>CM042152.1:106824114-106884114 GCA_023376005.1 Doryteuthis pealeii
AAAAGGAGATCGTCTCATTTCTTTAACCAATAAGGGTGTTGTAAAGATGATAACGGTTGAAGAATTAAGGAACACGAGTATTAATTTTATGATTCAATTGTATTACTGATTATTCACATTTGGCTGAAATAAAAGAAAAGATCAGCTTGCTTAATTTCAGTCCCGCTGAAGATTTCTTCATACTGTAGAAACGGGTAAACGAAGAAAGAAAAAAGAAATATATTTATTTCTGTCTGTTGTTGCAATCGGTAAATATCTTATTATAATGGAGATTGTGTGTTTCAGTCTGTAACCGATAAGTATATCTACTCAAGTCAAAATTTTCCTAGTTATTCTTATTCTCCCATTATTTTATTTCTCATGATTAATACAATTTTTCTTAAATATAATTAATACTGTTGTTCCATTTACATACTAACAACATAGCAATTGTGTTTATGATATACAACATAAATAGCGGTTTTAACACGAACGGGAAGGCTAATTTGCATAATTGATATAAAAAATTAGATTTAAAAAATGTGTTGGTATTATTGGAGTTTTAATTTTTTGGTTTATCTTAAGAATATGAGTAAAAATATCTTCAATAAATCTTAAAGAACATTCCATTACAATAAAGAAATAACTATAATTTTATTTTTTTACTTCCTAGTTTAACTAAGTCGGTATCAAGAAAATTTAGCAATGAAATACGGGCGTGATGGAAGAGTTTCAGTTTATTGTACCCTGCTCTGTTTTTCAATTCTTTTTTTCTGCATTTCTATTTAAGTTTCATTAACTTTTCTAATTTAACATAATATTTAATAATAATTAGAAAACTTAAAAATACTTGCACGACGAAATGTGGATATATTTGATTGTTAACTTAAAAAGATATTGTTAAAGATTCTATGATTAAATCTTGATTTAAGGGACAAAACTATTCATATCCACAAATGTGTGCACAACTTTTATAGTATGGAAATATTAAGCGATTGTCTATTCAAAGTTAATTGTAGAAATGGCAATACCTCCTGCGAAAATTATAGAATTTGTCCATTTAAGGATGGTTCACTTAAAAAAAAATTAGTTGTAAAGTCTTCGGGGTGGCCTAAAGTCGTATCAGCCAAATAGCGATGGGAGTTTATCCGCCTTTTTCACTAGCACTAGAAACCCAAGGGGATTGTTTTTTGAAGTCTGAGGTGAAGGAGCCACACCTACCATCAGCTCCTTACTTTACAGGCACAGATCCCTGTGCTAGCTCATAGCTGATTTTGGCGAGGGCCGGTATCTAACTAGGAACTTTTTGGTTTCCAGCCGACTGTGAGCTAATAATAACAGAAACAGATTAAGGCACGTAACTTTTTTTCTTAAAGGTAAAATATTCAATTGGCTTCATAAAATATTCTTTGAAAAAATTAGATTAAATTATCTAAATTAATGGTATAATTTTAATGTTATGCAGAACGAAAATATTGAGAAATGTTGTAGTTGGTTTTGGATTGTTGGATTTTGAAGACATGTCAACAGTTTTTGGTTTATTTTAATTGCAGAAAACGTGTTGTTTTATTCATTCTTAATGAGTATGCAAATTATTATTTTTATGCCCTTTGTATATTATCAAGCAATCATTGACCCTTTGCTGCACAATTAAAGTTCGTGCATCAGAGCGTGCAGTTGAAAACACTTGCAAGATATTGCAAATGATATATTAAGCTACATTTGGTCAGTTTCTTGCGATGAGTTGGCTGTACTAGGAGTGTTATCCCTAAATGGAATCCAATAACGCGTTAGACTCTTGGGTCAATCTCCGCACTCAAGCTTGGTAAGTGAGATTTAACTACGCTTGACTAAATCCATAAGCCTGCCACTTGGCATGCTTCTCTCCTTAATACACTAATTGAGAAAATGCATATCAGCACTTATATGTAAGTTACTGTAGTTGAAAGCTTTGCATTTTGTCAAGTCATTTTTAGAATCAGGAATCCAAGTCCAAAGGTTAGCAGAACACGGTGTTCTATTTTTAATGTGGAAGAGTATAAATACTTTAAAGAGTATGCTATTTTCAACACTTTATTTCGTGTTCTGACGATTTAAAAATAATAAATCTAAAAAAAAAAAAATTAAAAAATACGCCGAAAGGTGTTTAAATCTTCCTAAACCCGTTGCTTTTGTTGGGCATTTAAAGATTTCTGGAGACAGATCGAAAATAAAAATAAAAAAATAATAAAAATTGAATAAAAAGCATCAATAATGTTTTTTTTTTATATAGAATTAAATATCTTTCGGTTAATAGAGCATAATGAGGAAATGGTTATAAAAAGAGGGTTATCAAATATAATAATACGCTTGTTCATTAAAGCGTACAACCGTTAATTATCTTGCAACAACACTCTGGTTAGAAATGGTCAAGTTGAAATGGCAAAAAATGTAAATCCTAAATAATTTTTTAGTGCTTATCCGCCGCATTCTTATTCTTTATAAGTGTCGTGCACCTGCCGCTAAGTAATGGACCATTCGTTTTTATTATAAAGAAAAGGGAGAAAAAGGACATGCTAGCAAAGAAATATCGAAATAAAGGAAAGGAGTAGGGAATGAGCGCGTGGAAGCGATAACAGCTAATCTGTTTCAAATCAAACATAAGGAAAAGATGAAAAAAAAGAAAAAGCGAGTTTAAATTAAGATTATTATACTGTTTACAATAATTGAAGTCTTTTTGCAGCTCTTTCGGTCCCATGAGAGAGGGTTTGAGAGGCCAAACATTAATTCCAGTGACGAGGAAGGGAATCTTAGTGAAAAGTGGTCAAGGACAGTCAACAGAATTTAAGCGGGACAAGGATGCATGGTCTCCTTCAAAGGTGGAATCATTGCTATTGAGAGAAACGGTGGGAATATGTAGAGAAATAGGGTATGTTGATCCACATAGAAACAGCTTCATTTTTATGTATATTTCCTGTGTTGGTAATCAATACGCGTCTTAACAAAAGGGCATTACTTTTTGACGGACCCTTGTGTAAGATCAATTGTTGCCTTTTTTTAATAAATGATATAAGAATAGAAAAGACCTGTGGATAAACCAAGTATAATAAGTTTAATTATTACTCATTTGATATGTTTATTAGAGAGCTATTTAAACAATAGTTGCAATATCTAAAAACTACAATAATCTTATTTATCTCTCTCTCTCTCTGGTCTTTTTTTTTTCTTTCTTGCCCTTCTTTTCAATCTCTCATTACGTTTGATTAAAAAGAATTAGGCGTTATTGCTTCCGCACGCTGCAACCTTCTCTATCCTTTCCCAGCTCCTGTTCTTTCTTAATCTCCCGTTACATACGTAACATTACTTCATACATTTCCAAGATTAATCCTTAACACTTTTCTAAGTTAATTTTGTAAGTTTATAAATTTAAGAGTAAATTTGTATTAGATGTTGGTGTAGGCGAGTATCACTTAGTTGCACTAAATGACCTACACCCCCCCCATGGTTGCTGAATGCAAGAATGAAAAAAATAAATCAGATATCATTATCTACTTTGCGTGAAATACAATAACTTTTAAATAATATAATAGCACATAGTAATTTCAAACTATACACACTCTCCCCTCTCTTTCCCCCTCTCGTCCTCTATCTCACTCTCTCGTCACTCTCTCTTTCTCTCTCTCTCTCTCCGTCTGTTCTTTCACTTTCTTTCATTCTCAGTCGCTTTTCTTTCAGTCTCTTGTCGTCTGTCTGTCCTGTCTCTCTCTCTCTCGCTTATATCCCACTCTTTCTCCTTTTTCTTCTTTCGGCTTCCCTTTGATCTCTTCTGCTCGCTCTCTCTCTCTTGTTTGCTCTTTGTTCTGTCTTTCTCTCTCTCCCTCCTCACGCCTGCTCCCTCCCACTCCTCTCTCTTCTCCATCTGCTCTCCCTCTCTCTGCTTCTCCGTCCTTACAAAACTGGAATGGCTTAATAAAATCAATCCAAGTAAATCAAATAAAGAATAATTTTTCGCAAATTCTTGTATGCAACATAATTATACGTAGCGAATTTGAATTCTAAATCTGATTGGGTAAAAGGAAATTGCCTCTCGAGTCCCATATATCATTCAAGTGCGGTTGTTATTTTAAAGCGGACTTTTCTACTGTTCTTTACCATCCACCACGCGTCGATATCTAATACAACATTCGAAAAAAAAAACAACAATTTTCCTTCCAAATACATATGTGTTTCGTCAGTACAAAAGGTGTTATTGAACAAGTAAGTTAGGCCTAAGTCGTAAAAGCAACGTCATAATCTGATAAACAGACATATGCAGTTCAACAATGACGGTTGTTATTTTTATATTTAATTTTAATGTTGTCATCTTGCAGAAAAATTGATTAGTGAAACTTCAGTTTCGAGTAATATAAAAATATTGAATATTTATATAATCCCGTCTGATCGTCTCCACCAAACGAAAAATATGCGAAACAAAGAAGAAGAAAATTATTCGTATCTTAGTTTGAATTCTGGTTAACTCAACTTGATAATTAGAAAACTAGTGCTGAAATAGACGTTGTGCATATTTGTGTGTGTGGTGTGGTGTGGTGTGGTGTGTGAGTGTGGTGTGTGGTGGGTGGTGTGTGAGTGTGTGTGTGTTACAAACCCATTCACTCGAGCAGGATGTAACACAAGGGTGCAATTGCTTTAAGCGGGGGTTTTAACAGGGTTGGGTCCCTTGAGTTTCCCCTTCCTAGACTGTTACTAACGCAAGATTAAAGAACCAGTCTGTACAGTTATTTACCCGTATCTGAGGGAGTGTAATTGGGTGCATACATTTTCCAAAAGGGGTGTTAGCGGCTATGTGAAATGCAAACAGCCTTTAGGATTTGAAAACCTGGGTCGACGAGTCCTATTGCTACGAATTCTAACCGTCCTCACCACGTGTTATATAACCAATTATTAAACGGTCTGGCAAGGACCGATCATTCCCTTCAACGGTAATGTCTCCTTGTAGGAATGTAGGGATGTGTGTCATTGTTAGCTTTTTAAGCAATTTTGGAAGTCGGGTTGTTTCGCGTCTTTTAATGCTGTAATCAAGTCATTTTGTAAACAAAAGAGCCCGGTTTGTTTACATTACGCTGCTTTCGCTTCGTCCACCCAATTAAGGATTGAACACGCTACACTGTTTAAATTCGGTAATCTGGCGGTAACCGATGCTTTCAGCTTGACTGGCCATGTGATCAATGTGACATGTTATTTACAAGTTACATGGTTTATCAATAATAAGGAAGACGAATCTATAATGAACTTAAGCAATTAATTGGGTTTAAAGTAGCAATATTTATTCCCCCTGCTTATCTTATCTGTAAATGAGAAATCACATCTTATTATTCTTGAGATTATGGTTAATATATGTTCTGTACCAACACTCATCTTAAACATCACAATTTCCTTTGTTATTTTAGTTATATTCTCAAGCATTAGGTAATGAGTCATTATTTAAAATCTTATTGAATATTATCTATTAAACGGGCTGTCCTTCCCCCCCTATTTTGGAAAGTTTTTTTCCCCTGAGTTAGTATTTGTTGCAAAAACTGCTATTAATCATTAAAATGCTTTTTAAAATTCTGAAATATGTTATATATTCTGTAAAAATAAGAGTATTACGTAGTTCTCGTAAGAAAAATCTCCAAATGAATTTCAACAAAAACTTTGGTTTAATAAATTATGCTCTTACTGATTTTTAATACTATTTATGGTTAATTCTTAAAGACTTAATCAAAAGCAATTTTATATATAAATCTAAATAGAAAATCAATAAAAATAACATCAAAAATAAATGTAATATTTTATTTCGTTCTTTTTTGTTTTTTAAGTCTAATGAAATATATGTATTTCATTAAAACTTGGATACTTTGCGCTCTAGGGCGCATATTTTGCTTGTTGAATTAAACTAGCGCGTTTTTTTACAGGATGATCCTATGTATGTTATATCTTCCTATATTCTTTTATATTCTTATATCCTTGCACTTGTGAAAGTCGGGTATTGGGTGCAACTCCTTTAAAACATTTTTCTAGTCTTCACAGCATTGTTAGTTAATAGATATGTTTCTCCTAGCTCCAAGCATTCTGCGCTGTTTCTTTCGCCTGGATGGAGCTTGTCACCAAACGAACAGGCAGTGACAGGAGGCTACCATGAAGTCAACTACTAACAATCTTGGAGGCTGCGGAGTTGCATTACTCTGCTAACCTGCTAGCGACATTGAGTTTGAGTCTTTTATTTTGTAAAATCTCCGCGTTGAAGGTGTACATGTCTTGAAAATAAGAGTTCAAAATCGTTGCCGCCATCCTGGATTGATACAACGTTTTGTAAAGTGGGTGTTTCGAAAAAACAAGCAAAAAACAAACGAGGACACTAATAGCAAGATACGATGTCTATATCAGGAAGGAAAAGGCAGACACGTGGTTACCGAAACAGATTCCACTCATTTTTATGGCTGTATTGCAAGTTCTTTCAGGATGTGTGAAATGTTTTCTTCTTCGCTAATAAAAAGGACAGTTGATGTGTACGAAAATAAAACAATTACGACAAAGTAAATATATATGCAACATGCCACTGTCTTGCTTTTTGCTCAAAAAGAAACATTTGGTTTATATTCGTGAAGATGGATCAAGAATAAAATGTAAATAATAACATGGATTTTTGTTGGCATTTGATAATAAGGAAGACATTCATTTCTTTTTCACTTTTTTTGAACTGCTCCAACTAGGCTGGATGAACGCAAGATTCTTTTTTTACGCTAGGGATTTTAATGCGGTATCCTGGCGAGGATGCCCCTCGTGATTCAAGTCTAATGAGAATCTGTTTAATCTTTTTTCTTACTCTCCACCAGGCGACAGCGGATGCCGCTTCTAGTTCTTTTTAAATGAGGAGAGGGTTCCATTTGAGTTAGCCCCAAAATGAAGCTTGTAACTAAACCAGTGAAGAAGGTAGATTTAGATGGCTTGAACCACGAAGTTCGGGTTCGATACGCGGTCCTCGCCACCAGCGTATGAGCAAGCCAGGGATATGTGCTGTAAAGTGAGGATCTGAAATGGAGGTGTAGGCACTTTGCCTATATCCTAAACATCTCGCTTGGTCTAACGCTTGTGAAAGGGGATAGACTCCTTCACTGTTTGGGCTGATACGCGACTTTAGGCCACTCCGACGACTTTAAACTTATCATAAAATTAAACTCCTGAAATAAAGTTCTCTTGAAGGAAAGTAGTTATAATACAGACCTAATGCTATAATTATTCAGTGTAATTTATGATTTCCCTTGGGTGAACGAAGTTTAGCATTATTACAAAACGCATTTATTTATGGCAGTAAATTTAGGTGGCGTGTTTGGTATTATTAAATATAAAACTCACATAATAAACAATATGATTAATGTCTCTAAATATGGCCAGTGGCATACATGTTTTATTCTTGAATCTGAACTTCGTATAGAAATAGAACTTTCGAATGAAAAGAACCAGTCCGACATAATATTGACTATGCTGGGGGAGAATAATTAGATTGCCATAAACTTTTCCCAAGGGTATTAGCGCTTGGGAAATGCAAACAGCCTCATCCAGGTATTTGAACTCGGGTTGCCAAGCATTTCCTTTCGATGATGAACATTACACCATGCGCCTCTAATAGGCTCATGTGAATAAGATTATATTTCCCAAACTTTATATAGAAATACGCTGTTTTCATTTGTTTTAATACTTTAAGAAGTATTATTCCAATTTTTCAACTTTTCCCCTATTACAAAATAAACTTTCAAGTTGTATTCGTCAATATTTAACAAGTTACACATTTACTTTTTACCTTTTTCAGATGAGTTTAGTATTTGATTTCATTTTTAGCCCTTTGAAGTATATATTTATCTTTACTCGTTCGCATGCGGGTAGAATGTGTCACAAGGCGCAAGTCTAAAAATCCAGCAAGGATCGAACTCGTCAATTCAGTAGTAATAGATTGCGAAAGCTTGCTAACCATTATACCACGAGGGACGCCTTATTTGCCCAACCGTTTACGCACGGTAGGAATTGACACAAGGTTGCGCAGTTTAGGACACCCGAAAGGATCTAACTCGTAGTTTAGTAAATAATCGATTAATATTCTCGAGGCCAATTAGTCGTAGAATTAACCTAATCCTTAAATCCGGTTTTGATGATTAAATTCAAATTAATTTATTAGAGTATAGTTTGAATAGAATAGTAGAAATACAATAAAAGGCTGTCTAATGTTTCTATAAATACATACAATGACAGAGAGGGGAAAGTTTAAATTATGTTAAACTCCTAATGGTATCCACTGAAAATACCCAATTTACAGACAAGAACTAATTTAGTATACGTTAGTGACAACACGACTCTCCGAAAACTTTGCAAAAAATAATTGGCTCAGTTAAGAGTCTTGGAGCAGGAATTAGTCCAGTGCTTGAATAATTCTGAATTCCAAAATAATTCCAAATATAGTAACCTTTAACATTGGTCTTATCAGTAATTGACATGATTTATTTCAAATTTCACTAAAGTATAAATTTCGTGGAGTAGAGCGCGTATAATAAGTCACTGACATGACAAGAAGCCAAAATGTCTGCGAGGAACTCAGCTGGGATTCTTCGCTTGTCAAACAACAGATGTTCATGTTATACAGTGATTGTTTGACGTGCAAACATTTCACAGAATCTTTTCTATTATTTTTCTTCTAAGATGGAGAATAACAATTTAGCTCACGTTCTATCCTCGAAGATTCATATATAATTGATTCATATATAATAATCAGAATTTAAACAGTTTTGTCTAGTCCACTCTTGCAACGATCGCTCTTCAAGCATTTCTTGTATGCTTTCAAATTTAAGCGTTTGTTCTTTAAAAATAAATCACCTAATAATAATAATAATAATAATAATAATAATAATGATAAACCACAATCCAACAACTTGAAGATTACACAAGGAAGAGCAAAGACAAACTAGTTATGGCGGCCAACAATAGTAGAAACGGCAGATGGACAAACAGAAAACGACAAAGACTAGAAAACAAAAATGGGAAGAAAAACAATTATACGGACGCTTTCAAACGACAAATAGAAGAGGTTGCACATGAAAAGACTTGGACATGGTTAAGAAAGGGAAACCTCAAAAGAGAACAGAATCACTTATAATTGCTGCACAAAATAATGCCATAAGGACAAACTACATCAAAGCGAAAATTGATAAGACCCACAGAATAGTAAATGAAGACTTTGCGGTAATAGAGAAATATCTGGACCTTGCCAGAGACTGAAAAAGTTGTGGAATATGAAAGTGAAAGTGATACCAATTGTAGTTGGGTGCACTTGGAACAGTCCCAAAAGATTAGAAAAGGGCTTGGAAAGTTTGGATATCAGAGGAAGGATTGAAACCATTCAGAACACTGCACTGCTGCAATCTGCCAGAATACTCAGAAGAGTCCTGGAGACCTGAGGAGACTTTGCTGTCACTCAGACTCCAGTGAAATACCATCAGCTAACACTGATGTGAAAACTCAAAAGAGTAAATAATAATAATAGATAGATAGATAGATAGATAGATTGATTGATTGATTGATTGATTGATTATTAGAAAATGAGTGGGAGTGAAAAATAGAAAAAATGAGGATATTTTATTGATATTTGACAAAATGTACCAACACTAAGTGTTTTCGATTAAAATCATAGTATCGAAACAAATATGTATTAAATAAATATGTATTAGGTCTGTGTTTCTAATCTCCTTCAAGCTTATAAATATCTGTTGATTTCGATACTATGAATGTTAATCAAATCACTCGATTCCCTGTTAAATAACAAAAATTCGCGGTTTCCCGGGTACGACTCAACAGCATCTGATTGTAGGGTTCTAGTTCTAGATATCTGGGGAGACTGATGTGCCCCTTCATTGCCATTTATCTCAGGTCCACTGACTCGGATCGGTTGTATATGTTATGGGCCCATTTATGGGTAAGATAGATGTGTTTAAATTTATTCGCATTAGATAGGAATACTTGGTGCTATATAAACAGTGTGCAAATTACTTGTATTAAGATAAACTCTTGGTGAGAATCAATTCACGTCCTTATTCTTCCTTGGTAAAGCCTGATTTCCATACTAAAAACAGACAACAACTCTTCCTCGTTATTAAAATAGATATCATTTTACTATTAAGAAGTTGTATTTACACATTTAGATAGAGAGATAGAGTGTAATCAAAGGGAATCGTATCAGCTGCGTTAGATCTGATTTTATATGAGATGCTGAAAAATAAAAAGAAAACATAAGATTAAAAGCAAAAATACAAATGAACCAATGAAACAGATCATCCTAATTTGTAGACTTATTTAACAGACTGAAATGGATGTTACATAGTTATTAGAACTAACATAACCCGATTTACAAACTCTGAACTCTTAATGAAGGTCAACAAAGTATATTGGACACAAATGAACAAACTATAAACTTTATAAAAAGACTAAAGGATTTGTGAATTGATTGAAGACTTGATGGGTTCCCAGGAGAGTCATGGAGTCCTGGAGATTTGCTGTCACTTTATAAAAAAGACATAATAAAAAGACTTTATAAAAAAATACTAAATGATTTGGGAAATGATTGAAATCTTTGCTAAGTTGCTACAAAGACTTGATGGGTCCTTGGAAGAATCGTGGAGACCTATGAAGACTTGCTTTTACTCAGACTCCAGCAAGAACCATCAGTTTGGGCCGGGTGGAAAACCTCAATAATAATAATAAGATAATAATAATATAAATAATAAAATAAAAGAACTGTCAACTGGTGGATTTTGCAGTGCCAGCAGATCACAGGGTGAAGCTAAGGAAAAATAAAAAATAGACAAATATCTGGATCTTGCCAGAGAACTAAAAAGTTATGGAATATGAAAGTGAAAGTTATACCAATTGTAGTTGGTGCACTTGGAACGGTCCAAAGGATTGGAAAAGAGTCTGGGAATGTTTGGAAATGAGAGGAAGGGTTTGAAACCATTCAGAACACTGCACTGCTGCAATCTACCAGAATACTCAGAAGAGTCCTGGAGACCTGAGGAGACTTGCTGTCACTCAGATTCCAGTGAAAGACCATCAGCTAATGCTGATGTGAAAACTCAAAAGAGTAAATAATATTTTTGTGACTCATTGTAGATGTTCTTTCCTAGAAGAAAACCAGGTCACATCTGGGTTTGATATAGCTACAATATACTACTCATGAAAATATGACACATAAATGCAAATACATATGGATGGGACTCAGATGTCAAATTTGAGTGTCATGATTGGTAGGTGCTCCCTTAAAAGCTAACATGGAGCACTCGGTCAGAATCTTGTGATTGTTTACTGTTCTAATTTCAGGTACACAAACAAAGACCAAAACAAAAACGCATCTTATAGACATAAAAGAAGAACTTGGGAAGGCATCAAAAATGTAATTATTATTTCAAAAGTAACTCAACATAAAAAGGGATTTAGGAAAAGAGTGATAGGAATTTGGAAAGAGGTTGCTAATTTCAATGCTTATAAGCCAATGACTAGCAGATCAAACAAGGATGATTTTAAAGAAAGGCTGGTTTTCTGATCTCAAAATAATGAAACATGTGGACGGGTAAGTTTGAAAAATATTGCCAATAAGAGTCCCCCAAATGGGTTTTAAACACAAAAATACTGAAAACCAAAACATCATGGAACCAGCACTATAAGAGCTATGTCAACTCAAGATGGAAAAAAGAGTCTTAAATTAATAAAATAAATCATTACCGAAAAGAAGAGTACATTACCATTCCTAAGGAATCAGGATTGGAAAAAAGTCAAGGTAGAAACGGAAAAGGTAAAAAAAAAAAGTATTTCATAAAATCCCAACAAACAACATCACCGAACTGAACGGCCTAATTTATGCAGGAACAAAATTAGTCGGTGATAAAATGGGTATGCCACCGCTAATAAATCCGAACAGAAACACAAAAGTATTGTGGGATACGAGGCGAGAAGGACAAAATAAAGAAATTACGACAAGTGAAAACACTAAGGAAGGAAAAATACACAAGGAAAAAGTAGAGTAAAAATACCGGAAATCAAAGGCAACAACTTACAATAATGACAAAAAAAACTAAGATAAATAAACTAAAATATATTGGCGAAAGAAGAAGGGAAACTCAAAATATACCGGGACAGGACCAAGCAGCACACGAACATTAGGAACTTCCAAAACAACGAAAGAAAATTCTACCAGCAAGACTGTTGAGAAAGCATGAAGACAAACGAACAACCGAATGCAAAGCAAAACAAAACATCTTGGAGCATGATATAGGAAAAGAAAGAACATAACAAAAAATTTAAATGGATAAATTACATTAGAAATAAATTGCAAGAGCTTGAAGATGGGCTTGAGGCCGATATACACATAGACTCACCAAAATCCACTCTCAATAAAGTACAAAATTAGAAAACCATGAACATGATGGTATATATGGATTCTGGTTTTTTTTAATCATGTTCATTCACGATAGATTGGCTTAGCAACTGAGTAAATGCTTTCAAGAAGCAAGCATATCTGAATGGATAACGAAGGGGAAACCTACCCAGATCCAGAAAGACCCAGCACAAAGGAACTATCCCCAGCAGTTATCGACCAGTAACATATCTACCTAAGATGTGGAATATTCTAACCGAAAAGACAAGAGAAGAAATATATCATTCGCTTGTATTCCGAGGACTATTTCCGGAGGAAATGAAATTATGCCAAAACAAGAGGACCAGATGACCTATATATAGATCAGCCCATTCTCAAAGAGGTTAAAACATGACAGAAAAATGTAGCCATGGCATGGATTGACTACAGAAAGGTTTCTGATATGGTCCTGCAAATAAGTAAAAATTTACAAGAAATCTGACAAAGTCATAAGCTTTATCTCGAAAACCGTGGAAATCTGAAAAGTTAAATTAATAACAGGAGAGATGAAAATCAATGGAGACATCTTCCAGGAAAAATCTCTACTTAGGAAATTCAGAGGAAGAAATAAATCACTTAATGATATCAAGATATTAGCCAAAATTTTTTTTTTTTTTTTTTTTTTTGGAAATCCTCGTCAGACCATAAGAATTTACAACCAGGAATGGAATTATGGATCCAAAAATATGCCATTCTCGTAATGAAAAGGGAGAAAAGAGAAAACACGAAAGGAATCGAACTACCAAATCACACTTGGAGTAAAAGAGAATTACAAGTACTTGGATATACTAAAAAAAGGACATCATCAAACAAAAATATATGAAAGAAAAAGTAAAAAAGAGTATTTTGGAAGAATAAGAAAATTTCTCAAAACCAAAATCTGCAGCAAAAATCTTCGTCAAAGGTAATAAACACCTGGACTGTCCCCCTTGTAAGATACTTTTAACCATTTTTAAAATGGAACTAGGGAGAAATCCGATAGCTGAACCAAAATACAATGAAATTGATGGCAATGCTCAAAGCACTACACTCGAGAGATTACATAGACAGATTATATGAGTCTAGAAAAGAAGGAGGAAGAGTACATGCCATTATTGAGGACTGAAGAGATGCGACAATTCGAGACTCGAAGAATACACTAAAAAGAACAAAGAAAGACTAATTAAGACACTGACAGCAATTGCAACTAATTATCAAATAGAAAATGAAATGTTAAGAAAAACAACTGTATACTTCAAGCGACAAATTTGATGGATTATACCCGGGAAGACCTGCACATGACTAATCAAAAGGGAATCATTGAGAGAGAGAAAAAAAACTGAATCTATTATAACAGTAACATAATGTCATCAGAAGCAATTCTATCAAAGCTAAGTTAGATAAAACATAACAGTAATTGAAAATGCAGTTGAACGTGAAGGGAAAGGGATACGAATTGTTGTTTGTGCCATTGGAATGGCCTCCAAGGGTTTGTGAAAAATACAGGAGGATTGGAAATCAGGGGAAGAATAGAGACCATCCAGATAATAACGTTGTTAAGACCGGCAAGAATACTCAGAAGTATCCTGGAGTTCTGGACACATGACGAGACTTGCTGTCACTCACACTCTAATGAAAGACCACCAGCTAGTGTGAAAAACTTGCAAGGAGTGAAACAATAATATATATAATTGAGAATTTTTCATATAAAATAATAAGAATATAATAAAATATGCTAAAACATTCCTCTTAAATATTCCATATGCAGATTTTCTCTTCTTAAAAAATCAATGTCTTTCATTTGTTTTTGTTTAAACTGCTGTCCATTCCTTAGCTTTCAAGACAGACATATGTATATTATATCTTAGAAACTCAATTATTCTCATATTCATCTACTGTAGACTTAGTTTCATAAAAGGAAAATTCTAAAAAGCTGTGTCAATCTCGATGGATTTGATATTTGTTTGATTAGTAACTTACCTCTCGAATTATAACAGTGAAAATTTGCATTCTAAATTATAAATAGTTATTATCAAAATGATAACAACCATTATTTATCAAGGGTTTTATTAAACAGCATTTACATTTTCTTTACCCTTTTAGGGGAAGTCCCTCCGGTGTATTGGCTAACGTGCTGGACTGCGACATCATTCAGCTTTGGACTTGAGAAAGACATGGAACCCATTATCCCCCATCTAGGGGTTAAATAGTACCATTACTATTCTTCTACAAGGATAGCTTTGGCATTAAATAATCCACATTGATTGATATGCCATTAAACAAAGAAATCAAACTAATCTTTTTTAACTATCGTATATAAATAGGTAATATTGTACATATATGCACAGAATATTCTATGGGAAACTAAATCATTAATTCATAAGTCTCTCTCTCTCTCTCTCTCTCTCTCTCTCTTCTCTCTCTCTCTCTCTCTCTATCTCTCTATCTATCTATCTCTTCTCTGTGTGTGTTTGCTCAAAGTAAGATTTATGTTTCAGCTTTGCAAGCAAGATTTCAGTTTTAATAAAAACGTCAAACATAAAGGGGATTGATATAATGGACTGGCAAAAGTCCATGCTGTACATTTTCTTTCCATTTGAACCAACACAAAATATCGTCGAGAATTGAGGTAAATAGAAATAGGTTTTGCCTGTTCTTAAATAATTATAACAAAGAAAGCTTGTCATTAGAAAGAAACAATTCATAGGGTTTGACAAAGACGAGTAGATCTTGAAGAAAGAGTATTTCTCTTCAAAACGTCATGCAATTTTTCACAGAACAACATTAACTTCATACAATTTCTCTGAATGTTTGAGATGAGGCTTGAAGATTAGTATTATCTACGTTATTCGGACTATTGTCCCCATCTTCATTGTTATTTGTACAACGTTTCGGACCGATTAGCGGAATGAGAACAGGATGCCCCCGTGGACTGAATAAAGGGTTAGGTTCAAAGTTCCGTGATGGCTCCCGATTACAAAAAAGTTCCCAAGTTCGAAAAGCAGGTTCCCGAGTCCGAGAAGGTTCCCGAGAAAGGTTCCCGAGTCCGACAAGAAATACCTGAAGAAGGCCGGAGGGCATATCGGCCGAAACGTTGTACAGATAACAATGAAGATGGGGACAATAGTCCGAATAACGCAGATAATATTAACTTCATAATTTAACTAAATTAAACTAAATTATTGGCAAATCTGTTTTCTTTTTTGTGTAATTATCTTTTATTGTAATTGTTTGATGTAAATTCTTAAGAAAATTGATTGCAAAATAACTAGTGGTTATAGTAATCTATTGCTGTCATACTCGGTGTAGATGCGTATTACAGCCACAATTATCATAATCTCTGGTAGTGGTAGCCTTCACTGAAGTCAAAGTGACAGCTAGTCTCCTCAGCTCTCCAGGATTCTACTCTTAGAGTTATAACCAATCTTAACAGTCTTGTGCTCTGAAGAGTCTCAATTCTTCTACGGATTTCCAGTTCCCTCAGTCTCTTTTCCAGGATCTGTAGGATTGCTCCAAAGGTTTCATCTAGGGTTGGTATTATTGTCATCTTCATAACTTTTTCAGCTCTCTAGCAATATCCAGGTATTTATCCAGTTTTCACTTTTTAATTTTACTGGAACAGCAAAGCCCTTTTCTTCTTTCCTAACTAAAACTAGATCTGCTCTTCTAACCGGAACTGGTGGGAGAGGCTCCGTGTCGTATTGATTAACGTGCTGGACTGCGAGTTCGTAGTATGCGAGTTCGAATTCCAGTCATGCTATTACGTTCACTGTCGGATTAATACCATTGATAAAGTTATAACCCCCCCCCCCCATCTCCTCGGCTATGGATTAAATAGCATCACTACTGTTCTTCTACACGTGTGACTTTAGAATTAAATAACACACGAATATTGATATGCCATTAAACAAAGAAACCAAACCAAACCAGAATTTGGTCATCAGTTTTTATTTAAAAATCCCAGAGAATTTGTGTCATATTTTAAGACAGATTCTTTTTGTGTATATACCATTTGTCTGGATGATCAAAATTTAGTCTCTCTCTCTCTCTCTCTCTCTCTCTCTCTCTCTCTCTCTCTCTCTTCTCTCTCTCTCTCTAACCTACAGTTGAATTATATTTTTGAATTTTAATATTCTTTTGATTTTATAGATTATAGTTTTTTATATAATTAGTTCTTAATGTACTATTTTAGATTGATATGAATAGCGATTCCACTTCTCCCTTTGAATTTTCTATGCATCGCTATATCCTGGTCATCTAGTGTGCAATTTTAATTTTGTCTTTTAAAACTCTTTATAGACCGTTTTTCTTCCCATTTTTGTTTCCCCGGTCTGATCCTTCTTGTTTCCCCTTTGCTCTTGGGTTATTTTTGTTATTATTGTTGTTATTGTCTCCTAAAAGTGTATTTTTAACTGTTGTGAGTTTTCCCAAAAGTTTTAACTCGTGATCTTTTTACTGTAATTTCCTCAGATCTCCAGGACATTTCTAAGTATTCTACTTGATCTTAATAGCGCTGTGATCTGAATGGTCTCGATTCTTTCTCCGATCACACAATCTCTTTTCCAGACCAGAGAGGAGCGTTCCAAGGGCACCAACTACAATTGATATCACCGTCACCTTCGTGATCCACAACTCTCTCTCTCTCTCTCTCTCTCTCTCTCTCTCTCTCTCTCTCTCTCTCTCTCTCTCTCTCTCTCTCTCTCTCTCTCTCTCTCTCAAGATCCAGTTTTTGTCTATCTTTTTTTATATTTCTTTTATTTTTTACTCTGTTGTCTGTTAAAACGGCTAAGTCCACTTGTTGACATGTTATTTTCTTCTTTTTAATTAACGCCAGATCTGCTCTTCTCGTTGGGACTTTCAGTTTGCATTTCAAATTCACAGTAGTAGTAGTAGTAGTAGTAGTAGTAGTGTTCATATAAAAATGGGCCAAATGTGAAGAAAACATATAATAGAAGTAAATGTCCATTAAAAAAGAATAAAGATAATAGAATGTAAAATATACATGAAAATAAAAATAAAACAATAAAAAAAATGAAAGAAGAAAAAAAAATTTAATTACTGCGGACAGAAATTAATGAAGTGAATAGATGAAAGAATGTAAATAAAAAGACTATAGGATATAAAGCTAATGTTTAATAATAGTGGAAAGTAGAAAAGACGAATTAAAGAAGAACGAAGATAAAAGGACATTTAAAAAAACGGAAAGAAAGAAGAAATGTTGACGAAAATAGGAAGACTATTATAAACGATTTCCTTTTTAAAATATGGAGCAACATAAGAGACGAATTTCAAATTAAGAAAATTTTAAGACGAGACGAGCATTGAAGGAGGAGGGGTCAGACGAGTAAAAAAAAAGATGGAAGTTTGAAGAAAAACAGAAAGATAGAAACATAAACGCCAAACAAAATATAACTTTTTACTTTTATCTAAAATTACTTTCCATCAGAGATTATGATGATACTCCATCTTTGACTTTCTATGAAGGACTCAGTGAATTCAATGGGTGTGGCCGGCTCATCCTACCCTAGGTGAATGCTGTCACAAGATAAGACAAGAACAGGCTAAAGAAAATATCCTTTAGGATCCTTTGTTAATGAAATATCTATCGGTCTTATTGATTCCCTTCCCTAGCAGATGATCATCTCCATTGTTCGCTTCTCCCATAAATGGAAACCGAGGAAAAGTCCTCACGTAATAAGTGTTCATTTTGTAAGACGTTCATTTAGATGCTGTAATTTGTCATTGACTTGGCAACAAACGGATTTGATCAAAAATATAGCGGAAAGTTATATGCATCACGTGATGTATACATAATCAAAGAGACGCACTCAGCGTAACGGTTATCGTCGCGGAAAATGGAATCGGTGAACTGAGTTCAAATTCATGGACGAGGCTGTTTGTGTTTCATTTCGTGCTAATTCCCTTGGGAAATGTATAAATCTATTCTCCCGCCACAACCACTAGGGCCGGTTTTAAGCCAATTAGACAGATATATGGACCATGTACACACGTGAAAGAAGTTGTTGTTTTTTTCAAAATTAAAAATGATTTTCTAGTAGTAGTAGTAGTAGTAGTAGTAGTAGTAATAATAGTAGTAGTAGTAGTAGTTGAAATTCAAATAAAAATTGGCCAAATGTGAAGAAAACATATAATATAAGTAAATGTCCATTAAAAATGAATAAAGATAATGAAATGTAAAATATGCATGAAAATAAAACTAAAACAATAAACAAAGAATGAAAGAAGAACACCTTCAATTAATAATTTCACAAGAGAGACTTAATAATTTGGTTGTCATCTATAGAAAATGACATTAAAAGAAACCATTGACTTTGAAATGATTTTCTAGGGTAGAAGACCCCACAAACAATTTTCTAATTGGGACCCGCACTTTTCTTTTTTATTGGGTAGATGGCCCCACTAACAATTTTCTAATTGGGACCCGCACTTTTCTTTTTTTATTGGGTAGATGGCCCCACTAACAATTTTCTAATTGGGACCCGCACTTTTCTTTTTTATTGGGTAGATGGCCCCACTAACAATTTTCTAATTGGGACCCGCACTTTTCTTTTTTATTGGGTAGATGGCCCCACTAACAATTTTCTAATTGGGACCGCACTTTTCTTTTTTATTGGGTAGATGGCCCCACTAACAATTTTCTAATTGGGACCCACGCTTCCTATTGCTGGCTTTGCCTCCAGTTATGAGGAGATTGGATCATTTAGCCCTGGTGCGGCAACCAGTATAAGAGAACAAAAACTACAACCAGCTTTACTAAAATGTACCTTGTGTTACATCCTGCTCGTGGCAGAGAGGTTCCGTACACCGGGACATGATCAAATTAGACTTTGTTGATCTCATACTTATAGCTGTAATAATTTCATAATTTAAAAAGTTGAGTGTTAAGAGATGTGCATAACTGATATTTATTGAATTATCTAATAACAGATTTTTATCACTAACGTTGGTACTTTTATGAATCTTTATTTTACTGTTTTTTAGCATGGTTTTATTCTGTAGTCGTATTACTAGCAGCAGTAGTAGTAGTAGTCGAATGAGACAGGTACTAATGTGAAAGAGATTGCATTGATACTAAACACACTGTCTACACCCACTCAAAAGTTAAATACAGTTCAATGTATCTTTAAATAATTTTATCAAAAAACAACTACATGAACGAAATATGATATTGTTTATATGGTTATCATGTTTCAAATGGGAATAAAAAGGAAATACTTTACCACGTTTTGCAGATGCATCGTGACAGTTACACCGTAAATTAATACGGCAACTCCGCCTTAACAAAAAAAGTTTTTTTTATGTTTTTTAATGTTTTTTTTCTAATCTAAATTCAAATATATCATAATGCCGAGGCGGAGAATTAATGACAATTAATGCTGGCAGATTACTGTGATGTATGGTACGAGATTGTCATGCAAGAGATTTTGAAAACAGCTCAAAATAAGCTATTCAGTAATCACTCGTTATGCACAAAAACCAAACAACAAGCTATATAAAGGATAGGCAGTGGTTGGGAGGGTGGTCCTTCCTGGGTGGCACAATTTACAGGGCGGTACATTCAAGTTGAGGGAGCAAAGGTAAAGAACATTTTCTGGAACCTGTTCAACCGATTGGAATATTCGACCCAGTGTTATGTGAACATTTGGTGAAAGTAAAAATTGATAAGCTTATAACTTCGTATCTCTCACCGAAATATTCACACTGTCTTATCCAGTAATATACAATTTTAATAATATTATCCATAGAGCGTGACCCTGTGGATAAAATTAATTTTGATAAAGCCATTCAAAATTTCGTGAATAGAAAGACATGTAAAATCTATTTGTAAATCGTTTATTTTTGTAATTCATTCACCTGTTCTATATTTTTTTTAATAAATACTAGCATATATATGCACCCTCCGGGCGCAAGTATTTAAGTTTTAATGTAATAAAATATCGTATTAAATTAGAAAGTCTAATGAAACTAAATAAGACTGCAGATAAAAAGATTTGAAACAGAGGGAGTATAATCGAAAAATAGAACAACTGAAACTTACTCTTCCATCACTCTCGTCTTTCATTGTTATTTTTTCTAATTTAAGTATTTAGTTAAAAGAGGAAGCAAAGAATAAAATGAAAGTTATTTTTTCTTGTTAATGGATTTCATTTAAGATTCATTGAAGAGATTTTTGCTTATATTCATTAAAATAAAACCAAACAGTTAGAAATCAATAATACTAAGCATACATTTATTAAAATCACATTTTTAATATTAATATGCAAATTAGCCTTCCCGTTCACACTGTAAACCGCTATTTTGTTGTATATATAAATATAATTGCATGTTGTTAGTATGTCGATATGGTCAACAGTGGCTTCGGCCTCTGGACCATTGATATAATTAACGGCGTCGATCCCAGGGGGCTACCCCCCCCCAGGCAACACCTGCCCCCTCGATTTAAAGAGGCAGGGCTGGGTTTATTGCCCAGCGCCTGAGGCGCCCCCCTTGAGAGGGAATGCCGACGGGATCGACGCAATTTTTCACCCGCCACCCCATGAGTCTCGGCTTGTGGGTGGTCCCACATAAATAGGGCCTTTGTGCCTAACCCGTACAAGTGGGGTACGTGGAAAATATCATGTAGATATGGTTAACAGTATTAATAATGTAAAACAATTTTATTAATAATTGAGTTTTAAATAAAAATAAATTCATGGTCAATTTGACCTCAATAACAAAGGGAATTGTGACTTGAGTAGTGATTTAGTTTCGGTTACAGACAGAAAAGCGCACAATCTCCATTATAATAAGATTATAAAATTAAATTGTGGGAAAATAAATAGTTGCTTCACTTTGTCTTCTGATTTTGTATGCTTCTGATGGTAGGTGTGGCGCTCCACCTCAGACACCAAAACAATCTCCTTGGTTTAGCGCTATTGAAAAGGGGATAGACTCCCTCGCTGACTGGCTGATACCGACTTTAGGCCGCCCCGACGACTTTACTTTTACTTTACATACATGTATTATTTCGTTTTCGGCTTTTTGAAGTGTTATTAGAACTGACCGCCAAATAAACATCCACCCTGGGCGCCATTTGTGTTAGGTACGCCACCGAGAATTGTATGGTAGTTATGTTTTTACAATGTCCTCTCCGACAACTACTCCTCACTCCAAGACATATGCAGGAACAATTACATTGGTGTAATGATAGAATTGGTTAGAACATCAACTTTTTGAAAGAGAGTATACTGCTTAAACGAGAATTCGTTTCTATAGCATGTAACTAGTAGTAAAGTTTGAATATGGCGCGCTAGGGTAACTGAGTTTCTGGTAAATTCATCGCGGTAAATTCATTGTGTGGTAAATTCACCGCCAGTCAATTCATCGTGTGGTAAATTAATCGATGGTACATTATTCATGGCTAAATTCAAAATTTAATCATTGCTTTTAAGAATTTAATGAAAAGAGCTAAAGGGCTAGGGTTAGGGTTAGAGGTTAATAAACCCTGCATTATTTCGAGAATTTATTATTTACTCGGTGCCTGTGAGGGGGGTCTATGTCAGGAAAGCTAGTCGGCAGTATTTAGAGTAAAGTAAAGTCATCGGGGCGGCCTAATGTCGGTATCGGCCAGACAGCGAGGGAGTCTATCCCCTTTTCACTAGCGCTAGACCCAGGAGATTATTTGGGCATCTGAGGTGGAGCGCCACACCTACCATCAGCTCCTTACTTTACCGCACAGATCCCTGTGCTACTCATACGCTGAGTTGGCGGGGGCCAGTATCGAACCAAGAACCTTGAGATTCCTAGCCGAACACTCTACCGACTGAGCTATGCTTCTTAATTTCGTGCTAAAGGTCTATTAAAGGTAGATTCAATTGTCGCCATTTCTGAGTAGGGAAGTACAGAAAAAAGGGGGGGGGGGTAATCAATCTGGTAACAAGGGGGGGTCGGTGCATAATATACTACTCTACAATAACGGCAATAGACTAACAAGATTCTATGAGCGGCTTGTAGTAACAATAAGAAATCAGAGGAAGAACTGTGAGGTGGATGTAGGTTGGCCTGAACTATATCAATCGACAGATCATCGCACTCACCACCAAATTCTTACATCCGGGCCCATTAGACTTAGCGCCGACCGACCAACCGCATTTCTAAAAGCTAGATTAACTTTTTCCCACAAGAGCAATTAATCAAAGGAATTTACCTGCGATAATTTTACCATGCAATTAATTTACCTAGAATCGAGGTTATCATAAACTCAGCATCCTGGAAGAGGTTCCATTTAGTGATGATTCACTTATCACCTGGTGTTGCTTCTCGTGTGACTGTAAGCACAATCTTATGATATTGCAACCAGTTGAGAATGATACCAGATGCAAGCACTAGAAAGAGTGAATGTACCTCATTTTCACTAACATCATGTCTCATCTACATGAATAACAATGCCTGATTCCACAAAGGACGTGCAGTTTGAGAGTATCGACTATTTATACTTTTTCGTGGCCTACGAGAAACCCTAATGTTATACGTAAGGAACATTACTAAAGTGCTAGCTACGGTCCTATATATTACAACATTTGCAAAACTTGCACATGCACTTCGGGAGAAATGATTCGATATTCCTTAGATGCAAATTCTGCATGTAGGGAATTTAGAATGTGTTATTCGTAAAAATGATGGCTATACCAAATATTTCACTTACGAGGTTAATTCTTTCCGCTCGTAAATCAATTTCCTCCTAAATCAAATCGATTTTCCCCATTGAAATACTGGAATTCCAATAATAACCCCCACCTACCCCCAAAAGAAAACACCTCATTCTTTTGTTACGTTTTTCAATAAGACAAATAAGCACTTCATTGTATAAATATATAACAGAATAAAATGTAATGAGTGAAGTGCTATAATATGTTTTAATTTTGTTTTGTTTTTTATAAATGATATTTTTCTTTGGCGTAAGAAATTTGAAAACTTAAATGTTTTTAGGGAACTTATTAGCATAAGCGTATTTGAAGCTCGCTCGTACCTCAAATTTTAGCTCGCAGCTCAAAGCAAAAAATCGACCAAGTAACCTTCCTCGTAACTTGAAGAACTCATAAGTCAAGGTAGCACTGTACTAACAGTTCCATGTACAAATCAAAGAATGTAATACTTTTTTGTTTATTCGATGTTTGTTTTGTTGTTGTTTTCTTTTCTTTTTTTATAATTGTGATAATGTGTAGTATACCGTTAAGTGTGTTGAGTATCTGGCCGCCATCCTTGGTTCCAGATGTAAAAGGGACTAACAAATAAGTAAGTAAGTCAATAAGTTTCTGGTGGTAAAGTATCCTTTGGTAAGTCAATAAGTACTGTGGCATAGTACTACGTTCCGTCGTCCAAGATGATCCATGTAGTAATGATCTAAGGTTAAGAATCAGGCTAGTATAAATACAACAACAGCAGCAGCAGCACTGCCAGTGATTGGACAATTGGTTGCCTTCCCTGGTCCCGTGGTAGTCAACGAGTCTATAAGTAGAAGTGACTACTTGCCTCATGCCTTATATATAACAAAAATTCCAAACAAAGTGTGCTGAAGAATTATTGTTCCTGATAACAGTGCCCAAAGTTATTTTCCCTACAGTTGCCCATAAAATACTCATTGCCCGTATATCATTTTTTTTTTCATTTACCTTTTCTCAAAATCATCTAATAGTCTTGTAAAACATCGCTGAGATGCATCAAAGGGGGACAATTGATGATGTTACACCAGTATCCTTACAGATTTCGGGTTTCGTAACATTATATCTATTCCACCGGTAGACCTGGCATCTTATTAGGTTGCCTCCTTTCCAGGTTCGCTTTGTGTAGTTTTGGAATAAATCATAAATTCTTATATATTCCAGGGATACGTTACAGCCACGCAGAGACTTGCTCGGTACTTGTAGGAAATACTTAACTAAAAGTTATTCATTATATATATACGCACTTTATTGGGTTTTGGGGGGTGTCGTCAGTGATGTCAAGTTCTGTATTTAGTCTTTTGTTAAGACTCTACTGCAGCAATTCGTGAGACAATTTGATATTAAATCAACAAAAAAATGTATCGCTTAACTTTTGAGTAGATGTATACCTAGTTTTTTTTATTTTGTCTAGAAACTTACTCAAAATGTTTGCTACACGTCACAATGAAGACTGGTAGCAGCTGTGACGTAACTGACAGTAAGTGGTGCATTTAGTGTGACAGAAAATGTTTTATTCAAATGGTGAACAGAAATGTCTAATTCGATTTTTGTGCTCAGCTTGAAGCTCTAGAAATTCACATGAAAAGAAAGGGTTTCTTGTTGATATTATGAAGACATGATTTTCAATGTTAGAACGAAAAAAAAACATCATAAGATCGAAACAATGGGATTGAGAATAAACAGTTGATGAATATTAAACAAGAAATAATATTGACTTTTTGAAAAATGGTTTGTTTGAATTATATCTCACTTGTTCAGTGTTTTAGGTATGACGTTAAAGTGCATCTAATAGTGAAGTTCCAATTTTGGAGCTCTGGGGAGAGAGGATTACCCCATTTATCGCCATCACTCTGACCCGGAGGGGTAGTACCTGTTTGGGCCTCATCTGGGCGTTAAATAGAAAAAAGTGAGTTTTAAAAAATGTGTTTAAAGAATTAAATACTCATCGAGAATGAATAAAATAAAACGTCTTCGGCATAAAATAACCCAAGAAGGATCGATATGCCCCAAAATCCAACCAACCAACCTCATTTATTTAATACAAAACTGGAAAGAACTAATGCAAACGTGTATTTTTACACATGATTAACCAAAACTGATTTTGTTTATTGAACGTTACACACTTAACGGATTTGCAATAAACGATTGATGTCTTTTTCTAAACCAACAGAAATAATCAACTGGATTCTAAATGAAATTCAATTGGATAATCGCTCTGTTGGCAAAACTTATAATACGCTGACTGCATTCCGTACAGAGTAGTAAGAATCCAACCACACTCCTACACACAAAATGTCGTGTCCTGTGTATGTGATTATCCAGTTCTAGAGCTCAAGAGAGTGTGGAGTACTCTTTCATTGCCATTACTCCCAGGTTCACTCTAACTTGCAGTGGTAGTACCTGTTAGGGTAGCATCTATGGGTCAAATAAATATGTTTAGAATTATTTCTATTTGATAGAACCGTGTGCAAATGGAACGTACAATGAACACGATTACTTAACGTCATATGGCATAAATAACCCTAGACGAGTTGAAATGTCGTTAAAATCAATCAATCAGTTGGAAAAAATTAATTAATGATACAACACTGTTTTAATTACATTCTATTTATGGGTGTTGTTACAATAATTCTTTATGGGTGTTGTTACAATAATTCTTTATGGGTGTCGTTACAATAATTATTTATGGGTGTTGTTACAGTAATTCTTTATTGGTGTTGTTACAATAATTCTTTATGGGTGTTGTTACAATAATTCTTTATGGGTGTTGTTACAATAATTCCTTCAATACTTAGCGTAATTAAACAGTTATTATTAATTTTAATAGTATTATTTTGTATTATTTAGATTTTTCGAACTGTTGTCCTCATCTTTATAGTTATATACACAATTTTTCGGCCGATGTGCCTTCCAGTCTTCCTCAGGTGTTTCTTGTCAAACTTGGGAACTTCTCATCGAATTTGAGAATCTTCTCATTGAAATGGGGAACCTTCTGGTCGAACTCGAAAGCCTTCATGTCGGAATCGGGAGCCTTCACGAAACTTCCAACCGAAACCTTTATTTAATCCATTTGGATAGCTTGTTCTTATTCCGCAATGCGTGACCTTGTACAAGTGATAAACTATATTAAGTATTCTATGTTATTTTCGCGCGTAATCAAGATGAACCTGCAACATGCAGATGATTGTCACTTAGAAATGTACCAACTTAACCCTCATATCCGTTGCACCATGTGCCCAAATGAAGGCTCCCAATTACGACATGAAGTTTCGAGTTCGACAAGAAAGTTTCTGAATCCAACAAGAAACACCTGAAGAAGGCTGGAGGCCATATCGACCGAAACGTTATGTATATAACAATGCATATAACAATAAAGAAGAGGACAACAATCCGAAAAAACCCAAATAATACAAATTATGAAGCCACATCTAAAAAAAATCGAAATATTTATTCATCTTTATTTTTAATTGTATTTTTATCGCAACTAGTGCGGTCAAATTTTGGATTGCTGTCAACATGGATAGCATAGGTAGGTTTAAAAGTGGGTTTCATGAGTTTGGGAAGTTTAGAAAAAAAACAAGCTCCTATGTCCGAGTGACAAACAACTTCCGGTTAACTCTAGGAAATGCTAAAATCCAATATGGCCCCCCTTGATGCCTTCTACATTATGACTCATGAAGCATTTGTCACTGGATATTTCCACCCATCTAATGCTGGCATGATAAATCCATTTATTTCAAGTTTGTAGTCTCCTTCATGTCAAGATTCAATATGGCAGCTGTCAGCCATCTTTAAAAGGCTTCTTTCGAAAGTTGCTTTTTACTTACTTGCATTAACAATGTGTTATTTGATCAATAACTTGTGGACACTAGAATTACAGTATGACAATGTGTTTAATGGTATCATGGTATAAGTTTACAATGCAGAATTGTCAGCAGGATTGTCAGCAAGATTAGATATTTTTCATCAAAATACCAGAAGGATCCATTCCAATATATAATCTTTATTGATCGCTAGACAATACAAATATTACTCTGGCTACTCATAAGGCTTAGGGCTATTAGTATAAGATATATGGTAGGTATTTAGCGCGCATCCCAAGTTTGCGGGTGTGACACAAGGTGTTTTTAATGTGGGACCATTCATGAACCGAAGCTTATGGGATGGCAGGTGCAAAAAATGCGTTGACCCCGTCGGCATTCCTCCTTAAAGGGTGTGCTTCAGGCACCGAGCAATAAAACCAGCCCTGCCCCTTTAAATCAAGGGGACGGGTGTTGCCTGGGGATAGCCTCCGGGGATCAATGCTGTTAACATTACATAACCGGTTCAGATGGTGAGCTGTGTCGATACAACTACAGGTGTAAGTAAAGTATATTCGGTGGTTTGGCCTATTGTTGGCATTAACCATACAGAGAGAGTATTTTCCCTAGCGCTAGACAGGGGAGATTGTTTTAGCCTCTTTTGACCAACCATCATCTGCACACTTTAGCGTACAGATGTTAGCTGTGCTACTCATGCGCAGAGTTAGCGTGGCCGGTATCGAACCCGGGACCTTGTGGTACCTAGGTGGATACTCTATCGAATGTGCTAAGTACACTATAATAAAAGTTCATGGTTTATTAGGAATTAGCCGATTCAGATGTCAAGAGTTCAGAATCTGATTGACAAGCATTAATTGTCTCATTGAGATTGATCATTTCCAAGATTTTCGGTAGATTTATATTACTTAGTTTTTAAACCAGTTGGACATTTTCTTCCAAGCCGTAGCCGTATAAGTGCTACTGTAGGGCAGCACTACATAGACCCTAACAAAGCGCTTGGAAAATAAACTAGATGGAACTTGCAGGAGGATGTTGCGTGCTGCCTTAAACAAATCAAGGAAGCAGCATCTCCCCCCCCCCCCAAAAAAAAAGACAGCTATACGGTCACCTGCCTTCTATTGTACAAACCATCCAGATGAGGCGAACAATACATGCCCAACACTGCTAGAGAAGTAAGGACGAGCTCATAAGTGATGTTCTCCGTAGACACCTACACATGAACACACAAGTGTTGTCTGGCCAAGAAAACCCCCACATTAATCAGTTCTGTGCATATTCTAAATGTCATTCAGTGCACTTACCAGGAGCAATAATCAATAGAGACGCTTGAAATGTTGAGCTTATGCAGTTCTAAGTCACAATTATCTGGAGGTTGCTGGTTCAATCCTGACTACGGGCGAAAATAACACATAATACTTAACATAGCTCAACACTTGTACCCGGTTATGGTAAGAGAATGAGATCAATCTACCCCAATGGATTAAATAAAAGCTTCGGTTTGAAGTTCTGTGAGGGTTCCAAATTCTGATATTGTTGCATACCTCTTTACCGGCACTACATATCTATATATGTTATATACCTTCTTACGTCTTATTCTGGTCGTCTAGTCTTCTGGCCGGCTTTGCTTCTTCTACAGGTCTGGTCTTTCTTATATGGGGATTCCGGTCTGGTCTCTGTCGGGGATCACTGCTTATCAGAAGCCTGTGTCATTGTTAGCTTTTAGTAATTAACACAAGACTTCGATTTACGATGATGTTACTTTATTCGTAGACCCCAGACCAGACAACTGCGCAATGAACTCACATCTTGCTAGCTTCGCTTCTAAGTCCTAACTCTAACTGACTGAGTTGCTTACACCTTAAACCGGAAGGGGGCTTTCTATTGCCTTCCGATTCTCACGGTCCATTCCCGCAAGGCAAGGTCAGAGTTAGGTCAAGCATTGTCACTCACTCTCAAGGCCATCAGCTATACTGATCGCCATAATGATTTCTACACTATTGTCATAATCATTAGTTATCTAATGATTATGTAACAATATGAAGGCTCCGGATTTCGACAAGAAGATTCCCGAGATCAACAAGAAACACATGAAAAAGACCAGAGGGCACTTCGGCAAAAATGTTGTGTATTTATAAATAAAGATAAGAACAACAGTCCGAAAAATCAAAATAACATAAATCATCAAGCCTCATCTCAAAATTTCAGACAAGTAATATCTTCGGTAGATATACCAACATTGAGATGATGCAAGAATCCAGTGATGCGGGTATGAAACACAGGATAATATTTCTCATTCACAAGCTCCCAGCTAAGCCCAATAGGTCAAGAGAGGCCAATAAGTTATAGATACTTTGTATATAAGCAAAATAGTCGACTCGTTTACAACGGGAGATAATACTGTTTTTCAAAGGGTGTCACTTCATTCCGCGTAGTTCACATGATAATAAAACATTGATGCTATACGCATAGTGTATTATAAATGTCACCAAACTTTCTGTCACATAGTCGTCTTGATCAAGTATCTAACAACACCCATGAGTAATTGTCTAGCTGAAGTAATTCTTGTAACCTTGTCAAAGAAGGACAACTTGGAATGAGTAAAGAAAGACAGAATTCTGACTACAGACAATCATGACATTAAAAGAAATCAATAATTTCCCTTGTGTGTATATTATCTACAGAACATAGTGCAATGCTTGCACTTGATATACAGTAATCGAGGAGAAGGAAAACTCTGAATTCAAACCCGCTTTACTCCGCTAAAAAATAAATTGACCTTGTGTCACATCATTCCAGTGGGGGTAAGGTATTGGATAAAAACATACACACTGCTGCCCAGCAACATCTTGGAATTTTGTCAGCGAAGGAAAAAGGATCATTTGACTTTATAAACGTCTCGCAGATCTGAATAGCGAGTTCTATCTTTGATGGATGCCCCATACTTGCTATCTTGTGTCACATCCTAGCCGTGGTGAATGGGTTGGTTAAATACCTACTTTTTGGAAAAACATTGTATATTTGTAGATTTCTCCATATTTTTAGGCATAGAGTTTGAAAAGTAATCGTGTGATCATACATCATTATATAAATAAATATGATTATTTTACGCAGGAGCCAAGATCATCGTCTGTCCATTTTACTAATTATTTACCCAATGTCGACAAGATGTCATAAGATTTGTAGGTATTTACCCAATTCCTTCATTTACAGAAACCACATCCAGGAATTAAACTTATGTCGCCGTGTCCATTCCTTACGATGATAACCATTATACCACAGGCACCTCCACAAAATTGCATAGATAAAAAAAATTCGTATAAAAGTGCCCAAGAAATTAAATGATCTTTATAAAATTGTTCTTGTTCTCACTTTTCAACGAGGATATGATTCATCTTGTACATAACATCATGTATTATGATTTTGGTGGGCGAGAGAGAGATAGAGTATGTTATATAAAAATAAGCTTCACTCTTCCCGAGTGGTTCCCACTGCCTTCTAATCAACATTCAGTGAATGGTTAATGCATAAATTATAATATGTACCGACATATTGGATTTGCGCATTATCTCAGCTGCTCCCAGGGAGTATGAACTGACCACAGAAAAGAATGACATATTTCTTGCAATGATGAGCGGGAATCCAGCGACATGGAACGGGTGAGGAGTGTAAGTATATGAGACAAGTATTAATTGCAAACAACCAGCAAGTCAGTCTAGACAATTGTTTACATAGGCTCAGTATGAATGATTAATGTTAAAGTGACTGAACGTAGAAATGACAATCCAATCATTTATGTGATTCGGAGTCTGTAAGAATTCTCATTGCATCCCTGTCGTGTTCTCTTTGTGTTCTCATGTCCTCTTCTAATCACGGGCTGACTTCTCCTTGCCTTCTTTGATGGCATACTTCCAAACTACATTGATGTGCTTTGAATTGAATATATATATATATATATATAATATAATAATATATATATATATATATATATATATATATATATCAATTCAAAGAACATCAGTGTATAAAGATTTTAGAGTGTCTTCGTATGCTTCTTTGTAGATATATGTGATGGATGTTGGAAACATTATTGAGGAATTTGAGCTCTATGTGTCAGGATTGTCGGTTATAGAAATATGGGTAAATAGCAGGGCGTACTGTGCTCTTTAACATTGGTTAGGTAACTAGTCTATGAGAAGAAAAACGCTGACTTTAAACTTGGCATAATCCGCTTAAAAAATTGACCTTGTGTCATATTCTATTCGCCTGGGGGAGTTGATATATATATATATATATATATATATATATATATATATATATAAATATATATATATATAATATAATATATATATATATATATATATATATATATATATATATATATATATTATATTATTAAGTTTTTAAATGCCATCCTTGGCCAGTTGAAAAGGGCTTAACTGAGTAAGTCCTGAGTTATGGAATCCTTTGGTAAGTGTATACGTCCTATCCTGCGAATAAGTCCTATCCAGCGTATTGGTAAAGTCCAGTGATACAATCCTATGTCCGTCGTCCATGAAGATTCAAAGTAATTATGGTCAGTGTTCTCCGTTTAAGTATTGTATTAACAGCAGAGTACTGCCAGTGATTGGCAAAGAGTATGATCACATGGTTATCGCCGTCTATAAATAAAAGTGTGAATCTAGCACACACCTTTATACAAAAACACACCCCCTATTTTGGCATATAAGGTGGGTGATTCCATTCAGAATTATTAAAATTACAATCATTTCATTTAGAAATATTAAAATTTATAGTAATAGTTTTTTGTTTTATTACTTCTAACCCTATTTTTATTAATCCTATTTTTATTAATATTTTTTATTATTGTTATTTTGTTATTCTTAATCTAATTCTTAACCTTATCATTACTGCCAACATTACTGTCAAAATTAGTATTGTCCCCTTTTTGTTTTAGTTTTTTTTTTTTTTTTTTTTTTTGTTAATTAGAAAAATACAATACAATACAATACAAGTTAGTGAGTTAGTATTTTGGTTGGACAAGTTTAATGTCATGTCCGAGACATCCATTTGGGAGGGGGTCTTACCCCTCTGCATGGAATATAGTCGGCCTATTCTACAGCCCAAACCGACAGGGTGAAATCATAACTTTAATTTTGGCCCCCCGTGATATCTTTTTTAAAAGTATTAAGTTTTATCTTGTTCAATGGTTTTGTGAACAGATCTGCAATATTCTTTTCTGATTCTATATACTTCAAGAGTATAGACCCCTTTTTAATTTCATCCCTTATAAATTTATATTTTATATCAATATGTTTTGATCGCTGGTGTATTAGGGTTTTTTTTGCCAGTAATATGCTCGATTGATTATCACAATAAATAGTTACAGGGTTATTAACGACCCTGGTTCTACAACACTCTTAAGTAATGTCCTTAAATAAAGGGCTTCTTGACCTGCAGATGCTAGACTAACAAATTCGGCCTCACATGTTGACAAAGAAATAACAGGTTGTTTTTTAGATTTCCAAGAAATAATCGAACTTTCGTCCGATAATTTAAAACAGTATCCTGATATACTTTTTCGGTCACTTGAACCTGCCCAGTCGGCATCACAAAATCCCCGTAATTTTAAGGGTTCAGATGATTTTTTAAATACTAACGACTGACTTATTGAGCCTTTCAAATATCGCAAAACCTGCTTTGCTCTTGTTAAATGGATTGGTGTTGGTTTATCCAAATACTGAGATAATTTTGAAACTATATACGATATATGTGGCCGTGTAGCCATCATAATATAAATTAAGGAACCAACAATTTCGCGGTAGAGTTTATCAATTGATTCATTTTCATTATCAAAAATTTTATTTATATCCATTTCACATGGAGTATGACGAGTTTTACGATCGGTCATATTAAATTTGACCAACAATCTTTCAATATATCTAGATTTATTCATTCTAATTGTATTTTCACTATGTTCAAATTGTATCCCTAAAAACCAAGACAGACTTCCCTGGTCGGTCACTTTGAATTTTAAACTTGAGCTATTTTTAATTTTTATTAAATCAGCTTCTGTTTTTGAAGCAATTATGATATCATCCACCCATAATAATAAAAGTACTGCTATTTCTTTGTTAATTTCCTTGGTATACAAACAAGGGTCTATTATAGAGGGTTTAAAATCCTGGTCAACCAGGTAATTATGGAAAGTGTTATTCCAGGAACGCCCACTTTGTTTCAAACCATATAGGGCCTTTTTAAGCTTCCATACACAATTTTTATTTTCATTTTCAAAACCTTATATATATGCCTGTGTGTGTTCATACACACATATATACATACATGCATGGTGTTTCTAAAAGTTTGATATCATTAGAGATGTACGTGATGTTTCAAATAATTGATACAATAACCAATTCAAATGATCTCAAATTTTAACAACGTGAATAGAAATAGCTAAAAATTATTTATTTAATGTTGTATGCTTTTTTTTCTTTACAGTAATAGAAATGCTATTCACTGGAGAGGAAAATGCGTTTAAATATTTAAACATAGAAATTGTCAGTTGTTGCTACACATGCTGTGTTGAGATCATTTATGATCTGTTAGGAGAAGACGAAATGCTATCATTGTTTCGTAGATATCGAGTCAACAGCGCTTGGTAACTGACTGTTTGTCGCGTATGCTATCTGTCCGTAGATCACATAGGAAAGAAACTGTCATATATCTATGCTATATATCTATGCTAGCCTAACTTTATTTTCAATTCTATAATACTAAAAAAGGTATATATATATATATATATATATATATGTGTGTGTGTGTGTGTGTTTGGTTGGTTGAACTCGAGTGACAATTCCTGTCGTACAAGTTTGTGTTCAATCCGTTCAAGGTGTCAGGGTGGAACTGGTGTAGCAGTCCACCAAAAAGTGTCTCTACGAGCGCTTTCGGCATGTCCATTTGCCATCTTCAGGTTGTAAACTGATGGTATGTTTCGTGGTGTATCGTTTTTAAAGAAAACGAGCAGTAGCGTAGGAATTGGTAGTGGGAAGTAGTAACAATTGGTAGGGGAAGTTGTAGGAATTGGTAGTAGTTCAAACGAACGATGCAGTAGAGATTTTGGTGGACTGCTACACCAATTCCACCCTGACACCAAAAAGTTGGCCAGACACCTTGAACGGATTGAACAGAAACTTGTATGGACAGGAATTGTCACTCGAGTTCAACCAAACATGTTTAAAAGAGAAAATGCTACCAAAATACACTTATTATATATATATATATATATATATATATATATATAATTTTTTAGCATTGTAGATTTGAAAATAAAGTGCTCGATAAAGAGTGTAAGAGATGTATTCATTCATTCCTTATAGTGTACAATACATTTAAGGTACAATTGTTACCATTGGTTTCCAGGCAAATGTTAGCCACTTGTCATCAAGACAACGCGCTTGTTCATAAATGCAAGGAATGTCAATTCGTTGTCTTGATGAAAAGTGCCTAACATGCTGCTCAAGTCACAATTCCCTTAGTTATTGACGTCATATTGACCATGGTTTTATTTTTAATTTAACCTCAATTATTGATAAAATTGTTTTACATTATTAATACTGTTAACCATATCTATATACTAATAACATGCAATTACATTTATATATACAACAAAATAGCGGTTTGCAGGGTGAACGGGAAGGTTAATTTGCATATTGATATTAAAAATGTGATTTTAATAAATATGGGCTTAGTATTATTGATTTCTAATTGTTTGGTTTTATTTTAATGAATATAAGCAAAAATCTCTTCAATAAATCTTAAATGAAATCCATTAACAAGAAAAAATAACTTTCATTTTATTCTTTACTTCCTCTTATAACTAAATACTTAAATTAGAAAAATAACAATGAAAGACGAGAGTGATGGAAGAGTAAGTTTCAGTTGTTCTATTTTTCGATTATACTCCCTCTGTTTCAAATCTTTTTATCTGCAGTCTTATTTAGTTTCATTAGACTTTCTAATTTAATACGATATTTTATTACATTAAAACTTAAATACTTGCACCCGGAGGGTACATATTTTTGCTAGTGTTAATAATGGAGATTCGCTTCCGGTTTTTGTCTGTAACAAAAACTGCGTCACTGCTTACGTCACACTACGTAAAACGTCATAACATAGAATAAATACACTCAAAATTTTAACATGCAATGTTAGACAGTCCTCATTGTTTTTTTAAACAAGTTTTAATAAATACATACCTGGTATTATTATATATATATATATATATATATATATATATATATATATATATATATATAGTTTGTTTTATTTTAATATATATTTAAAGTTATCAGAACTAAGTTTCCATTTCAATTTTTTTATTTTTTACTGCTTTAATAAATTTATTTTATTTTTTACTCCTTTAATAAATTTGATGATTTTACTTTACTTATGATACAAACTCTCTGATATTAAATTTTCAACTCCCATTCCCTCAGGCAATATTTATTTTACGTCGCCCAGAGGGCGTTTTTTTTATTTTGCTAGTATATATAATTTCTTTGTATGGCTCAAAGTTTCGCTGCTCATGATATTTTGACTGTTATCATCTGACGTGTTTCTTTACCCAACTGTTGACAGGTTGATTGTTTTTTTAATGCCAAATATTGTTTATACATATTTACTTATTTATATGATTTGAAAACGGGCAAGACTACCCCAACGAGTGTCCTGGGTAGGACACTCGTTGGGGGAGTCTTACCCGTCTGCAGGAAATAATTGTTGTATTCTACAACCCCACCTGACTGGGCTATTGAGAGGTTGAGTGTTATTATTTTCCATTTGAACTCTAATTGGCTTCATAAATCAATACTAGATATATCGATTATGATCTATTATATCCTCATTTCATATTTTATGGACACGTCCCACTGTATAACAGAATCAAGAAACGTACTTGAATATGTTATTAGAAAACATACTTGAATATCTCTTTAAGGCCGATAAGCATTCTTAAAAAATGCCACGTGTGCCAGAAGACCATATTCATATTCTAAACCGTATGGTATATTGTGTATGTTATAGTTTGTAAGCAATATAATGCGCCACAAGCTTTAATCAATCATATAAACAAATCTATTAGAATGAAAATCCCTAAGGAGTTTAATCTGATTTGTTATTCATCATAGATAAAAAGCCTGAAAACATTATTTGCTAATCTATAATCACACCAAATATTATTGGTCTTTTACCGCAAGACATCTTTTATTTTAATACACATTCAAACGGTTATTGTTGATTTTGCACAATATTATCTTTTAATCATAAAATCTGATATCTCATCGAATTTCTGCAAGATGCGTTCAAGAACTATTGAGACTTAAAATGAACATTGTGGAATGGGATATGAATAATGTCCAATAGTATCCGTTCTTTACTTAATATATACAAGGGTAATTTCAAAAGTAAGGTCTCCAAACGAACGGAACGGAGGAAACTGTTCGTGTGGCTATTGGCATCACTATTGTGTTTGTTGTGCCTGTCCCTGTGCCTGTCCCAGCGCGTGCCTCGCTGTCACGCTCAATCTTGGCTTGGCATTTGTTTCTGATGGAGCTCCCGATTTATAGCACCGCCAAGTGTAAAGGTTGAGCAGTTATTCGGATTTTAAACGCAAAAGGCACTAAACCAGTTGAAAATAATCGCCAATCAACAGAAGTGTATGGAAAGTCGAGCATGGATGTCAAAAACGTCGGCAATTGGTGTAGCGAGTTTGCAGTGACGACGAGGTTCAACGCTTCTTTAACGACTTGGTGGCGACCTGGTATGACATGGACATACAAAAATGCTTCAACCAAAATGGTGATTATGTTAGGAAAATAGATATATATTCAAACTTTAAAAATGACGTAAACATTATTGACTGAAACAATGAAGGTTTCTGTGTTTTCTATATACTTTGGAGACCTTACGTTTGGGATTACCATCAGACATTTCATTTTTAGTTCATAATTGTTATTTATTCAACTAGATAATCCTCAATCATTATTACTGATTTCCTTTAGATAAAGAATAGAAGCGGCTACCCGGCGTCGCCTTGGTAGAGGGGGGTTAAGTTAGTCCCGCAGATCCATTATTACTGAATCATGAGTTGAATCCTCATGGGATGCCCCATTTAAATCCCCAAGTAAAAAAAATAAACCTTGCATTGATCCAGCTAATCTGAAAAGAAATGTTAATGTCTATTATCTTATTTAAATGAAACAAAATCAAAATGCTGTTGTCCTTTAGATTTTATTTTTTAATTATCTTCACGAATATAAATCAAATGTCTATCATTTTTGTTAAAAACCCAAGCCCTTGTGATATTTAAGGTGTACATATATTTACTTTGTCGTTAATTGTTTGATTTTTGAAGTTTCCTCCGGACATACATATACACACAACTGCCCTTTATACATGTATAAATGGACTTTTAGAATTTGAAATCAGACATTATTACGGTTATTAACTATTTTTAGTCATACGATTTCTAACCAATTACATTAATTCTTTTTATTCTATTTATTTTGACATACATTAGATATATTTGCCAAAATTGAGAATCCTACTTTTATCTCCATTCAGACTTCATAAGTCAAAATGAGCATTTTGAAATTAAGTGATTTTTTTTTTAAATGATCGTGTCTAGAAATAACTTTTACAAGTTGTTTAAGTAATACAATAATCAGAAGCCCAGAGCCAAACATTTGCACGTCGTTTTCTCATATAACACTGATGATGTGCCATTATTTGTCACGTCAGAAATCTTTCTTATTCTCATTAGAACTATGCAAGCTAAAATGAATTATATTAAATCTTTCCCTCTTAATATAACTCTCACTGATTCAACGTATTGCAAAGTTTCTAAAACAAACGATTTGTATTGTATGTTCATTATTTTTTAAACAAAATAATCCAAATCAAATTTTGTTTACATCGAAAGTTGAAGTTCTAAAAAGAGATTATCGGTCTAATGCATTTTCTATTATGATATCAGCTACTTGTCCAGTGAAGTGTTAATTATCTACATCAACACCTCGTCATCTGCTTTCTCTGGCTTTTTGATGTGCTCTGTATGATATAAATTGCATCTGATGGTGAGGCTGCAGTTCTGCATATCTGGGGATAATTACATTAATATTAAACACACACAATCTGCCAACCAGACTTGCTCAAACAAGGGGATACTTCAAGTTCTAAGAACAGCTTAACCATGCTATACGTCTTTCAAGTGACTGTCAACTATATGTAGAAAAGAGGTGAAATCTCTTTTGCAGAACATTATGATAGGCAATTAAAATTAAATGCGTTTCTTTCGGTTATGAAGACAACCCTCCGACATTCAGACTTGCTAACTATAGTAGCATTGTCAATTTTATTGGTGTTCGGTTTAGCTCAGTCGGTAGAGTGTTCGACTGGGAACCAAAAGGTTCCTGATTCGATACTGGCCATCGCCAACTTAGCGTATGAGTAGCACAAGGATCTATGCGGTAAAGTAAGGAGCTGATGGTAGGTGTGCGCTCTACCTCTGATGCTAAAATAATCTCCTTGGTCTAGCGCTATTGAAAGGGGGATAGACTCCCTCGCTGTCTGGCTGATACCGACTTTAGGCCACCCCGACGACTTTACCTACTTACTTCTGAAAATACCATACCAAGGGAATGAGGATATTAACGTCCTGTCCTATTGCTTATTTTATTATTTCAGTTTTACGGTCACTGTCTGGGGATAGGTTTCAAATCTCCCTCTGAAAGATTAATTTAACTACTCTTTAAAGGGGGCGCTATACCATTGGGAAAGGTATGAATTCTATTCAACTATTCTCCTTCGACCTATGGATAAAATATAAGGTTCTTTAACCTTCGTATAGCAAGCAATCTAGGAGAAGGAAAACTTTGAATTCAAACCTGCTTAATTCAAATCCGCTTAAAAATTAACTTTGTAACACATCGTGCAAAAGAGTTAGTAAGTACATATAAATGGAGAAGCATACCACGTCCTTCACCAACACAGAAATTTATTTTTAAAAAAGATATGAGAATCTTAGTTCGACCATTTGAAATGACAAGTGGAGGGCTCTCGAATTTATTAGACGAATGTTTTCGATGGCCACTTTTACTGTTGATTACGATTTTGATGATTTTTGAGATATGACGTTATTTTAGGTTGATTTCATGACAATTTTCAAAATGGCAGCTGAAAACTGATATTTACGGAGAAAATGTCACTAATTTTATTATAATTTTCATTTTTTTACATGATAAAGAAATTAGAGCTGATTAAATCAATAAAATGAATGTATTTTCATATTCTGTTACTAAGTAAACACATGATTAGACATATTACGTCATTTTAAAGACAAATATTGTCCTTTTCTTTAAAAAAAAAAAAACAAGGATTTCCTGACGCCATTTTGAAAGTCATCTCACAACCAACCTAAAATGATATCCTAAGTCAATGATCTTACCAGAATCGTAGTCAGTAGCAAAAATGGTCATAGGAAACAGTGTTTTGATAAAAGTATTCATTTGCCAACCCCTAGTATAGGTACTGAAGCGATCATAACTATCAGAAGTCTCTTGTAGCTTGGGATTTTGTTGGGGACTTTTGGTTTCGTAAATCTCCTGTTGTTGTAAATTTTACTTTTCTATATTCGCGTCAACACGGTGGATATCTTTTCTTTTCTAGTATTTTTTGCGATATTTCTTTCTTTTCTGAGAGCATTTATTAATCAGACGTGGTACATCTCTGTGATTGGGGTGGTGATATGTCTATGCGGTAGAAGAGGGTGAAGATGGGGCGATTTTGTGAATGGTGATGTTGTGACGGGAGCCAATAAATCCAACACAAGACACTTTATAGAGGAAGTATTTTTGTTGGGGCTTTCTTTTAAAGAATGTCTTTTGGTGTGAAGTCTTGGTCGGTGATGCTGCTACCTCTAATGGCTGATACTCATTTTTTGTGCTAGTTTCTCAAATTGTTTTTTTTATTTTATTTTAGAATATAAAATATATTTCTTTTCCTTTCCATGACTGACAGACATAACAGATTTTCACGTTCCCAGCATAAGATTGTCGGTCTTCTGTTGCATCGCCTCTGATTACTTCTATCGTGAGTCTTCGTCTTCTTAAATTTTTCTAACTTCTATCGAATGTTTTCTCCTTCATATTGGATTGAACATCTTCTTTATCGGGGTTGTTTGTTTTTCGGTGTTTCATCTTTGTTATTGTTTTTTAATCATGGAAACACGGGTATTTATTTTCGTGTACATATTTTTATTTAGTTCCCTAATACATTCTTATCCCGCAGCTGTTGGGGAGAAAATCAGCAGCAGAAATGAAATATATGTCTGCCCAGCAGGGCTCTGTGGTATAAATTTCAGACGAACTTTAGGTTAAACCTTGTCAATAAAACTCTCTGAACTTCCAACTGTAATTTCCCACAGTTGTTACCGTTAATTTTAAAATCTAAACTACACTTCCTTACAAAAATGATAGGATATGCCTATTCATTGTGTAACACTTCTCTGATAAGAGTGTTTTTACTACTCGTCTTGTGTCTGTTTGGAAATTCCCCCATCTCTTTCCTAGTATCAGTTTACAGTGGAATGTACAAAGTCTTATTTTGGCAAAGAAGAAGTTTAGGGAAATTTCCTATTAAATTTGTCTCTTACACGTTTGTAAGATTTTTATATTCATCATTCTAAAAAAAAATAATAGATGCTCAAAAGAGGCTAGCATTTGATACAATCATTTCAACTCCTAAATTTTGCCTATGTCCTTTGCATAAGAAAAAGATTTTAATCATTTATTCTAGAGGCAAAATGTTACATTAGTAGATCAAGCGAAGTGATTTTTGAAACTAATATCAACTGGCAAAGTGCTCATGTGAAGAAAATTGACCTTAAAGAAATGCCATCTAGATAAGCAGACACAAAAAATACTTGACATAAAATAATGTTAAATGTGAGTGCAAGATAAATGTATTATAGTAATTTTCTTAAATAAAAAACACATATTCAATGAGAGAAATTTCATATTCACGACTTTATTAGATATTTTCAACATAATTTCTGTGGACATTTTAAATATCAGCGCCTGGACTGAGTGGAAAATTTTGAACACAGAATAATACAATTCTTGACAAATCGATAAAACCGAGATTAAGAATTGATGTTACATTTCGATACACAATATATGCGCCAATTTTTGTTTTGTTTTTAATTTGTGTTTATTTTTCAACCAGAGATAAACTAAATATTCACTGATCAAATTATGTTTTTTTTCTTTCTTTTTTTTTCTTTCTTTTTTTTTTTTCTTTTTATGAAATTTTTTGAATTCAAACTGCTTTTAAATTCTACGGAGAGACTATTTGATGAAACTGTCTATTTGACAAGTGTCCATTTTACCGAAAGTCAGTTTTGTAGCTGACGATTCTTATTTAATCAGAATAGCACTATTTAATGAATTTTATTCCATTCGTCTGAAATGTTTTCTATTATTTGTGAAGAACTGTTTAGAAACCCAAAGAAAATTATTGCGGTTTTTAGAACGTAATTTTATCGATTCTGCTAAATATATATTCTATCAGAGGCCTGTTGTATAATGGTTATCATCGTAGGATATGGACATGGCGAGACGAGTTCAAATCCTAGACGAGGCTATTTGCATTTCACATAACACTATCACCTCTGGGAAATGTATGTATCCAACTATTCTCCCTACAGCTATGGATAAATAGTAGTTTTGGTTTCGGTTTCTTTGTCTAATAGAATATCACCCTCCGTGGATTAGTTGATGCCAAAGCCATCCTCGTAGAAGAACAGTAGTTATATTATTTACCCATAGCTAGGATGAGGGTTCATACCTTTCCCGACGGTATTTGTCTGAAAGTGAACGTAATAACGCGACTGGAGTTCAAACTCGCTTACTACGATTGCTGCAGTCCAGCTCGTTATTCACTACGTCACGTGGACTCCCCACGTAAATAGTAGGGCAGAGTGGGCTCTTTAATTTTGAGTAGGCAATCAGTCTAGAAGGAAAAATCTAGATTCAAATCTGTTAAACTCCACTTTAGAAACTGACCTTGTGTCACATCCTATTCGTGCGGAGAGATTAGTAAATATGTATTTCAGAAATTGAGATAATTGTGGTTCATTGCATATTAATAAACACCGACTTTATCAACATTATCTACGTTGTGTGTGTGTGTGTGTGTGTGTGTGTGTGTGTGTGTGTGTGTGAAATTGATATGGCGAAGGAGGTGCTCTTGAAAATATGTTTACATGCCCAAGACTGAGTTGCATTTGATGACCATAAAAAATAGAGAAAACCATTCTATAACTGAGTTGAGTTTCTTGGGTGCGGCTGCATGAAATTAATGAAGGTTCTAATGAGTTGAGCGATAACGGTGTTGAATTAACTGTCAATAACAAAGACAAAAAATCCGTTGAACAGGAGCAACATTCATTTGAAAAAGGGTATCTAACGAACTCGAAAATTTATGATAACAAATAATTAAAAAATAAGTGAATCCAATACTCCATAACATCGAGTTCATTCATTTATTTTTAGATGCTTCGTAATAACGCCCAATTTTTAAAAAAAAAAAATAAAAAAACATAAAAATATATACCGAGAGAAGCATACGGAGACCCCTAAAATACAATATATATATATATATATATATATATATATATATATATATATTATATATATATATATATTAGTGTTTTATGTACATATATATATTACAGGGGAATTTTTGTGACCCTGAGTTTCATGCAGTAGTGTATTCGTCAAACAGAGTGTCTAATGAATGCACCACTGCATGAACCCAGATTCACAAAAAAAAAACAATATATATATATATATATATATATGGAGATAGTATGGATGTAGTAGAATCCGACAGTATGAGGTAGGTAGAAGGATGGTGAATAAATCTGTGTGAACTTATTAAATATTTCTGAAACATTGCCCTGAAGGTTGACATAATTCAATCCTTTTTTTATACACACATATATCTATATATTGCAAAATTTTGCTTTCAATAAAAAATCATTCGACTAAAGATTTCCGTATGAATTCGGACGAAACGTTTCAACTCTCTGATTTGTTTTGAGTTTTCATTTCTTGTTCACCATCCTTCTACCTACCTCATATATATATATATATATGTGTGTGTGTGTGTGTGTGTGTGTGTGTGTTTCTCAAAATTCATGATCAATAATATTGGATTATTACAAGTTTGTTCGGTTTAATGGGTCAGGAAAATAAAAAAAAGGATTGAATTATGTCAACCTTCAGGGCAATGTTTCAGAAACATTTAATAAGTTCACACAGGTTTATGAAGATCAAGTTTTACCACGAACATAATTTTTAGGTGAAACAAGGCATCGTAAAATATCACCGTACCTGCATACTTTATCAGAATACTGTTAAAATCTGTGTACGGCTTGAATTTAATGATCAACGTCTCAAATGAATATATGAACATTTGCAATGCTATATATATATATATATATATATATATATATATATATATATATATGAGAGTTAAATAAACAATGTGTTTATTTGATATGGCTTTTAGCCGACAATTTTTGGAGGATATGTGCTTAATTGAAGTCATACCTAATTTTGAAAATTAATTAGTTAATAATTAATGAATTTAGGCGGGCATATGTTCAAATGTAAGGCTAAACTAATCGAGAAAATGTCAATCCCTGAATGTATATTTCGACCTATTAGGTCTCATCAGCAAGGTTATATGTACATTCAGGGATTGACATTTTCTCGATTTGTTTAGCCTTACATTTGAACATATATGCCCGCCTAAAAATTCCTTAATTATTAACTAATTAATTTTCAAAATTAGGTATGACTTCAATTAAGCACATATCCTCCATATATATATATATATATATATATATATAAGGTTTGGGTATGCTTTGGTTATAAAATGAAATTTAATCGTAAAACATTTATGACCACCGAGTAATTAGACTGACTAAATTTCTAAGGCTGCAAAATATTTTATGCTAACATATTTGCTTTGATTAATTAATATTTTCACTTCAATTTTCTTTTTCAAATATGACATTTTTTAATAATTCAATTTGCTCTAGTCATCAATAAAAATTATGGATACTTTGAAAATTATTCACGTTTTATTATCAACTGTTTGCAGATTTATTTGGAAAACCTATATATAACGCAGGTTATTTCGTCTGGGGGAATTCTATAACTTTTTCTCTTAATAGCCAAGTCATCAATAGTTAATGGAGAAATAAAAAAGTGAAAAGGTAAACGGTAAAGGATGATGGGTAAAAAGTGTTAAATATCTGGTAAAAGGAACCCGATATCAGGTAAAATATGCCAGATACCAGGTAAAAGGTACCAGATATCAGGAAAAAGGTAACAGATACCAGGTAAAAGGTACCAGATACCAGCTAAAGGGTATTAGATATCAGGTAAAAGGTACCAGGTACCAGGTAACGTATATTAGATACCAGTTGAAAGTTACCAGATATCAGGTAAAAGGTATTAGATATCAGGTAAAAGGTACCAGATACCAGGTAAAAGGTTAAAGAGATCAGGTAAAGATAAACGATAATAGGTAAGGATTATAATAGGTAATATGTATTACGCAATATATGATGTGGATCTATAATAATGTAATACTTAATACGTATTTGGCAGAAAGTAATATGTAAAATGTAAGATCTAAGTGAATCTTACAGTAAAGAATGAAAATCCAATTATGCTTTTAAGGGACTTAAATCTAATATTTTCTACTGTAATGGTGAGAATTATGTAGTGATGGATGCCATGGACCATGTAATTGAAATCATGGCAATAAATGGCTCTCTTCCTGTTGGAAAACTTTTCATTCCCAGAATTACTTTAGTCAATTCAACTGTAACATTATCCTTTACCATAAGAAGAAAACAGTTCCAAATCAAACCAGCTGCCAATAAAACAGAAGGACAAACTTTGGTATCTACAACTGTTCAGAGTTCTTCCCTTATGTATAGCTCTACATTGTCCTTGGTAGATATGGAAACTGTAGTCAAATTAAAGTTCTTAAAATAACCAAAATTGAGAAACATCTAAAGCTGTAAGGAATGTTGTGTATACGACTGTCCTATAGAAAATATAGAAAATAATAAAGATAATACCGGACATACTTTTCCACTTTATGTGCGTGTTATATACCCACTTAATATCGAGTACATAAACGGCGAGAGAGAGAGAGAGAGAGAGAGAGAGAGAGAGAGAGAGTATGAAAGATGAGGAGGAGGGATTCTTACTTGTTTTCTCTGTCTATTTGTTCCTGCTGATAATTTGTCGGTCATTTCCTCAGGGTTGATTCTGTGGGTTGTTTCCCGGGTTGATTCTTTCTTGTTCGGACTGGTCATCTCTTGTTTTAATGAATTAACAAGGCTTTGTTTTTGTTTTTTTGTTTGTTTGTTTGTTTTTTTATCTTTTATTGAACAACCCCAGCCCAGGATTCACCCGCCGGTAAGGAGCGACATCTCGGTGAGACAAATTTTTGATTCCACTAACTCTGAATTTCTGGCCACAACTAAACTAAAATGTATCTCACGCCTCTAATCGCGCGCTTCCGGAGGGTCAGGCGAATGTCACCACTTGTCAATCATCGGCAACAGTAATTTTCTACCTAACTCACGTTATTTTGAATCTAACTATTTATCAAACTAAAGTACGTACATAATTTATTATCTACCTATGAATTATGTAACATGAGGAGAATATGTCTATAAGATTATATGACGATATTTCAAGTGAGGTTGTGAGAGCAGCGAATCCTTCACAAAATGACCAAGTGTGTGGGCGTATCAAAGTGACCAGGTCTCATGCAGGCCAAGTGCAAAGGCCCGCTATGCATGGCTGAAATAACCATATACATGATAAGAGGTAAAGACGAGGATTTCAGTTGATTATAATAGAGATAAAACAATACCTTAATAGTGACAAGTAAGCGTTTATGTTTTGCTTGCAACCAAGTCTAATTATGCGAAACTACAAATTTAATTTGTGGCCAATCTCTAGTAAATTTAGACTGTCGAGCATCGGGTTGTGAAATTTGGAATCATAACACCAAATCTAAACCGTAAACGAGGATCAACATGAGTTGAGGCAGTTGTCTTTCTGGTTGATGACCACTAAAATGTGTTCTTTTTATAACAGGAATCTCTCTCTCTCTCTCTCTCTCTCTCTCTCTCTCTCTCTCTCTCTCTCTCTCTCTCTCTCTGCAGGCGTTGTCTGAGTTCCCTCTCTAGCCCACGTTATGTTTATTTAGATCCTGAAGAGGGAGTTTTGCTGTAGAGTTGCAATGTCACAAAATCACGATCCATAGGCAGCCTGACTTCAACCACAGAAAATATCTTTTATATTGTCTTATGAAGTTAATATTGTTCTATAAAATAAGTTTCCATAGTTCTACAGTGAAATATTTTTAAGTGAGTGACACTTAAGAGATTTATCAATTTAAACATTTTTGTGTTTTGTCCATAATTTTTAAATATTTTTAATCTAACTAAGCAATAATGCTACATATTTGGTTTTTGCATACCCAGCTTGAGGAAAAAAATATAGATTGAATTAGTAATATTTAATTAAATAGAAATTGTTATTTTATTAAAATTCGCTTTCTTTCTTTTTTTAAGTTTGAAATTTAAAATCTGTGCGATTAATTATGTTTCGCAGCAACATAACAATCATTAATTCTTACATTAATTCTTCTTGAGGATAAATATATATTTTTTTTACATTAAAGCCTTCCCTTGGATTTATTAGATCTAAGGGAAGGCTTTAATGTCAAAAAAACATATTTTGCATACTAATCCTTTACCTCTACATAAACCGTTTGACTATCTGTGGAGGGCAGACAAACAAACCCTTCCTGACTATTAATGTAGATATTTTTCAAGAATTATAGTTCAATCATTATTATAACTAGCAAATATATGCACCCTCCGGGTGCAAGTATTTAAGTTTTAATATAATAAAATATCATATTAAATTAGAAAGGCTAATGAAACTGAATAAGAATGCAGATAAAAAAATTTGGAACAGAGGGGGTATGATTGAAAAATAGAACAACTTTGAAACTAACTCTTCCATCATTTTCCGTTACTCCCATCTTTCATTGGTAAATTTTCCTAATTCAACTATTTAGTTAAAATAGGAAGTAAAGAATAAATTTACAGTTATTTCGTCTTGTTGAGGAATTTCTTTTAAGATTTATCCCCGAGATTTTTGCTCATATTCAATAAGATAAAACCAAACAATTAGAAATCAATAATACTAAGCATATATTTATTAAAATCAATTTTTTTAATATCAATATGCAAATTAGCCTTCCCATTCACACTGTAATCCGCTATTTTGTTGTATAAATACAACTGCATGTTATTTGTATGTAAATATGGTCAACAGTCTTAATGATGTAAAACAATTTTATTAATAATTGAGGTTTAAATAAAAATAAAATCATGGAGAATGTGATGTGAATAACAAAGGGAATTCTGATTTGTATAGTAATATAGTTTCGGTTACAGATAGAAAAACACACAATCTCCATTATAATAAGATTTTCTCTCAAATAGACACAACTGACATTGTTGCATTCATAATTTTCCTTGAAGATAAACAGAAATTGAGAAAATCAAATAAAAATCACATGGAACATTTCCTGCTAATTAGTAACAATCAACTTTGATAATCTGAGCATATTTGGTTTCATGACCAATTAGTATTTGAAGATATTGTTTTGAACAAATAATATTCAATTTTTAATATTAAAGTTGCAAAAAAAACAATAAATAAAAACGAGCGCCGTCGATTATTTAGAAAGGCATCCTGAATTGAACTCATTAAGAGATCAGACGGTAATCACCAGATTCAATTTTTTTTTTTAATCGAAGACGAAAAGAACTGAATTTTAAATAATATTTTTCGAAATTGATAGTTTAAATCAGTTAAAGCATTAATTGAAACAAAGTTTAGATTACGTGATATTTGAATTTTCCGAGCATTTTTTTAAATTTATTTTTGTTTCTTTTCATATCAAGTTGGGGCCAAATAAACGGTTGTTTGTGCCACAAACGTTAAACATCAGCTTAAACACAACTTGAAAACGTTAAACATCAGCTTAAACACAACTTGAAAACGTTAAACATCAGCTTAAACACAACTTGAAAACGTTAAACATCAGCTTAAACACAACTTTATAAGTGAAAGTAAGCACAAATAGAATTCAGTAGAATCAATACAATGACAACAACAATGTAGCAATGAATTTGATAAAATTAGATTATGGGAGTCGAAAAACTTCCGGAAAGTACTTGGAACTTATTCTGCATTAGAGTGCACCTGATGGCGTGTATATGTATCTACGTTATAGAAAAAGTGGCAAGTTGTAGGAGATATGTCAGGTGGTACAGAATATTTAATGGTATCAGTGTTTTTTTTTATGTTATGTGAAGTATGAGGTGTTGTATTATCTTGCAGCAGAATAGATTCCTTTTGGTTTACTGCTGCTGGCAAAAATGTTTGCAGCTTTTGATGCGCTAATTCCAAATCACAATAATGTTTCATAATGAAATACATTGCCTATGATTTTTGTTAAAATTTAAATTTAACAGTAAAATCATGGGAAATCACCAAGGTTTTTGACAGACAAGCTTTGAACGCCAAGTTAACCTACAACGGGGCTTTGATTGGTTTATGAAGTCATGTGACCAGGCAACTATCGGGAAAGTTAGAGCTAGTCAGAGTCAACTAGAGAACCGTTGTGGAGAGATGCATGTTGCATCCTGTGCTGATTCTCCTCGCGTGCGAGTCATTGTATCGGGAAATTGAATAAAACCTATGTGTACACGAAATATGTCTCCGTGTTTCTAATTTAAGAAGGACATAAATGTACCTCAGAATGCAGAGATATACAGCTCCAATGCGAAGAACACGGAAGAACGATACGACCCAACAGAAGTTAGCAGAATTTTAAGAAAAGTACATCGAAGACGCTCTAAGTAATAAGTATTTAACAATAACAGGACTCTGTCATGAGGTCCCTTCGGGTAGCAAGAGGAAGTGGTGGATGATTACATTACAGCACAACACGGTTAAAATCTAGGATGAACATTTGGGGGAGAGAGAGGAGGTTAAGCAAGTTTATTGACAGGTTTTCGATTACTGTTGAAGTTGCGGTTAGAATTCTTGAAGGATCATCATCATCATCATCATCATCATCATCATCATCATCATCAAGGCGTGCACAGATTCCTTTGATTCTCTCTTGCCATCGTCCCTATCGGCCATCGCTTTTGGTAAGTCCTCCATACCAGACTCAGTGTCCGTACAAAGCTGATGAATAGGTTTTTGCTGGTCTGCTAACACTGCGACCATGTGTATGAGATCATAGGAGAACGTCGCTTCTAGGTTCGTTCTAGTTTCTCCAGCAGTGCCTAGCATGTCCTTCTTTGATGGATTGCGAGATTTGGAGTAAATGGCTGTACAACTGCTGTTTTCTCGGTTGCTGTTTCCAGGATTTGTTCAAAATATCACGCAGCATCTTTGTGCACTTTGATGCTCTATAAAAAGTATAAAATTAATCAAAAATAAAAACAACATCAAGAAAAAAGGGGGATAGGTCTTTTTTTAAATATTTAGATATACCGCATTTTAAGAAAGCTGTAAAAAAAAACATTGTACAAATGCAACGTAAAAACGGTCATTTATTTTGTTCCTACAAATACTTTTTTCTATCTAACCATTTGCATTTTTATGATGTTGATAAACATTTGGTCAACTTATTTTCAAGTAAACAAACCATCTATTTTAACAGAATATATTTTATCCCCAAAACTATTTCAATCTCTAACACAGACCTAATGTATTTTGTTAATATTTTACCAAAATGATAAAACACAAAAATATACTTTCACCAAATACTTTATATTATTTTTTGCGCCCCATCGTGGTACAATGGTTAGCAAGACAATCTCACATATCCGTTTACTACTGAATAATGAGTTCGATCCTGGCTAGATGCCCCACACTTGCGGCCTTGTGTCACATTCTATCCGTGGAAAATGGGTAGGGTAAATACCTACTTTATCTTGTTTTCAACAAATGCTTGAAATCTCCACATTCTTTCAGCCGGCAATAAGGTTTTCTTTATCTTATTGGTATTTTCTGTGAGTTTTGCCTGTGTGGGAGAAATATATTTTTGGTTAGACATTGTTATAATTAAAATAATACATTATCATATGGATATATGACGAATATACATTTATTTAAGAAAAAACAATATGTAGATATGTTTTACATCTTTCGCTTTTACTTAATACTTTTAAAAATTGGTTTATAGATGTATTTTTGCCCAAGGAATACAAAAATGCTATCAAAACAGTCTGAAAGTCAACCAGGTTAACATTATTAATGATTTCTGATTTGCAAAATTTTAACTGACGTTGTAGCTTCGGTTCTGGGTAAACACCAAACTATCTTTTGGGTACAAATAATGTTCAATATATGTGAAATATTAATAGAAAAAAATTGTCTTAGATTCAATGCCACATCGGGATAAGGATCTTGCTATGAAAAAATAAAAAATCATCAATAACTTAAAATTGGTTGACGTTCAGACTTTTTCGATAGCATTTTTGGATTTCTTGGGTAAAAATGCTTTTATAAACCATTTTTTGTGAGTAGGAAAGCTCTAGAACTCATTTTAAAGACTGAAATAGATTGCAAAAAGTCGCCATTTTTCGCGAACAACACCAAATTTGGAAAGCTAAAAATTGACATAACTCCGCCAATTTTTGGAATTGGAAGCTCAAATTTTGGGGAATGTCTAACTTTAACACAATCCACACTTGCGCAAAATTTAAGAAAAATTGAAGTGAGTGGGTGACAATTTTACTTTTTTCTGGGTGATTTGACATGGAATTGCCCATTCTGTAGTTAATATAACTTGAGATCGAACTAATAAGCCATTTTGATTGCCTTTAAACGAGTTATCATTAATTAAAAAAAAAACATTTATATAAATAGTAAAAGATAAGCTATAGTAATACAAACAATCCAGTCGGCAATGATAGGAATACACTGACTGTTTCTCCTAAGAAGGAAGAGCCTTCCCCCACCCCAAAAATGTGGGTATCTTTGGTATTACTCTAAACCGTATTTGATGAAGAACCTCCAGTTCTGAAGATCTAGAGAATACGGAGTATCTCTTCATTGCCATTACTCCCAGGTACACACTAACCTGGAGTAGTAGTACCTGTTAGAGTCCAATCTCTATGTCAAATAAATATGTTTAAAAATAATTCGTATTCGATTGGAACGTATACAAAAAAAATGTAAAACTACTGCACACAAAATGTAAATATAAACGTACAATGAACGCTAATATCTAACCTAGACATAAAATAATCTTAGATAGGTTTACAAATCTCATCGGTTTGATACTATACACAGGACATGCCTTTTTGAGATGGGGGTATTTCCCCACTGTAGGGGATACAGTCAGCGTATTCTAAGCCCCACCGACAGCATGTATTCAATTAGTGAGAATATATCTAGATTATATTATACGGTAAGGAAGCGCGTGGTTTAATGGTTAAAGTCATGGGAAATGGACTCGTCGACCCGAGTTCAAATCCTGGACGTGGCAATTATTTCACTTAGTGCTAATACCATTGGGAAAAGGTATGAATCCTACTCTCCCTCCAGCTATGGGTAAATAGTAGGGCAGACTGGGCTCTTTAACCTTGGTTAGGCAACCGGTCTAGAAGGAAAACTCTGAATTCAAACCTGTTAAACTCCGCTTAAGAAATTAACCTTGTGTCGCATCCTGCTCGTGCGGAGGAGTTGGTAAATATATATATATTATACGGTAATGATAACACCTTCATCTTAGGTACCATTAATCACGAAAGTGTATTCTTCATTTTTTTTCAGGGATTAATTTAATCGTTCAATGAAATTACTATCTGTCATGTTCAATGTATAATACAAGGTAGACAAGAAAAAAGCATATTCTATGTTTAACAGTTGCCATCATTTACTTGTCACTTGGCTGAAATATTGTCTTTGTAATTCTATGACAATTAGAGACAGATTACTTGAATTCATTCCAGAAACAAAATACATTTGTATCAATTATGGACTTTTTATTACTATCAACAACAAAAAATGTCATTCGATATTTTCCTACTGGTACGTTTTGTTTACTACAGAAATGGGAGTAAAATGAGGAAATCAATCCGACAGTATGCGGAGAAAAGTAGACAAACACGGGATGCTACACTAGATGTATCATTAATAAACTTCCATCCAATGTAACATCCCGTGTTTATTGACACTTCTCCACATTACTACAAAAATGTATGTTTTTCACGGGAATTTAATGGTTGGTTGGTTAGTTTTACAGCATGCTAACCCTAGTTGGGTTATCTCATGCCGAAGTCGGTGTAACAATTATAGTTTTCAATTACATAAGGTACAAAAACCATTTTAAACAAGTAGATATTTCATTATCTTAATCAGATCTTTTTAGCCCATAGGTGGGACCCGAACAGGTATTACCAATCTGCCTCACCTGTATGGACCTGAAAATAATGGGAACAAAAATGTAATCCCAAACTCTCCAAGAACTTTAAAACTAGAGAACAGGTGGATTCATGCCTTTCCCTCAGAAAATAAAATGCAAACAACTTTGATTTGAACTTGAGTTCCTGATTCCATTTCCTGTGATAAATGTTACGTATAGCATTTCTCTTAACGAAAGGGTTGATAAGTATGCACTTGGTAAAACCACTCTCCCATAACTATATTACCTACCTATATAGTAGTAGCAAAATGCTATTACTATCACTGTTAATCTTTGCATGATCCAATCTGTTTATATAATAAAAGATTGCAGTTTTCAATTATAGTTGACATTTTTATGTTGAATTGTGTTTCTAAAAAACTTGTGTTTTCATTATTGAGTCTTGAACAATCTTTTTCTAGTTATTAATATATCAAAGCAGACAAAAGCAGCATGAGGTTCAGTAACAGATTTTGGAAATTATATATTGTACTCTAACTTGTAAAGTTATTTATTAAATCATCATGAAATGTATATATGAATGTGTTATTTTGGTGGAATTGTCTATATTTGATATCTTGAAGGAAATGTAGTGTCATAACCAAGACACTCAAGAATTTAAGATACCTGTTTTGTTTTTGACAATATCTATTTTTACTAGTGAGAGTAAAAAATGTTGTACTATTTTGCTACTTGCTAGTTTGAGGCACGTATATCACATTATTGGAAGCGTGTTAAAGTCATGGTAAATAGACTCATTATCCCGAGTTCAAATCCTGGATATGGTAATTGCATTTCACTTTGCGTTAATACCCTTGGGAAATGTATAAATCCTACTCTCCCACCAGCTATGGATAAATAGTAGGGCAGACTGGACTCTTTAACCTTGGTTAGGCAACCGGTCTAAGAGGAAAAAAAACTCTGAATTCAAACCTATTGAACTCCGCATAAAAATTGACCTTGTGTCACATCCTACTCGTGTGGAGGGGTTGGTAAATATATATATCACATTACCGAAGCATTTCAAACCGTGGTTGGTAGTATAGTGGTAGTTGGCACGCTGACAGGTTGTGCATTGCTTCACTCTGTTTGATCTGAAAGGCGCACAGATGAACGTGTATCATAGTCTAATTCGGAAACTCCTGCTTTACGAGTTCGAACTGGGTCATATCACCTCACAAGCAACCAAAATCATTTGTTTTGCGAACGGAGAAGGTACAGTTGATCAGTACAGAAATCAGATGGTTCAAGAAAATTTGCTCGAATTAAAAGAACCTTGACAATCAGGCAAAGTGAGGTAGGATTAAAATCGTGGATTTCGAGGCTGTACTCCAAGCAATGAAGAAAGGTCCGGTGAGTAGCACTTGGAGAGCATCAGGTGACCGATATCTCACAGTCCAGTGTGGTTCGTTATATTCACGGCCTCGTCAAAAGCATTCCGAATATACAAGGTGTGTCAAAAAAGTATCAAGTTGTTTTTTTTTTACTTTTTGACACACCTTGTATTCTGAAGAAATTAATACTCTATTCATTGTTCATTTCTGTCTTGGTAAATACAGCTTCAAACTCGGCACTTTTATGACACACCTTGTATTCTAGAAAAAAGTAACATTCCATTTATTGTTCATTTCTATCTTAGTAAATACAGCTTCAATCTCGATACTTTCATGACACACCTTGTATTCTGAAATAAATTAACGTTCCATTCATTGTTGATTTCTATAATGGTAAATACAGCATTAATCTCGATACTTTTATTACACACCTTGTATGTTTGTAAATTAAAGTAGCTTCCAAGTTATCTATTGACAATTCCATTTAGTATAAATATACATTAGCTTATTAGAATTTAGTATTAGATTTTTTTAATGCATAACAATTTTGTTAAAAGAATCCTGGATGAATGAACATGTTGACAGGATTCAACTGAAACGTTGATGTTTGAAATAAGATAATTCACTGGTCGGTTGCTTTTATACTAGTAGACAACCCGTTCAACCATTGGATTCCGTTATAACAGCGACGGGAAGACCCCGTAGAGTAATGGCTAACACGCTGGACTGCGACACCGTAGTAAGTGAGTTCGAACTCCAATTGTGCTATTACGTTCATTTTCGAACTAATACTTTTAAGAAAGGTATGAACTCTCTCATCCCCCAGCTATGGATTAAATAGTACCACTAGTTCTTCTCCAGTGATGGCTTTGGCGTTGAATAACCCACGAAGGTTGATATAACATTAACCAAAGAAACCAACCATAACATCAATGCTTCGTATTTCCTAGTTATCACCGTAATATCAAGAACTAAGGTGATTAAAAAATAATATATATATATATATATTATATATATATATATATATATTGGTTTGGAGGTTGATTTTGAAGGCTATCACAATGCAGGTGTAAAGAAAAAATAATAATAAGGTAACAATGGTGTTGTGTGTTAACCTGTATTTTATTCTTGAATTTTCGAGATAAAATCTCTTTTTCAAAAGATCACTGAAACTGAAGTCGTCTTGTTATGGCATTTCTAATTAAATGAATTTTTTATATATATACACAATGCTTCAAGCAAATTATAAAACTCTCTTATATATATATATATATATATATATATATATATATATATATATATATATGAAAATTAACAAATTATTATAAGAATCAGAAAAGGGGCTGGGATACTTGCCAATATAACAGAATAAAGCTTAAAATAGATAGTTTTCTCACCTTTTCATGTTAGTCTCATGACTATGAGTTTCGTGTATTTTGTGAAAAATACAATCTTCATATTTAATGTGCGACTAGAATGGTCGAAGTAGGACTAATAGAGGCTCAACATTCCTTGCACAATGCAACAAATGGATGCATGCTACAGGAGAGGTAGTAAAGATTGGAAGGTGAGGAAAATAGAAAATACCTTTTTGAAATCGTAATAAATTGGTTCCAAGGTGTGTAGTAGGACCTGCTAACTGTACTACATTGTAGTACTTGAATACAAGCGGCATTCATGGAATTGTCTAAACAAAGCAAGTCTTCGCATAAAACTGAAGGGAAATAGAGCTATGAGACAGATTTCAAAGCAGGAAAGAGTATAAAAAAGAAGACTTGATCCCAAGATATGGAGTATGAGCTAACACGTGTTATCAAAACTGATAACTTGATTGGAGTATGAGCTAACACGTGTTATCAACTTGATCCCAAGATATGGAGTATGAGCTAACACGTGTTATCAAAACTAGAAAGTATGAACACGTGTTATCAAAACTAGTGATAACTTGATCCCAAGATATGGAGTATGAGCTAACACGTGTTATCAAAACTAGTGATAACTTGATCCCAAGATATGGAGTATGAGCTAACACGTGTTATCAAAACTAGAGATAACTTGATCCCAAGATATGGAGTATGAGCTAACACGTGTTATCAAAACTAGAGATAACTTGATCCCAAGATATGGAGTATGAGCGTGTTATCAAAACTAGTGATAACTTGATCCCAAGATATGGAGTATGAGCTAACACGTGTTATCAAACTAATTTGATCCCTATGGATCCCAAGATATGGAGTATGAGCTAACACGTGTTATCAAAACTAGAGAAAACTACGTGGATAACTTGATCCCAAGATATGGAGTATGAGCTAACACCATCTAACTTGATCCAAGATATGGAGTATGAGCTAACACTAACTTGATCCCAAGATATGGAGTATGAGCTAACACGTGTTATCAAAACTAGAGATAACTTGATCCAAGATATGGAGTATGAGCTAACACGTGTTATCAAAACTAGTGATAACTTGATCCCAAGATATGGAGTATGAGCTAACACGTGTTATCAAAACTAGATAACTTGATCCCAAGATATGGAGTATGAGCTAACACGTGTTATCAAACTAGAGATAACTTGACAAGATATGGAGTATGAGCTAACACGTGTTATCAAAACTAGAGATAACTTGATCCCAAGATATGGAGTATGAGCTAACACGTGTTATCAAAACTAGTGATAACTTGATCCCAAGATATGGAGTATGAGCTAACACGTGTTATCAAAACTAGTGATAACTTGATCCCAAGATATGGAGTATGAGCTACTAAATGCACTAAATCAGACTGTTGAAAGAAGAATGGCGGTATAGATGGAATTTTCTATAAAATTTATGAGATAAATCCTCCCATAATACTGAAGGAAAATAGTGAAAAGAAATTTAAGATTTATTACTAATTTTATCAGAATAGTACAAAAATAAAAATTTATCTGCAAGTCAATGCATAACCTACCTCAAAACAAGAAGAGGGTGCAGTCCCCATACGTAGTGGCTTGCGACATCGTCTTAAGCGAGTTCGAACTCCAATCGTACTATTACGTTCACTTTCGGACTAATACTCTTGGAAAAGGTATGAACACCCTTATTCTTCCAGATATTAATTAAATAGTACCACTACTGTTCCTCTACAAAGATGCCATTGGCATTAAATAACCTACGAGGGTTGATATGTGTTATAGGTGATATACCCTATAGACCAATGGAATGCGCCGACTGTTACTATAAGTAACAGGGACAATTATGGCTTGAAGAGTAAGCCAATGCGAGTCAGCTCATAACTCTATTGTCGGACTTATTTCCCACTTCTCTCTATTGTAATTGTCTACTCTTTTGTTAATACATTTTCCTACATTTGTTACCCGTCGTTTTGTTCTTATTTGACCCCTTAAAACCCCACAACAATATGTCATTAAACAATGAAACCAAAACAAACAAGAAGTGAATGATAAATCATAATAGGCTGAATGTTTAATCAGGTTCTAATTTTAGAAGTAAAAATTTGGACTTACGTCGACATTTATTCTATATACGTTTCTAACAAAATAAATCATTCAACAAGAGCTAAGATTTACAGTTTTAATATCTCTTGATAATGCTAACTTGATTTTTATACATATTTTTTCGTATTTAACATTTTTCGTATTTTCTTTTCGTAGCTTTTTAAAATTGAATAATTAAGATTCATACAATAAGAGATTGAATACGTTTAACTTGCCATGCTGCCTACTTAAAAAGAAAAACAGGGAAAGTGAATGCCTCTTCATTCAACATCATTTTTATAACAATTGTTTGTGTGCGCATGCGCACGTGTAAAGAATTCCATTCCTACTGAAGGGGTTTTGTACATAAGTGTTTCTATTCCATCTCCTAATATATTACAGCAATTGCAACTTGAAAACGAGGATGAAAAATATGATTTGATACGGCCATTTGTGTGACAATAAAAATAGACACTCTCGAGTTTTCTTCTTCTTTCGCTTCTACTCAGCAACAATAAGAGATAATTTAAGTGCATTTTTATGTATGTTTTAAATGTTTTTGACTTTAGTTAATTTTTCGTCTGTAGATATTGTTTTAATAATACTCATTAGGTTAAATCTATAAAAAAAAGGAATATTTAAACTTTTAATAGACGAGTTTTTTCGTTAAGATGAATTGGGTAACATAAGATATGACAAGATTAGGATTAATTGATTTTAACGGCGTTTTAATCTGTCCTGGGTTATTTTATGCCCAGGGGTTAGGGAATCGTTTTCATTGTACGTTCATATTTTCTCTTTTATTAAGAAGTTAGTTTTGTTTTTTGTTGTTTTTTTTTTTTTTTTTGTACACGGTCCTATCGAATACGAAATTTTTTATACATATCTATCTAACCCATAGATGGGGACTGTTACTCAGGGTCAGGTGGATCTGGGAGTAAAGATAATGAAAGGGGTACTTCACACTCACAGATTTTTAGAACTGAAGCCTCACCACCAAATGCAGTTTAGCGCCATACCCATGACACTATTTTCTATTCGTATGGTATATTCTAGATTGATACAAAGTACCGGTCACAGTCAAACACATCCTCTTAAACTGTGACAGTTTCAAAGAAACTCATTCTACTACTGCCAGACAAGCAACTTAAGGGACCTTTTCAAAACACCAAACCAGAGGATATCTTCTTATTAAAGTATCAATCAACTTTAAAGCTTAAGAATTAGTCGAGTCCTGTCATATACAATATATTTGGTCAGTATTTTATCTTCCCGGTTGTCATAATAATTATAATATAGATAGCAATGGGTTTTGGGAAATAATTTTATTCTTATCACGAAATGACACTAAAGATCCGAGCGTCTACCTGTCGAGAGTTTCCCATTATAATTCCTTCTTTTTTAATCAGTATTTTTATTTCAATAAGGAAAAGACACAAAACTGACGTGTGTGGGTTAACAGAAAACTGATTCACGTAATGATATTTTGGCCAAAAGATTGAAGTACGCAAAATCAAATATGTAGGATTTGCTGTCTGTAAAGGAAAACGAAAATATCAAAATAGCAAGATGGAAGACGCAATATAAAATTGTCATTTGCTAAGCTTAATTTAGTTTGGCACAAGGCCATACGTATAGAGTACCTAGAAAGAATCTGACACATTAACAATGATCTGCTAACCATTATACCATGACTAGGTGCCTTGAAGCAAGATTATATAGGGAAGAATATATTAGTACATACTTAAGGCAATTGCAAAAATTAGATGTTTGTTATAACTCATTAGGTCATTGGAGTGATATGCCAACCATTTCTCTTCAGTGCATCTCCCAGAATAATTGGGTTACACGGCACTGCTGATATTCTTTAACATTTTTTTTTTGGGGGGGGGGTCCCCGTAGCGTATTGGCTGACGAGCTGGACTGCGAAATCGTACTACAGTCGTGCTCATCCTTCCAACTATGGGTTAAATAGTACTATGTATGTTCTATTATTGTTCTTCTTTGACATTAAATAACCCACGAAGTTTGATTTGCCATTAAACAAAGAAACCCATATAATGGTTTGTACCAGCAGCAATTACCGATCTATGATCCTCAAAAATTACACTTTTTAGATTTAAATTTGCACAAAGTTATTTTTCTCTCAGAATTGTCAACAACTAATTTCTTTATTTATACCATTTTCTCACTGGTCCTATAAATTTGTTTGGTTGAAGAGGGTCTTCTCATGTAGTATATCTTGCGCAAGAATAGCCTGGCGCAGAGCCCATCCCTCTTCAGGTTTACAACGAGTTTGAATCCAGAGTTTTCCTTCTTCTAGACCGGTCACCATAACACGGTTAAAGAACCCAGCAACCCCTACTGTTTACTGATGGCTGGAGAAAGAAGAGTTGAATCTATACCTTTTCCAAGAATAGGTATTTGCCCGACCCGTTCACCACGGGTCTGATTTGATACAAGGTCGCAAGTATGGGGCATCCAGTGAGGATCGAACTCAGTATGCAGTAGTAAGTGATCTGTGAGACGAGCTTGTTAACCATTGCGCCACGAT
>CM042152.1:106889114-106937554 GCA_023376005.1 Doryteuthis pealeii
TTATTTTTAGTTTTATAAATCTGTTTACAAATTATTCGTATTCGATTGGTCCGTGTGCAAAAGAAAAACACTCTTAAGAAACAACTACACAAAAAATGTAAATACGAACTTACAATGAACAGAATTTCCTAACTTCTAGACATACTATTTTGCATTAAAGCCTTCTGCGTCAATGTGAAAAGGAATTTTGAATATCAAATGTGGTAGAATAGAGAATGGAAAACAATTACCATTGTGTTTTTCTTTCATGTGTCGGACTCAGAAACCATCCAGGAATTCCGAACTTGACCCTTTATTTGAATTACGGGGTAGCCTTGCAAGTATCTCGCATCAACCACTTTTTGCCTTTTCCACTGCTATTGAAACCGTGACCAAGGATTGAACTCACAACCTCTGGGTGGTAGTCTGCTAGTATATTTGATGACATCTTAATCCTTTCAGTCATGTGTCCTGGCGGGAAAATTCAGACTGAATTTTTGAAGACAGCCGGGAGTGTAGCAACCAGGATGAGTATAGCAGTCTACAATGTGTAAAGAATAATAACAACGCCTCATTTCAAACATATAGACGGAATAAGAATCTAGTAAAAAAAAAACCTATTCAACACATGTGTTATTGCAAATCCATATTGATCAATACTGTGAGTTTTTAAAAGTCAACTCAGCACAAAGAATATTCTTATTATTCTTATTCATTTGCATTCTTTAATTTAAATCTCCTTCTCTTCCAACTTTTTCCTCCTCACCGTTTCCCACAACTGAAGAATTCTAATGTCCATTAAGTAAAAACGTTTATTTAATAATGTAACAAGTGTGACATGAATAAATGTGTTTTAAAAATACTCTGAAATGTTCAGCTTTAAGTATTCATCACATTTCTATCTTACAATTATATATGAGTTGCATTCGTGTGTATATGTGTGTGAAACGTGTGTATATATGTGTGAAACGTGTGTGTGTGTATTTGTAAGTGCGTGAGATAATTGCGAATCCATTATTATCTCTACAATAACCTTGAATTGAAATGCCACGAAGTATTTCGTGTGGGCAAAAGTTTATAGCGCCCCTCGTTTTCTTTTTCTTTTCTTTTTATAGAGATTAAATATACAATTGAAAAGCGCTTTTGAGTGTTCTGTATTCAGTTTCCATTCATTTTGTGCTGAGAGGAAAATAAGAAAAATGACGACATACAAGATACACATGCGACACTGCGTGTTGTTCTTTCTTTCAAATTCGACCGGAGAGTAATAGAAATAATAATGACGATTGATAAAGCCTTAGGAGATGATTCCATTGAAAGCATCACATGTCTTGAATAATTTTTGAGGCTCGAGAAATGGGAATTTGATTTGGAGGACAAATCACATAACAGAAAACCACAAGAATTTGTAAATGAAAAATTACTAAGATCTTTTGATTGGTGGCCCAACACTGAACCTTGGAATTGGCTGAAAGACTTGGGGTCAATCATTCAATATTAGCAAGACATTTATAAAATATGAAGAATATTCAAAAATCGTCAGAGTAAAGCAATAGATCTTTTTGTGGAAAATTGTCACCGGAGATTTTTTTAAATTGTTTCATTACGAAAATTCGATGATTGGCTGCTTGGCTGCTTGGCTGCTTGGTTGGTTGGTTGGTTGGTTGGTTGGTTGGGTTTATAGCATGTCAACCCTTGTTGGGTTATTTTATGCCGAAGATATTTTGTTTTTTCATTCTTGTTGGGTATCTAAATTTTTGAAAACTCAACTTTTTTAAAAACACATTTGGGGACCAACCGTCTAGTCCAAGTAAGGGCCAAAGTAATGGACTCCTCAACCACCTATACATATATGCCTTATTACATCTAAATATGTACACCCAGGGACAGAAGAGCTTATAGAATATATAATTTGAACAGGGCATGCATCTAACTATTCTCCTTTCAGTTATGGGTAAATACTAGGGCAGAATGGGCTCTTTAATCTTATCATGGCAACCGGTCTAGGAGAAGGTAAACTCTTAAATCAAATCTATTGGTTAGTTGGATTTTACGGCATGTCAACACTTGTTGGATTATTTCATGCCGAAGACGTTTTGTTTTATTCATTCTTGTGGAGGTATTAATTTTTCTTCAAACTCAATTTTTAAAAAACACATTTTTAAATATTCATTTTCTTTTATCTATTGAACCCATAGATGAGACCCTAACAGTTAATGCCAATTTGAGTCAAGGTGGACCTGGGACTAATGGCTATGAAGGGGTACTCCATATTCCCCAGAGTTCCAGTATTGGAACTTCACCACGAGATGCAGTTTAACTTCATACGCAGGACACTGAGACCATCAGACACCACCTTCTAGCACATATATGATAAAAACGGTCGAGGGTTTAGCATAAGAGCATTACAGTCGGGACAATTATATAGATGCTAGAACTTGACGTGACCAGCCGATTGATCGGAGGGGACCAACCGTCTAGAAAAACTATTTTATCTATTTAACCCATAGATGGGACTTTAATAGGCACTACCACTACCAGGAAAACAACCCGTCGACTTTTATGTGTATCTCAATTCATTATGCATATTTTCTTCACACCCACGTTCGAGATTTGATTAGTTCTGAAGCCCTAGGTAATGCATACCTGTGTATGGCGCAGGCGATGTTGTGCCTCTTACGTCGGGAAGAGAGACCATAAGTACTACACTAAGTAAAGTCATTCTATCTGTCTGACTCGCTTCGACACTCGGCACCACAGAACAGGATCTCCCATTACACAAAAGTTAGACAGTGTCAGAGTAGACTGACACCTTCGTAACTCTTTAAGTGGGCCAAGATTCAATATTGTTGAAGTGTTGCATGGAGCCAAACTCGAGTTATAGTATAAGTTGTTAGTAGTAGTAGTAGTAGTCGTTAATTCAGAAACAACATACGAAAATCGTATAGTCACAATGGGTCTGTTTATTTATTTCTAGGCTCGTGGGTTCTTTTTCAGAAAGAAGGAAAGAGAGAGAGGGGGAAATCAAATTATTCCATCGTAAATCATGTTCAGTACTACTATGCGAAACCCATACTGGGGAACCTGGGCAGTCCCGTCTGCCTCCCACGAAAGCCCAGCCGAAAAAGGCAGATTTTTCTCTCCTTCCGTTTCTTGCCCCCGGGGTGTGAGGTTCACTTCCGCTCCTCTGCAGAAACTAGAACTTCCGGTTTTATTTTTAAATCTAATTCCGGTGCCATTCGTCGGTCAATTGCTGGCACCCCGTTGAGTGTTTACCCTTCTAAACTTTAACCTTTGTTCTTATTTTTTTTCCTCTCTTTCTATTCAGAAATCCGAATACCGTCTTTTTTTCACTCCCCAAATTCCCCGTAGACCATAATAATTACGCTACAGAAACATGGATGGTTGAAGCCTCAGTTACAACCTTGCAAAGTTGTGCGATATTTCGAGAAACAAACTGTGTCTAAAACAATTTTGGCATTCCAATATCAAGGAAAAGACTAGATCTGATAAGTGTAACTTTGGATGGAAGGCGAAACTTAATGACTGATGATTGCAAAGCTTTAAAACACTCTGTCTAAAAAGATAAAAGATCATAAAAATAAGGCTAGTAAAGAGTATGTAGAACTTAACCAACGCCTTACCAACTCGGAGTCAATAAATAAAACACTCCATAGAGAACGTCGTGCTGCTACAAGTACTAAATCTATCTCAATATTAATACAGTGATACCTTGACTTATGAGTGTTACAACTTTCCTGTTTTCTGTACGAGAGAGCTTCAGATACGTTTATGTTAATAAGTTCACTAAAAACATTTAAGTCTCCAAATTTATTACGCCAAGGAAAATATTATTTATAAAAAAATAAATATTAAAACACATTACAGCACATAATTCATTACATTCTATTTTATTATGTTTTTATACAATACAGTATTTATTTAAAAATACGTAACATTATAAATTGTAGGGTTTTTATAGGGGGATTGAACTGATTAATGGCATTTCAGTTTATTTCAATGGTGAAAATTGATTTGATATACAAGAAAATTGAGTTACAAATTAAATTCGTATGTCAAGGTACCACTGTATTGGGAAGCACAAAATTAGTTGTCTATACTGTATCAGATCACCCCTAGCAGTGGGATAATCCAATCCAGACATTTGTCTCGTAGTATACGTAAAATGTGATTTTGATGTAATTGTCTGACTACTGTCTAGTGTCTTCCTTCTTATAAGGTTGGGTTTATCACGTCTTCTGATAGGAGTGATCTGATACAGTATCGTGATTTGACAATGGAATAGTGGAATAATGTCATCTACTCTTATGAATCATCCTTTACAGGACGAGTTTACGCCAGAAAACAGCTTTTGATATCGACTGTCAAACCTCGACCATAAAACTTGGGGGTTGGTTGATATTTATCCAAACCATTCGCCAGGAATGGATGTGACACAAGATCGCAAGTATGGGGTATCCAAAGAGGATCGAACTCACTGTTCAGTAGTAATAGATCTGCGAGATTAGCTTATTGACCATTACACCACGATGGGACACTCAAACATGAAGGTGAGTATGGTATGGTTTGGGTAGCCATATTGTGGTCTTCTGTTGTTCTTGTTGTAATCCAAAAGTCTAAATGGTCCAGTCCATTCCATGACACATTGTTTCTTAATGGTATCACACAAAACTGATTGATGTAGGTTTTTACTGGTTGGCCTATAAAAGTGTGTCCATATGTAGGTATCCACTACTTTGTTCGTCCTTGCTTCTCCAGCAGTATCCAACATGTCTTGTTCGTCTTACCTGGGTGATTTGTGTGATAGGAGGCAAGCGGTCGCACAGTTGCTTTCTTGTGCGGTGCTGGGTTTGTTAAGGACAGCAAGCAGCATTTCTGTGTATTTTTCCATCTGAATAATCGTCTAAATGTTTCGTTAGAGTCCAAGTGGTGCAGCCCTACAGTAGCACTGACACGACGACATATTGGAAGAATTTTCATTTTATCTTACAAGAGAGATCAGATTTCAGATTTAATAAAACTTCTATAAAGCAATGTATTATCTTGATCAACTCTTTATACTTATATTTTAGTTAAGTTTCATTCAATATTTCAGAAGAAATCAACACATCTTTCCATTATCTTAATTAAGTGGTTCCTTAATTTTAGTCAGTTTCGGAAAAGAAAGTGTTAATATCTGAAATAGAGTTTTATCATATCAGATCTGACAATTTCTAAGTGACAGAGAACAACATTTTCAAATAATTCTGATTATAAAGTCTATATTCTTGTCATATAGAAATAAATATAGACCCGATAAGAGGAATTGCCAAAAAACTGTCCATATTGCTCTGTGAGAAAAGCCAGAACGTCGTTTACTCACTCCAAATGTCACGTGGTCTCTGTTACTTTCCCGACCGACCGACCGACCGACCGACCGACCGACCTCTCTTTCCCTTGTAATATATCTGATTTTTTCCTTTCCTTTTCTTATACAGCGTGTTTTTACTTTTATTCTTTAGTTCAACACTTTCTACTTTCACTTTCACTTGAACAGAAGGAAAACTAAAAAGTTAAAAAAATGAACTGGAGTATTTTTCTTTTATTCTCCATCAGTCGCCGGTTACAAAACCAAACCTCATAAAACAACTTCCGTTTTCCGTTATTTTTTATTTTTATTTTTATTTTCTCTCGTTAAAATAGCACTAAATTAGTTAAAAAGAAAAAAGAAAAAAATAAAGATACTAAAAATATCAGAACAAATTAAATAAACTTTATATTATATTTTGGCATAAATAATTTAGTTTTGTAATTTTACTTAGTTGTGAACAACATCTGTCGGGCTTGATGACATTTTTATGACCTTTTGGTAGTTTGTTGTTAATGGTAAAGAATCAATTTCTAATCCTTGAGCGAACACCGCTAATGACTCTTTACAACCCCCTCTCTCTCTCTCTCTCTCTCTCTCTCTCTCTCTCTCTCTCTCTCTCTCTCTCTCTCTCTCTCTCTCTCTCTCTCTCTCTCTCTCTCTCTCAGCTAATCAATTTGACTTTTAAAACAATTTATTGATTTCTCCAATTTTTTTTACTTTCTGAAATACTTGCGTTGTCCTTAGTTAATGCATAACTTGACAGGCAGAATAAACGTTTTTACTCTATGAATTATTCTGAAAACAAAGAAATAGCCAACTGGTTTATTAATGGAGAAAATGTTAAATTGAATGCACAAAACAATGTAATAAGTTTGTATAAAAGACAATATAATAAGAATATTCAAATTTTAATTAATGTAAACACAAGACAATGGATGCACAAGGCAATGTAAAAAATACACACACAATATGATATATCGCATATTCAAAACAATACCTGCATGTACAAGGCAATATACTGTGTACAAAAACAATGAAGTAGCCTATGCACGAAGGAATGTTGAAAATACACTAGACAATAAAAAATGATGAATGGGACTATGATCTTAAATATCACTGCGTTATATAACTACTTTATCTGCTGGGTATATATATATATATATATATATATATATATATATATATATATATATATATATATATATATATACCAACCTCTCTACACGAGCAGGATGTGACTCAAGGTCAATTTTTTAAGCGGAGTTTAACAGGTTTTAATTCAAAGTTTTCCTTCTCCTAGACTGGTTACCTATCCATGGTTAAACAGCCCTGCTATTTTCCCATAGCTGGATGGAGAATAGTTTGATTCATACCTTTTCCAAGGGTATTAGCGCAATGTTAAATGCAAACAGCTACGTCCAGGAATTGAACTCGGGTCGACGAGTCCATTTCCTACGATTCTAACCATTAGACCACGCGCCTCCATCTGCTGAGTAAATAATGGAGAGAGAGAGAGATTTTCTTAGGAGAGTTCTTGGGAAGGTTCTATTTCAGCGACTGTCCATCTTCTTCTGGGATGATTTCTTCTTCTGGTTGATACAGCTTCTTTTGTGCTCAGCTTAGTTTTTAAATTATGACACAAGACTTTGTTTATTTTTCAAAGACGTCTTTATTAAAATCGAAGCCCAAAAGGGTTCAACCATGCGGTGAGAAGATGGCTTACTTGAAACAGACAACCCACGTTTGGCCTCTTCGACTAACTGCCAAATTCTAACTAACTTAACTCAGTTACCTTCACATGCTTTGCTTTCAGCCTATGAGAAATCAACAGCTAGGTCAGTGAAAGGTTAACTTTGTCAATCATTTCTTATAATGGTTATAATGGTAACTTTCCACTTAGAATACTGTCATTTAAAGTTCACTACACTACAGTCATAATTCGTAGGCACCCACGAATTATGTAACACACTGGATTGATATTACGAAAGAGCGCTGAAAACTTCAGAGGTTGAAAAGTTAATGTGATGACGTCATATCTACTGGTGATTACTTTTTTTTACCAATGAGTTCCGAGCACTGCAACACCGATCGAAGAAGCGTGAGAACCGCAAGGGGAACTATGTTGGAAAAAAAACTCATTTAGTCCCATTCCATGATAATACCTTTGTCAGCCTATGAACCTTTCAGCAGACCCTCTGATTATGTGCAATGGCGTGAAATCTATATAATCTAAAAAGAGCCGCGGTTTGCATAACGATTATCGTCAAAGGAAATGGAATCAGCGACCCGAATTTCAAATACTATTTACGTTTTACTTCGCAGTAATACCCTTGTTCTCCCCGCCGCTATGGGTAAATAGTAGTGTAGACTTGGTTCTTTAGCGTTGGTTAAGCAACCGGTCTAAAAGGAAATTTTGAATTCAAACCAACTTTACTCCGCTTGTGACACATTGGGTTGGGTATATATATATATATATATATATATATATATATTATATATATATATATATATATATATATATATATATATATAAGTAACAAAAAGAAACTATGGCAAAAAGAATGATGACTCAATAATGATCGGTATAACATATTATTCTTTAGATCTTTTTATACTCTAATTATTTTTCTATTCATAAAAGTATTATCTTGAAAACCTAAAAATGTTCTTAAATTCATTATCTCTTGTTATTTTATACGCATCTTTGTTACGTCTTATAGATAGTAATTATTTGGAGATACTTAATAATATTTGAAACTATAGTTATAAAAGAGAAAAAGAGAAATTATACCTATATAATTGTGTATAATGTTTTCTGATACCTAAATTGCAAAATGAGAAAGGGACATTTATTTTATCACATGCTATGAAGGACAAGAAAAAAGACCGCGCTGCAAAGCTTTTCACCCTCTCCAACCGAACATAATTTTTCTCTCTCAAAGGAGAAATATTTCAGCAAAGATCAAATCATAAACTCACAGAACAACTGTTTGCTTGCTCTGTCCCCCACAAAATGTAACGATAGTAATGAAAAGCAAACACTCAGCCAACATTATTTCTTTAGGATGATGTTTTACCTCCATTCATGTTCCCACATGACCTCAACACGAAGGCCAACATCAAGTGACTGGGGGTGTTGTGCTTCCCTGGATCACGAGGGTGGCTGCTGGAAAATCCTCGACGGGATTCTACGCCATGGTACACAAGCAGGAGATCTCAGTTTTTGCTTTGAGAAAATATCTACGACTACATCATTCCTAACATCTGGCCGCCTAACCCCCCAGATTGCAATGTGTGTGACGCAGTTGAATGAGAGACCAACAAAACTCTGTGCAACATCAAAGAAGAACTGAAGGTTGTGATAGCGACAGCATTTACCAATATAAGCAAGAAGACCGTCGAAAAGTCTTGCAGGAAATTCCAAATTCATCTGAGGTCGTGATTAAAGCCAATAGCGATTTCTTTAAATAAGTTTAATCAAGATGTAATTTTGATAAATATATCCGATAAAGTGAGATGTTAATGTTATTTTCATGTTTACATATTTTAGCTAGGGTCGGGTTAGCTCAGTCGGTAGAGCGTTCGGCTAGAAACCACAAGGTTCCTAGTTCGATACCGGTCCTCGCCAACTCAGCGTTATGAGTAGCACAGGGATCTGTGCGGTAAAGTAAGGAGCTGATGGTAGGTGTGGCGCTCCACCTCAGATGCAAAAATAATTTCCTTGGTCTAGTGCTAGTAAAAAGGGAATAGACTCCCTCGCTGCAGTTTCAATTATGTCTTAAGACATTTACATAATATTTAGAGCAAACACACAAATGCAACAAGCTTGCGACGAAAATAAGTTCACATTAAGAGAAACAAAATTATAAACAAACTCATATTCAAACAGATATTTATCTGTTATGATTCAAAACACATTAGTTTGGATTATAGATATAACTTGCTTTCGATTATCACGTCCCAAATAGGATGCGAAATGTGAATAGAAATAAAGGTAATTATATAGTTCTTATGTATAATACGCAACCCCTAACTTTTGGGCTGAAAATCTGGAAAGATAGTGCATCATATTCACAATTAATCACAGTATTTATAAAAAAAGAATATCCGAAAATACATTAAAACACTTACCTCTTGTAAATTCCTATCCTCCGGAAATTGAAATAAAGTATTAAATTAAAACTAATGTAATATTCTTATCAAACACCATTGCCCAGCATTAGCATCAACGAATAACCAATATTTTCCTAAGATATGCAAACTGTAGACACCGTCAGTAGTGTTTATTTAATAAAGCTATAATTATTTGAAATTAAGAAGCTGGCCTATATGGCTTTATATCCAAATTCTTATAGATAGTTATGATTTACCGATCACAGGAATGATATGACTGCGATGTGTATTTAAAAAGTTTCAGAGTCTGTGTAGGAAAATAATTATGGCAAGAAGTAGTTTTAATGAGAGAAAATATAGGCTTATTTTGAGGAGCAACAACCGAATGGTGTAAAAATATGTTTCACATAAAAAAGTGGCATTTATACTTCTCAAGGAATAATTTAAAGAAAACATCTATAATTATAATAGTAAAACAATTTCTTATATATATATGATGATTGGACTACCAAGAAACTTTAAGTTATGAGTGTGAAATCATAATATCACCATTAATTATAAATCTGCTCTGCTTTATTAGCATTGAGCACCTTTCCATGCAAATACTTTTCTCATTTTTTCATTCACTATTCATTATATATTGCATATTATATATATATATATATATATTATATATGTGTGTGTGTGTGTGTGTGTGTGTGTGTATATATATATATATATATATATAATATAACTGGCTATTTGTAAGTAATTATCACAATTGTAAAGTTTATTACTGTTAGTTTCTATTTGTTATGAATGAAATATTTGTGAGAAGAAAACTGTTTTAAGGTGTTAAGAACAAGACATGTTGGACACTACTGGACAAGCAAGGACGAAATCATAAGAGACATTCTCCTGTTGACACCTACACATGGGCACACCAGTGTAGACCGACCAGTAAAAAACCTACATCAATCAGCTGTGTGTAGATTCTGGGTGTCGTGCAGAAGACCTGCCAGAGGCAATAGTCGATAGGGACTATAGGGATTATCGACTATCGGCTATCGCCTCTGGCAGAGAATAGTGTTAATTGTAACGTGTTCATTTGCATTTTTTGTATAATTGTTTTAGAATTTCTTTGCGCGCATATGTTATCAACTATTCCTATTTAAAACAAATAATTTTTCAGCAAATCGACTTTACCCATAGATGGAACCTTAATACTACCACCGGTTTAAAGTAGACTTGGGAGTAATGGCAACGAAGGAATACTCTACACTCCCCAGATCCCTAGAACTGGGTCCTCAACATCAGATGCCGTTTAGTGTCATACCAAAGACATCTCTTGGGGGAAGTCATAAACCTTTGCAAGGGATACAGTCAGTTGTTTGTTGTTTGTTTATTTTCTGTTGTGACTCTTTTGATTGATTGTTCGTTGTTTTTTTTTTTGGAGGAGGAGGTTGTTTGCTTTGGAGAATTTTTTTTTTGGGGGGGGTTGTTTTGGGGGTTTGTGGGTGGGTACATTTTTATTTACTTATTGTAGAACATAGAATATATATTTACTTCACCGTTTACATGAGAAACTTTTAGCAACTAAACTTTTCAATTTCAAATGTCTTTTGAAAACAAATAATGCTTTACTTTTTTCATCTGACAGAAATAAGATTTTAGCAAACATGTAGAACAAAGCATCACACGTACATTTCATATGCATCACAAAACCTTAAATGTCGAAACAGGAATCCCTTGATAACAGAATATGTAAAACATATATTTGCAAATCAAAATAGAATATCTTATACAAAATAACGACATTGAATAATTTGATAGAAACATGTTCTATAATTAAATCGAGGAATGGAAAAGCAGATGACAAAATGTTTATCGGTGGGAATAACAGAATCGGCAAACCGGGTAAAATGTCCAGTCGGATATGTTTGTATTTACTTCGTACTGTTGCGCTTAAAGAAGGAAAGGAAATTAGCGATCCGAGTTCAATTCCTGGACGAAAGTGATTGCGGTTCATTTAGCGCTAATACCTTTGGGAAAGGCATGGATCTATATCTTTCCTACCCTACTCCTAGCTATGGGTAAATAGTAGGGCAGACTGGGTTCTCTTGCCTTGGTAAGACAACCATTCTAGAAGAAGGAAAAGCCCAATTCAAACCCACTTTACTCCATTTAAAAATTGACCTTGTGTCTCATCCTGTTTGTGGCGGAGGGGTTGGATAAATACATGATTCGTACTATTGTCATTACAGTTCTTCTACAATAATGGGATTTGGCATTAAATAATCCACGATGGTTGATATGCCTTTAAAAAAGAAACCAAACCGTTGGAAAAGACATGAATTGTGGAGTAAAATTGCATGACAAATCAGGCTCTCTAGCTTTTACTATCGGTCTAAAAAAAAGTCATAGTAACTTCATAGTTTACTGAAATTATGAAGAGAAATAATGACATAAAGTTCTGAAAGTGCGTGGTACTTGCCATTCCAACTGAAGTAATGAAATATAATTATATCATACATCTTGTTTGATTGGTTGAGTGATTGATTTATTCAAACGTCATCAGTAATTTTATGCATAAAGGTTAGGGAATTGCGTTCATTGTACGTTCATATTTACATTTTTTGTGTAATTGTTTCTTAGAGGAGTTTTATCAAATATGAATAATTTTTAAACAGATCTATTTAACCCTTAGACACAGATACAATCACTTCGTGTCAAAGTGGATCTGGGAGTAATGCAAATAAAAGTAGTCTACTCACCCCAGATTTTCGAAATTAGATCTTCACCATTCGATACGTGTCCTAGGTATGACGTTTAACTACATCTAGTGGTGTGGTTCCAATTATGGAGCGTGTGGAGTGTCTTTTCATTACCATTACTCCCAGGTACACTCTGACCTGGATTTGTAGTATCTGTTAGGGTTCCAATTATGGGCTAAATTGATCAAAATATGAGTTTTAAAAAGATGTGTTCAAAAAATGTAATACCCAATAAGAATTACTAAAACAAAAACCTCTTCAAAATAAACTCTAAAATAAACCAAGAGTTTTCAAGCATTAAAAATCCAACCAACCAACCATTAAATGCAATTTAGTATCATACCAAGGACATCCTTATTAGAGGGGGGTGTTACCCCTCCCCCCCCCAAGAAGGAGGTGTTATCCCTCAGCCGGGAATACAGCCGGTCAGTCGATGGAGCTACATATATATTAGGAATTATTTCATTATTTTGGGTATTTGGGGGGAAATCTACACCAATTCCAACAATTCAGTTATTGGTATAATCATAACCACCCACCACCACCCCCACCACCACCACCACCACCACCAGTACGTTAACATTATTGAAATAACAATATTATGCATTTATTTATCTAGGGAAGAATTTAAAAATTATTTCAGAGAAAATATGAGAACTCATTCGAATTAAAAGAATCGTTTTGAAATTCTTAATAATTGAAAATTATTTTTTTATTTATTAAACACTTCGGTTTTTCATGACAAAAAAAAACAGAAAATGTATTATGAATTAAATTCATTTGAACGTGTGTGTGTGTGTGTGTGTGTGTGTGTGTGTGTGTGTGTGTGTGTGTGTTTTTGTCTGTGTGTGTTTGTGTTTGTGTTTAAATCCTTCTTGAGGCATTTTATCATTTCTTTGCAACTTAATCATATGATCTTCGTCTCTGATTTAAAAATCCCGATTCAGCTGTTTACTTTACGAGATGAATTGTTTGTTCTGTTTGTCGAAAATAAATTGCAAATAACCACCAATTAAAAATAATTTTGATTAATATTTTTAAATTGATAAGCAATTTTTTTCCAGATTTAAGTTGAATATCAACAGGAAAATACTTTTTTTAAATGTTAAAAGCGCTTTGTTTTTATTTTATTTTTTTATTTTATTTTTGTTCAATTTTTTTTTTCTACATCAGAAAGGACATGATTTACTAAACCATTATTTCTGCTGACTGTCAAAGGAGAGTCATTAAACACCTTTTCAACTTATATTTTCTTAACATATTAACTTTTAAACGTCACCTTTCCTCTTTTTAATTCGTTTCTTCCTTGATATTTTAAAACCCTCGAGTAATAGAAAAATTAAGTCTGCAGTTGCCAAAATTGCTTATTATTTACTCACTGTTTTATTCTTTGTCAATAGCTGTTTGTTTATTTTCCTTGACGGCATATCAACACTGTGGATTTATTTAAAGACAAACCTTTTTATATATATTCATATGATTTGTAAGGAAATAGATTATAGGTAAATATTTTAATTTTAAACAAATTGCTAGAAAGCGAGACAACAGTTGGTAATCAATTCTGCTTGACAGGTGTATTTTTGTTGATTATTTTGTGGATGTGACATTTTGTTTTATTCATTATTGTTGGGTATTCTAATTTATATTAAACGCATTTTTAAAACTCCTTTTATTGTTCTATTTAACCCATAAATGAGACCCTAACAGGTACTACCACTCCTGGTCAGATTGGATCTAGGAGTAATGGCGATGAAGTAATACTACACACTCCCCCAGAGCTCCAGAATTAGAATTTCACCACTAAATGAAGTTTAGCGTCTTACACAGGACACTCAGGAGTCTCAGCTATTGCCTTCTAGCATATATAAGATTTTTTAAAAAGGGTTGGGTTTGCCATATAGGCTATTGCCCTTATGGAAAACCCCAACCCTTTTTATCTTATATGTGCTAGAAGGCGATGGCTGAGGATCTTAATGTCCTGGGTAAGACGCTAAAATTCATTTAGTGGTGAATTTCCAATTCGAGGAAATCATATAGGTGCTAGGGCTTGACATGAACTGCCGATTGATCGGAGGGGCTTATCCGACCGCGCGTCTAGCCTAAGTGAGGGCGTTGCATGTCATGGACTGCTCAGTCACCAAGATTCCGTCCTTAAGTATCACGGATTGCCACCCACTGACAAAAGGTGGCCCCATCGGAGTGACTTGCCCCTCTACAGAGGTGCAGTCGGTATATTCTATAGAACAACCTGACCGGGGGGTTTAAAATAAGAATCGTGTTTGAAATAATTGTAGATATATATTAAGGTCAGCCTAATCCGTTGCAAGGATAGAAGAGTTGAACATCTTGAGAGAATCGAACTCATTAGCGGTGATTTGTAAAACAAACTAGCATTCAAATTAGCATTCAAATGTCATGGCCTTATCATGAACTATGCCACTAGTGAGAAATACACAATTAACTTAGTAATAACGTAACATTCACTTCTCCTTTCTTTCTTTCCTTCTTTCTATTTACTGACATTAGTATAGTCTGGCACAAAGCCACGATGCTCGATCTCTGGAGTGTAATAGTTTTCAAGACTAGCCAGCTTGTCATTAGCTCACGGCTAGAAGCCTCTCTTTATATATATATATATATATATATATATATATGATTGCTCCATCTTCACAGATAATTGCCGTCTCTTCATTCTCTAGTATCGTCTAGATTGGCGCGCTAGAATATATATATATATATATATATATATATATATATATATATATATATATATATATATATATATATATATATATTAAAAAGTAATTAAATCATTTACGTATGAATGGATACTTTGCTGGTCTATGCGTCTGAAAATGTGCCATCAGTCATGTTTGTGAGATGAGAACGCAGATGCATCGGTCTTTCAAAATAACTCGAGTAACAAAAGAAAGAAAGAAAGAAAGAAAGAAAGAAAGAATTGCAAGAAAGTGGAGGAGATAATAAATTGGAAGGAAATATAAATTGAAAGACAGAAAAAACATGGAGTAATGTCGATAAGGGAGAATCCTTAAATATAGAAAATGATAATGAGGGTGAGAGACAGACAGAGAGAGAAAGAGAGAAAGAGAGAGAAGTATTGACGTCTATCAAGTTATTACACATGAAAAACAAAGATAGAAAAACAAGGATATATCTGAATTCAAAAAATTCCTCGTATTACGCTAGCAATAGAATTTTTCTTTTTTTTTTTCTTTACTTGATCCAAATTTGACATTACAAAGCAAAGACTATTGTAGATTTCCAACAAGATTAAATGCAAAATATGTGGACGTTATTCACAATTGTAACTACTGGTGAATTAACCCCACCCCCAAGAAATAACACCCTCCCCAGAAAATAACAAAAAATGAAATCATACGAAAAATGTGTATATTCATGTAAAGTTCGTAAGGAACACAATTTATGGTACAATGTCGTCAGAAACAAGTAGGCAATGCACTTATTGGTATTCTTCACATGATCAAAATGACAACAATACAAAACAAAAAAAAAACAGTAAAAAGTAAAAGAACACTCCCAAACGCCTCCTTGCCCTGTCGGAGGGGCTTAGAATATGCTGAAGAGGTATCCTGAGTATGGCATCTAGTGGTGAGACTCGAGTTCTGAAGCTCTGTTGTGTAGAGCACCACTTTATTGTCATTACTCATGTCCATTTTAACCTGGAATGGTAGTATTTGGGTTTTATTCCTATAACTCCAACATAAACAAAGGGGAACCACTATTGACTGATAAATCATTTATTTATTTTCCCATTAAACTAACCCTAACTCTAACCCCAACCCTAACCGTAAACCCTAACCCAGTCTTCTTTTTCCTAGTAGATCAATAAATAAATAAATAATTTATCAGTCAAGAGTGGTTCTCCTTTGTTTATGTTGGGATATAGGAAATAACCAAAATGTGTTAGGGTCCCATATATGGGTAAAATAATTGTATAACTGTGTACAAATATATGATTATCATAGACAAAAAAGTGTGATTCAAAAATTATTGCAATGAAACATTGAAAATATTGTTGATTATAATAAAAAATGTATGAATAAATAAATTTAATTTGGCATTAAATAACCCAAAAAGACTTGATATGCCATGAAATAAGACAAACAAAACCAAACGAAACCAAACATTTCCACGTGCTGTTTACTAATCTTCTGTGTTCTATGGGGTTGGACATTGTTATTCATTCATGAATTATTTAATTTCTTTAAAGGTTCCTGGTACTTTTGACCATTGAAGTTGCCTTAGAGTATCACAAGATAATCATAACCGCACCATCACCAATAAAGTCACTTTCTGGATGTTGAGTGGGTGAGTGATATACCGCTGCCCTAACACGTCACATTCGAGCTCTTCCATATTCAGTAGAAACAGACTCTCGACAGTCCATTATTTCAGTTTCTTAATGCATGTTATCATGTCATTTTTTCTATCAACTTTAACTTTAAACTTATCAAGTCATTTCAGAATTGAATAGATATAGCTCATTCAACTGTGGAATATGAAAATCTAATAGATTGCAATGGAGTTATCAGAATAATAATCAATTAGAATAATTTTATTTATTTTGTTATCCCGCGTGTCTTGTCCGTCTTATTCGGATGGTTTGGGTGATATGTGGTAGGTGGCCGTACAGCTGCTTTCTCGTAGGGTGCTGTTTCCACGTCTTGTTCGATATCACCCGCAGCATTCTTGTGCAGCTTCCATCTAGTTTATTCTCTAGTCGCTTAGTTAGGGTCCAGGTGGTGCAGCCATACAGCAGCACCGACACGACAACGGCCTGGAAGCGACATCCTCCTGTGGAAGCCAGCACATGGACGGGCCAGTGTGGGCCGACCAGCAAAAACGTACGTTGATCAGCTCTGTGCGGATGCAGGATGCTGCATAGAGGACCTCCCGAGAATGATGAGCGATAGGGACGGATGGAGAGAGATTGTCATGGATATCCGCGATGACAGCGCGACATGATGATGATGATTTTGTTATTGTCTAAAAGAGCTACAGTGGTTAAATAACCAAAATACTATTAGTACCGGGTACTCGCTTGGTTACTTCATTTTAGGAATGAGATATCTGAATGTTTTTACAATATCACAGGTTTTCCTTAAGTGGACCCCCTTTTTTTGGCATACATGTCCTGTAACTAAGCTTTGAGTCCCCAGAATAAAAATGTATTGTTTGCATTGTGCTTATATTATGTATATTAGCAAATATATGCACCCTCCGGGTGCAAGTATTTAAGTTTTGATATAATAAAATATCATATTAAGTTAGAAAGGCTAATGAAACTGACTAAGAATGCAGATAAAAAGATCTGCAACAGAGGGGGTATAATCGAAAAATAGAACAACTTTGAAACTAACTATTCCATAATTTTCCATTACTCCCTCTTTCATTGGTAAATTTTCCTAATTTAACTATTTAGTTAAAATAGGAAGTAAAGGATAATATTACAGTTATTTCTTCTTGTAAATAAATTTCTTTTAAGATTTATCCACGAGATTTTTGTTTATATTTCTTAAGATAAAACCAAACAATTAGAAATCAATAATACCCAAGCATATTTATTAAAATAAAATTTTAAATATCAATATGCAAATTAGCCTTCTCGTTCAAACTGTAAACCGCTATTTTGTTGTATATATAAATACAATTGCATGTTTTGTACGTAGATATGGTCAACAGTATTAATAATGTAAAACAATTTTTATTAATAACTGAAGGTTTAAAAGAATGAAATCATGGAAAATTTGACGTAAATAATTAAGGGAATTGTGACTTGAGTAGTAATATAGTTTCGGTTACAGACAGAAAAACACACAATCTCCATTATAATAAGATTTTATCTGTATCCATTCTTATTTGACAATGGTAAAAACTTACGATAATTGGAAAATGTAGATTATATGTGTTCATCCAACTCTCTATCAGTTCACCTATATACATGTATAAGTGTATGTGTGTGCTCTCGCGTGCGTGTGTGTGCGAAAGACAATGTTTTCTGTTAAGACATTATCACTATATAAAAACACATGTTCACAATGTTCAAATTAAATTCAAATTTTCTGTCTCTCTTTACATTAATTTATGTCAGATATGAAATTTGTTCAACTAATACTGACATGCCAACCTATTTATTTTGAAAGAAAATTTTGATTGCCCATCAATAGTCGTAAACTTTGGCTTATCAATATTTAAAGGCACCAAATGTTATTCGATTGCTTAAATAATTTTGCGTTTAAAAAATTTGATGGTGAGTCTTCTAAAATCAATAACTAATATCCTGTCTCTCAATGTGTTCAGATGATTTGCCTCAATATTTACAGAACTCATCAAGAATGACACTTGCTGACTGCGCAAAAAAAAAGACAGTCACTAATTGGACAATATTCCTACCAATAAAAATGACGAGTAAAGCTACGCAATAAAATAACATTGCCGTTTGTGTTTGTTTTTTATTTTTGTTTTTTGTTTGTTTGTTTGTTTATTTTTATTTTTGTTTCTTTAGTTTTTTATTTCGTTTTTTTTATCCTTGATAATCTATGATGTTTTGAATATTTCGTGACAGCTTTCATTATTTCTGTGATCATTTTTGGCTAATTTTGAAATGAATAAAGTCATAATAATAAAAATTCTGAATACTAAATAGGTATTCGTAAACATTCAGAAATATTAGGGTGAGTCAAAATCTTTGCAATGTGGCAGCTTCGGTTACCTTTGCCGAGGCCGTGAAGGTGATGAACCACACTGGACTATGAGATGCCGAGTTCGCTTGAAACTTTCCGAGCGCTACTCACTATCTATGGTTTGAAGCACGACGTCGGAATCAATGATTCTAGACTTATCTGACATTGCCTGGTTGTTGAGGTTTTTGCAACCCGAGCAAAATATCTTGAATTTCTGGTTACTTTAACTGTAAACAATTTGACTTGGTTGCTTCTATGGCGTTATGGCCGGCTTTGAACTTGTAAAGCATAAGTTGCTGAATTAGATTATGTTGCACGTTTATTTGTGCTGCTTTAAAATTACACACGGGGTGAAGCGATGCACAACATGTCAGCGCAACAACTCACTGTACTACCAATCATAGTGGGTACCTTTCACCTTGAACTGCTTCGACCACGTGATATACGCCAGCAAACTAGCTAGTACTAAAATATATCAATTTTTTTTACTCACCTTAGTAACATTGGTAGTTAAGATTTATTACACAAAATGTATGCATTTCTTCAAGGAACTATTTCTGTTTGTGTTAGTAGTGATTTTTCAGGATAAAACTAAATAAATGCAAACAATGACTTTATATTAAAATTGAAATTCTTTTTTAAATCCTTTTATACTTTAAACTTGATACAACATTATTTGTTACATAATGGATAAGTATAGCCTATCATTTGTGAACGAATTGTAGTTAGATTTAAATTTAACGGTTAATGGAAAAGCTGATAGAGAATTATTGACAAGTCAGGGTTATCCGAGCGGGCGCTTTCTGATCGGCTAGGAGTCGCGTGATCGGTGAGCCTGGGAAGTAAGATTTAGTTAACTCATCGAGCTAGCGCCGTAGTAGCGAGACGCAATTTTGCGTTTGCTGTGCTGATACTCATCGCGCGAGTTATTAAATGAGACGGAGAAATTGAATTTTTTTTTTAAAGTGCAACCCAGAATATGTTCCATGTCCTGATTTAGCAAGAACATAAATGAAACTCCAACGTTAGAGGACATTAGAAGGTAAAATAAAAAGAAAAAAACTAAGATGACAATGCAACATTTTTACAAAAATTATCAAATTCGTTGTTTATTTTGAAATTTGAAAAATGTTATTTGTTGGCATATTTAATCGAATCTGATTTTGTGAACTGAATTATTAGCTGCCCTTTTTCTGTTCTGGTGATGTATTAACTGGTGGTTCTCAACCGGGGTCATATGCTCCACCCGGGAATATAAAATACCTTATTATATACTATATCTATTTTTGGATACCGGGCAAGCAAAAACTTTATTTAATCATGAAATACTATAGGACTTTTAAGCATCGAATGGCTATGGAGAGTTCACCAGAGTATAAAGGATTAAAAGGGGTTCCATAGGTAAAATAAAGGTTGAGAAATCACTGTGTTAAACTACAGAAATATTAGTTTCGGCCTTAGCGACATTTTATCTAATCAAATCAATGGATACCCGAGCTGCGCCCACAGACAGCATGAGTAATGCTAACTGACGAAGTTCAGGTTACTCGGGCAAATTTATTTTCATCTCTATTAAAGTTTAAACGTCCAATATTCTCGGTCGTAGAAACTTTCTTCTTACTCAGTCATATTTGTTTCTAAGAGTTCTGGCTATGTAAACGAGCGCCATGACGTTTGATTGGCCAAATGCAAATCATTTGAAAATCTTCGGGGAAAATTTTCTATTTATTCTGCTCGGATTGTGAATTGGTCCACGATGAACAACTGTGACAATTTTGTAATCTGATTCATCAATAGCATTTTTGATAAAGGTAAACGTTGACAATATAATATTAGTTTTTTTTTTTTTTTAAATTAGATAATTGTTTAATGCTTTTTGAAATATGGAATTCTTCCTGTTAAGCTTTTATGGCGCCATCCTTTGGCTTTCAAGCGAAGAAGCGATTGTCGGCAGAAACGCTTTGGTAATTCTCTGGTAAGATCCTGGTATTGGTAAGTTCCTTGGTCAATGGTTGCAAATATCCTGTGAAAGAATCAGTGTTTAAGTAGTTAATCGCCGAACTTCTCGTGCTGGTTGGCGAAGTTAAAGACCAGTGACCTGCACCTAGTCTAGAATTCAGGGTGGAATTGGAGCACACCTTATATACCAAAACACTCCAACACTTCCAATATGTGCCGTGTCTGTACTACTATATGGTTGCTCAATCCTGGAAGCAGGCATCCTACAAAAAAACAGCTGTACGCGCCTTTCTCTCATCTTTTGTAAACCATCCAAGTAAGACGAACCAAGACATACTGGGCCTAAGATCCATAGACGATTTTTTTTAAAAACCGTTGGGCCCCCCCCCCGTTAAACCTATCCCAATAGGAGTATATCTATTGATTGTGGATTAATTATTATAGTGGTCGCTTGTTGTCAAATACCTGGTTAGAAGTTTCGTTACTGTTAGGAGTCAAGAATCATTCTTCTTGTTCAGGGAAGTGAAATTCTTCGTTTCACAAAAAAGCGTTTGTTTATATAAAATAGCCCTTATATACGCCACATCATACGTCGGATATATATATATATTTAACCACCCCTCCGCACGAGCAGGGATGCGACACAAGGTCAATTTCTTAAGCGGGTTTAACAGGGTTTAATTTTTGAGTTTTCCTTTCTCCTAGACTGGTTACCGTAGCCATGGTTAAAATAGCCCCAGTCTGCCCTGCTATTTACGGCCATCAGATGGAGGGAGAATTGCATCTCATACCTTTCCCAATGTGAAATGCAAACGGCTTTGTCTAAGAATTGAACCTCGAGTTGACCAGTTCATTTCTACGACTCTAACAATTTGACCACACCTCCCGGTCGGAATTATATAATAGAGAGAGATAGATAGATAGATAGATAAGATAGATGCGGTAGAGATGATAGGGGTGGTATTTCTTAATTGGATTACTCTTCTGCACTAACTTCGCCGCCAATGTTCCTTTCGTCTATCTGGCTTCTTTTTTTTAAGGGTTGCTTTCTTCTTCGTGCTGAGCTGGACATTTCTGTAAGTGCATTTAATTAATGTTCTTAATAATAAAGCTTTATTTCCCCAGCTATGATTCCGCAGCGGGTGAGGTGGACCCTGGGATGCTGACAACACGTCTACGCGCTCCTTGAAAGCCGAAGTTCGAATCGACTTACTAAACCAAACTTATTCTCACAGCGTCTGTTACTGGAAAAGTGAAGTTGCGATCATCGTTATGTCAATCATACAATTCCAACGGGGTATGGAAAATTCCCCAACTCCCTTTTAATTCTAACCGGAACTTTTATCTAAATTCTAATACATGTACATTCATAAATAATAAACTGACTCATGAATTGTTACACTTTTGACTTACGAAATAAAATGTCTTTTTCGCTCCGCGCACAAGATTGATTTCAATGATGTGTATATTTTCTCTGAAAATCAAAAATTTGTAGACAAATTGTATGCAGTATTCTATTGGCAGAGTATTTACTGAGAATAAACAGCCAAGCCACTTATTTCTCTATGTGTGTCTGTTGTTAAATTATGGATATAGCTGTAACGAGGTTTAGTTTCATTGTTTAATCAACAAATCGTGGGTTATTTAGTCAAAACGCTATCCCTGTAGAATAACATAGTGTATATTTAACGCAACTAGCTGGGGGTGAGGGAATCATACCTTTCCCAAGTCAGAAAGTTTGTACATAATAGGCGCGACTGGAGTTCGAATTAGCCTACTTATATACAAGTCTAAACGTCATCCACTACACCACTGAGGCACTCTCTCCCCCCGTCTTCTCCCCCCCGGCAAGTGTAACAATTTCATAGCAATAATACGTAAACATTTGAAAATTAGACCCAATATCAGCTAGTTCACTAAGTTAACTTTTCGCCCTACTCAAACCGGAAGTGGCTTTCGCATTGCCTCGAAACTATGGCCTGTAGCCATTGTTGGGTTTTCACGTAACCTTTTAACTTTAAAGTCAAGAAACATAATTATTAAATTTAACGAAGTTGTAAATCTTTAGAGATATCCTATTGAATAGTTTTCCACCTGGAGGTAATTGAAACTTATGTCCTCAGATACAATCCATTCTTATGCCAACACTTTATTAACACTTAATGTGAACAAAAAGAATTTTTGATTTAGAAAATAAGAATTATATGTACGATAACTACTTACATCGATCATGTATCGATGTAAGGTAAGTTATTACATATAATTTCTTATTTTCTATCAAAAATTCTTTTTGTATCACATTAAAGTGTTAATAAAGTGTTGCATAAGAAATGGATTTATCTTGAGGACATAAGTTTCAATTACTCCAGGGAAAACTATTCAATTAGATATCTCTAAAGATTTACAACTTTCGTTAAATTTAATAATTATTTCTTGACTTTTAAAGTTAAAAGGTTACGTGAAACCCAACAATGGCTACAGCGCATTAGTTTGCAGGCAATGCGTAAAGCCACTTCCGGTTTGAGTAGGGCGAAAGTTAACTTAGTGAACGTACTGATAAATTGGTGTCTAATTTTCAAATGTACGTATTATTGTATGAAATTTGTTACACTGGGGGGGGGGGGGGGAGAGAGTCCTCGTGGTGTAGTGGATGACGTGTTAGACTGTGATATAAGTAAGCTAATTCGAACTCCAGTCGCGCTATTATGTACACTTTCTGACTGGGAAAGGTATGATTCCCCTCACCCCCAGCTATTGGTTAAATAGTACCACTACTGTTATTCTACAGGGATAGCTTTTGCACTAAATAACCCACGATTTGTTATTAAACAATGAAACTAAACCTCGTTACAGCTATATCCATAATTACAACAGACACACATAGAGAAATAAGTGGCTTGGCTGTTTTATGTTCTCAGTAAATTACTCTGCAATAGAAATACTGCATACAATTTGTACAATTTTTGATTTTCAGAAAATATACACATTCATTGGAAATCATCTTGTGGAGAAAAAGACATTTTTTCGTAGTAAAAGTGTAACAATTTATGAGCAGTTATAATTTATGAATGTACATGTAGTTAGAATTTTAGATAAAGTTCGTTAGAATTAAAAGCGGAGGTGGGGAATTTTCCATACCCGTTTGGAATTATGATTGACATAACGATGATCGCAACTTCACTTTCCAGTATACAGACGCGTGAGAATAAGTTTTGTTTAGTAAGTCAGATTCGACTCGGCTTTCAAGGAGCGTAGACGTTGTTGTCAGCTCCCAGGGTCCACCTCACCCGCTGCGGAATCATGAGCTGGGGAAATAAAGCTTTATTATTAAGAACATTAATTAAATGTTACAAGAAATGTCCAGCTCAGCACGAAGAAGAAAGCCAACCCTTAAAAGAAGCCAGATAGACGAAAGAACATGGCGGCCGAAGTAGGTGCAGAAGAGTAATCAATTAAGAAATACCACCTATCATCTCTACCCTATCTATCTATCTATCTATCTATCTATCTCTCTCTATTATATATCCGACGGAGGCGTGTGGTCAAATGGTTAGAGTCGTAGGAAATGAACTGGTCAACTCGAGTTCAATTCTTAGACAAAGCCGTTTGCATTTCACATTGGGAAAGGTATGAATGCAATTCTCCCTCCATCTATGGGTAAATAGCAGGGCAGACTGGGCTATTTAACCATGGCTAGGTAACCAGTCTAGGAGAAAGAAAACTCAAAATTAAACCCTGTTAAACTCCGCTTAAGAAATTGACCTTGTGTCGCATCCTGCTCGTGCGGAGGGGTTGGTAAATATATATATATATCCGACGTATGATGTGGGTATATAAGGGCTATATAACAAACGCTGTTTTGTGAAACGAAGAATTTCACTTCCACTGATACAAGAAGAATGATCTTTACTCCTAACAGTAACGAAACTCTAAACACAGTATTTGACAACAAGGACACTATAATAATTAATCCACAATCAATAGATAACCTATTTGATTTTAACGGCACGTTAATTCGTCTATGGCTATCTTATGCCCAGTATGTCTTGTTCGTCTTACTTGGATGGTTTACAAGATGAGAGGTAAATGGCCGTACAGCTGTTTTTTTGTAGGATGCTGCTTCCAGGATTTGAGCAACCATATAGTAGTACAGACACGGCTACATATTGGAAGTGTTGGAGTTTTTTTGGTATATAAGGTGTGCTCCAATTCCACCCTGAATTTCTAGACTAGGTGAGGTCACGTGGTCTATTACTTCGCCAACCAGCAGCTAGAATGTTCGGCTGATTAACTACTTAAACACTGATTCTTTCACAGGATAATTGCAACCATTGACCAAGGAACTTACAATACTCAGGATTCTTTACCAGAGAATTACCAAAGGATTTCTGCTCGACAATCGCTCTTGCTTGAAAGCCAAAGGATGGCCCATAAAAACTTAACAGGAAGAATTCCCATATTCAAAAGCATAAACAATTTATCTAATTAAAAAAAAAGAAACTAATATTATATTGTCAACGTTTACTTTATCAAAAATTGTATTGATGAATCAGGTTACAAAATTTGTCACATGTCATCTGGACAATTCACAATCCGAGCAGAATAAATAGAAAATATGTTGCCCCGAAGATTTTCAAATGATTTGCATTTGCCAATCAACGTCATGGCGCTCGTTTACATAGCCAGAACTCTTAGAACAAATATGACTGAGTAAGAAGAAAGTTCTACGACCGAGAATATTGGACGTTTAAACTTTAATAGAGATGAAAATAAATTTGCCCGAAAGTAACCTGAACTTCGTCAGTTAGCATTACTCATGCTGTCTGTGGCGCAGCTCGGGTATCTCATTGATTTGATTAGATAAAATGTCGCTAAGGCCGAAACTAATATTTCTGTAGTTTAACACAGTGATTCTCAACTTTTATTTTACCTATGGACCCCTTTAAATTCCTATTATACTCTGGTGAACTCTCCATAGCCATTCGATGCTTAAAAGTCTATAGTATTTTCATGATTAAATAAGTTTTGCTTGCCCGGTATCCAAAAAATAGTATATAGTATATATAGGTATATAGTCCTGGGTGGAGCATATGACCCCCGGTTGAGAACCACCAGTTAATACATCACCAGAACAGAAAGGCAGCTAATAATTCAGTTCACAAAATCAGATTCGATTAAAATATGCAACAAAATACATTTTTTCAAATTTCAAAATAAACAACGAATTTGATAATTTTTGTAAAAATGTTGCATTGTCATTCTTAGTTTTTTTTCTTTTTATTTTACCTTCTAATGTCCTCTAACGTTGGAGTTTCATTTATGTTCTTGCTAAATCAGGAACATGGAGACATATTCTTGGTGTGCACTTTAAAAAAAAATTCAATTTCCGTTCTCATTTTAATAACTCGCGCGAGTGAGTATCAGCACAGCAAACGCAAAATGCGTCTCGCTACTACGGGCGCTAGCTCGATGAGTTAACTAATCTTACTTCCCAGGCTCACCGATCACGCGACTTCCTAGCCGATCAGAAAGGCCCGCTCGGATAACCCTGACTTGTCAATAATTCTCTATCAGCTTTTCCATTAACCGTTAAATTTAAATCTAACTACAATTCGTTCACAAATGATAGGCTATACTTATCCATTATGTAACAAATAATGTTGTATCAAGTTTAAAGTGATAAAGGGATTTAAAAAAGAATTTCAATTTTAATATAAAGTCATTGTTTGCATTTATTTAGTTTTATCCTGAAATCACTACTAACACAACAGAAATAGTTTCCTTGAAGAAATGCATACATTTTGTGTAATAAATCTTTAACTACCAATGTTACTAAGGTGAGTAAAAAAAATTGATATATTTTAGTACTAGCTAGTTTGCTGGCGTATATCACGTGGTCGAAGCAGTTCAAGCCGTGAAAGGTACCCACTATGATTGGTAGTACAGTGGTAGTTGTTGCGCTGACATGTTGTGCATCGCTTCACCCCGTGTGTAATTTTAAAGCAGCACAAATAAACGTGCAACATAATCTAATTCAGCAACTTATGCTTTACAAGTTCAAAGCCGGCCATAACGCCATAGAAGCAACCAAGTCAAATTGTTTTACAGTAAAGTAACCAGAAATTCAAGATATTTTGCTCGGGTTGCAAAAACCTCAACAACCAGGCAATGTCAGATAAGTCTAGAATCATTGATTCCGACGTCGTGCTTCAAACCATAGATAGTGAGTAGCGCTCGGAAAGTTTCAAGCGAACTCGGCATCTCATAGTCCAGTGTGGTTCATCACCTTCACGGCCTCGGCAAAGGTAACCGAAGCTGCCACATTGCAAAGATTTTGACTCACCTAATATTCTGAATGTTTACGAATACCTATTTAGTATTCAGAATTTTTATTATTATGACTTTATTCATTTCAAAATTAGCCAAAAATGATCACAGAAATAATGAAAGCTGTCACGAAATATTCAAAACATCATAGATTATCAAGGATAAAAAAAACGAAATAAAAAACTAAAGAAACAAAAATAAAAATAAACAAACAAACAAACAAAAAACAAAAATAAAAAACAAACACAAACGGCAATGTTATTTTATTGCGTAGCTTTACTCGTCATTTTTATTGGTAGGAATATTGTCCAATTAGTGACTGTCTTTTTTTTGCGCAGTCAGCAAGTGTCATTCTTGATGAGTTCTGTAAATATTGAGGCAAATCATCTGAACACATTGAGAGACAGGATATTAGTTATTGATTTTAGAAGACTCACCATCAATTTTTTAAACGCAAAATTATTTAAGCAATCGAATAACATTGGTGCCTTTAAATATTGATAAGCCAAAGTTTACGACTATTGATGGGCAATCAAAATTTTCTTTCAAAATAAATAGGTTGGCATGTCAGTATTAGTTGAACAAATTTCATATCTGACATAAATTAATGTAAAGAGAGACAGAAAATTTGAATTTAATTTGAACATTGTGAACATGTGTTTTTATATAGTGATAATGTCTTAACAGAAAACATTGTCTTTCGCACACACACGCACGCGAGAGCACACACATACACTTATACATGTATATAGGTGAACTGATAGAGAGTTGGATGAACACATATAATCTACATTTTCCAATTATCGTAAGTTTTTACCATTGTCAAATAAGAATGGATACAGATAAAATCTTATTATAATGGAGATTGTGTGTTTTTCTGTCTGTAACCGAAACTATATTACTACTCAAGTCACAATTCCCTTAATTATTTACGTCAAATTTTCCATGATTTCATTCTTTTAAACCTTCAGTTATTAATAAAAATTGTTTTACATTATTAATACTGTTGACCATATCTACGTACTAAAAACATGCAATTGTATTTATATATACAACAAAATAGCGGTTTACAGTTTGAACGAGAAGGCTAATTTGCATATTGATATTTAAAATTTTATTTTAATAAATATGTGCTTGGTATTATTGATTTCTAATTGTTTGGTTTATCTTAAGAATATAAACAAAAATCTCGTGGATAAATCTTAAAAGAAATTTATTTACAAGAAGAAATAACTGTAATATTATCCTTTACTTCTATTTTAACTAAATAGTTAAATTAGGAAAATTTACCAATGAAAGAGGGGAGTAATGGAAAATTATGGAATAGTTAGTTTCAAAGTTGTTCTATTTTTCGATTATCCCCTCTGTTGCAGATCTTTTATCTGCATTCTTAGTCAGTTTCATTAGCCTTTCTAACTTAATATGATATTTTATTATATCAAAACTTAAATACTTGCACCCGGAGGGTGCATATATTTGCTAATATACATAATATAAGCACAATGCAAACAATACATTTTTATTCTGGGGGACTCAAAGCTTAGTTACAGGACATGTATGCCAAAAAAAGGGGGGTCCACTTAAGGAAAACCTGTGATATTGTAAAAACATTCAGATATCTCATTCCTAAAATGAAGTAACCAAGCGAGTACCCGGTACTAATAGTATTTTGGTTATTTAACCACTGTAGCTCTTTTAGACAATAACAAAATCATCATCATCATGTCGCGCTGTCATCGCGGATATCCATGACAATCTCTCTCCATCCGTCCCTATCGCTCATCATTCTCGGGAGGTCCTCTATGCAGCATCCTGCATCCGCACAGAGCTGATCAACGTACGTTTTTGCTGGTCGGCCCACACTGGCCCGTCCATGTGCTGGCTTCCACAGGAGGATGTCGCTTCCAGGCCGTTGTCGTGTCGGTGCTGCTGTATGGCTGCACCACCTGGACCCTAACTAAGCGACTAGAGAATAAACTAGATGGAAGCTGCACAAGAATGCTGCGGGTGATATCGAACAAGACGTGGAAACAGCACCCTACGAGAAAGCAGCTGTACGGCACCTACCACATATCACCCAAACCATCCGAATAAGACGGACAAGACACGCGGGATAACAAAATAAATAAAATTATTCTAATTGAATTATATTCTGATAACTCCATTGCAATCTATTAGATTTTCATATTCCACAGTTGAATGAGCTATATCTATTCAATTCTGAAATGACTTGATAAGTTTAAAGTTAAAGTTGATAGAAAAAATGACATGATAACATGCATTAAGAAACTGAAATAATGGACTGTCGAGAGTCTGTTTCTACTGAATATGGAAGAGCTCGAATGTGACGTGTTAGGGCAGCGGTATATCACTCACCCACTCAACATCCAGAAAGTGACTTTATTTGGTGATGGTGCGGTTATGATTATCTTGTGATACTCTAAGGCAACTTCAATGGTCAAAAGTACCAGGAACCTTTAAAGAAATTAAATAATTCATGAATGAATAACAATGTCCAACCCCATAGAACACAGAAGATTAGTAAACAGCACGTGGAAATGTTTGGTTTCGTTTGGTTTTGTTTGTCTTATTTCATGGCATATCAAGTCTTTTGGGTTATTTAATGCCAAATTAAATTTATTTATTCATACATTTTTTATTATAATCAACAATATTTTCAATGTTTCATTGCAATAATTTTTGAATCACACTTTTTTGTCTATGATAATCATATATTTGTACACAGTTATACAATTATTTTACCCATATATGGGACCCTAACACATTTTGGTTATTTCCTATATCCCAACATAAACAAAGGAGAACCACTCTTGACTGATAAATTATTTATTTATTTATTGATCTACTAGGAAAAAGAAGACTGGGTTAGGGTTTACGGTTAGGGTTGGGGTTAGAGTTAGGGTTAGTTTAATGGGAAAATAAATAAATGATTTATCAGTCAATAGTGGTTCCCCTTTGTTTATGTTGGAGTTATAGGAAATAACCCAAATACTACCATTCCAGGTTAAAATGGACATGAGTAATGACAATAAAGTGGTGCTCTACACAACAGAGCTTCAGAACTCGAGTCTCACCACTAGATGCCATACTCAGGATACCTCTTCAGCATATTCTAAGCCCCTCCGACAGGGCAAGGAGGCGTTTGGGAGTGTTCTTTTACTTTTTTACTGTTTTTTTTTGTTTTGTTATTGTTGTCATTTTGATCATGTGAAGAATACCAATAAGTGCATTGCCTACTTGTTTCTGACGACATTGTACCATAAATTGTGTTCCTTACGAACTTTACATGAATATACACATTTTTCGTATGATTTCATTTTTTGTTATTTTCTGGGGAGGGGTGTTATTTCTTGGGGGTGGGGGTTAATTCACCAGTAGTTACAATTGTGAATAACGTCCACATATTTTGCATTTAATCTTGTTGGAAATCTACAATAGTCTTTGCTTTGTAATGTCAAATTTGGATCAAGTAAAGAAAAAAAAAAAGAAAAATTCTATTGCTAGCGTAATACGAGGAATTTTTTGAATTCAGATATATCCTTGTTTTTCTATCTTTGTTTTTTCATGTGTAATAACTTGATAGACGTCAATACTTCTCTCTCTTTCTCTCTTTCTCTCTCTGTCTGTCTCTCACCCTCATTATCATTTTCTATATTTAAGGATTCTCCCTTATCGACATTACTCCATGTTTTTTCTCTGTCTTTCAATTTATATTTCCTTCCAATTTATTATCTCCTCCACTTTCTTGCAATTCTTTCTTTCTTTCTTTCTTTCTTTCTTTCTTTTGTTACTCGAGTTATTTGAAAAGACCGATGCATCTGCGTTCTCATCTCACAAACATGACTGATGGCACATTTTCAGACGCATAGACCAGCAAAGTATCCATTCATACGTAAATGATTTAATTACTTTTTTAATATATATATATATATATATATATATATATATATATTATATATATATATATATAATATATATATATATATTCTAGGCGCCAATCTAGACGATACTAGAGAATGAAGAGACGGCAATTATCTGTGAAGATGGAGCAATCATAATATATATATATATATAATATATATATAAAGAGAGGCTTCTAGCCGTGAGCTAATGACAAGCTGGCTAGTCTTGAAAACTATTACACTCCAGAGATCGAGCATCGTGGCTTTGTGCCAGACTATACTAATGTCAGTAAATAGAAAGAAGGAAAGAAAGAAAGGAGAAGTGAATGTTACGTTATTACTAAGTTAATTGTGTATTTCTCACTAGTGGCATAGTTCATGATAAGGCCATGACATTTGAATGCTAATTTGAAATGCTAGTTTGTTTTACAAATCACGCTAATGAGTTCGATTCTCTCAAGATGTTCAACTCTTCTATCCTTGCAACGGATTAGGCTGACCTTAATATATATCTACAATTATTTCAAACACGATTCTTATTTTAAACCCCGGTCAGGTTGTTCTATAGAATATACCGACTGCACTCTGTAGAGGGGCAAGTCACTCCGATGGGGCCACCTTTTGTCAGTGGGTGGCAATCCGTGATACTTAAGGACGGAATCTTGGTGACTGAGCAGTCCATGACATGCAACGCCCTCACTTAGGCTAGACGCGCGGTCGGATAAGCCCTCCGATCAATCGGCAGTTCATGTCAAGCCCTAGCACCTATATGATTTCCTCGAATTGGAAATTCACCACTAAATGAATTTTAGCGTCTACCAGGACATTAAGATCCTCAGCCATCGCCTTCTAGCACATATAAGATAAAAGGGTTGGGGTTTTCCATAAGGGCAATAGCCTATATGGCAACCCAACCCTTTTTTAAAAAATCTTATATATGCTAGAAGGCAATAGCTGAGACTCCTGAGTGTCCTGTGTAAGACGCTAAACTTCATTTAGTGGTGAAATTCTAATTCTGGAGCTCTGGGGGAGTGTGTAGTATTACTTCATCGCCAATTACTCCTAGATCCAATCTGACCAGGAGTGGTAGTACCTGTTAGGGTCTCATTTATGGGTTAAATAAACAATAAAAGGAGTTTTAAAAAATGCGTTTAATATAAATTAGAATACCCAACAATAATGAATAAAACAAAATGTCACATCCACAAAATAATCAACAAAAATACACCTGTCAAGCAGATTGATTAACTGTTGTCTCGCTTTCTAGCAATTTGTTTAAAATTAAAATATTTACTATAATCTATTTCCTTACAAATCATATGAATATATATAAAAAGGTTTGTCTTTAAATAATCCACAGTGTTGATATGCCGTCAAGGAAATAAACAAACAGCTATTGACAAAGAATAAAACAGTGAGTAAATAATAAGCAATTTTGGCAACTGCAGACTTAATTTTTCTATTACTCGAGGGTTTTAAAATATCAAGGAAGAAACGAATTAAAAAGAGGAAAGGTGACGTTTAAAAGTTAATTATGTAAGAAAATATAAGTTGAAAAGGTGTTTAATGACTCTCCTTTGACAGTCAGCAGAAATATGGTTTAGTAAATCAATGTCCTTCTGATGTAGAAAAAAAAAATTGAACAAAAAAATAAAAAAATAAATAAAAAAAGCGCTTTTAACAATTTAAAAAAGTATTTCCTGTTGATATTCAACTTAAAATCTGGAAAAAATTGCTTATCAATTTAAAAATATTAATCAAAATTTTTTAATTGTGGTTATTTGCAATTTATTTTCGACAAACAGAACAAACAATTCATCTCGTAAAGTAAACAGCTGATCGGGATTTTTAAATCAGAGACGAAGATCATATGATTAAGTTGCAAAGAAATGATAAATGCCTCAAGAAGGATTTAAACACAAACACAAACACACACAGACAAAAACACACACACACACCACAACCACACACACACACACACACACGTTCAAATGAATTTAATTCATAATACATTTTCTGTTTTTTTTTGTCATGAAACCGAAGTGTTTAATAATAAAAAAATAATTTTCAATTATTAAGAATTTCAAAACGATTCTTTTAATTCGAATGAGTTCTCATATTTTCTCTGAAATATTTTTAATTCTTCCTAGATAAATAAATGCATTAATATTGTTATTTCAATAATGTTAACGTACTGGTGTGGTGTGGTGGTGGTGGTGGGGGTGGTGGTGGGGGTGGTTATGATTATACCAATAACTGAATTGTTGGAATTGGTGTAGATTTCCCCCAAATACCCAAAAATAATGAAATAATTCCTAATATATATGTAGGCCATCGACTGACCGGCTGTATTCCGGCTGAGGGATAACACTCCTTCTTGGGGGGGGGAGGGGGTAACAACCCCTCTAATAAGGATGTTCTTGGTATGATACTAAATTGCATTTAATGGTTGGTTGGTTGGATTTTAATGCTTGAAAACTCTTGGTTTATTTTAGAGTTTATTTTGAAGAGGTTTTTGTTTTAGTAATTCTTATTGGGTATACATTTTTGAACACATCTTTTTTAAAACTCATATTTTGATCAATTTAGCCCATAATTGGAACCCTAACAGATACTTACAAATCCAGGTCAGAGTGTACGGGGAGTAATGGTAATGAAAGACACTGACACAGCTCCATAATTGGAACGAACACCACTAGATGTAGTTAAACGTCATACCTAGGACACGTATCGAATGGTGAAGATCTAATTTCGAAAATCTGGGGTGAGTAGACTACTATTTATTTGCATTACTCCAGATCCACTTTGACACGAAAGTGATTGTATCTGTGTCTAAGGGTTAAATAGATCTGTTTTAAAAATTATTTCATATTTGATAAAACTCCTCTAAGAAACAATTACACAAAAATGTAAATATGAACGTACAATGAACGCAATTCCTAACCTTTATGCATAAAATTACTGATGACGTTTGAATAAATCAATCACTCAACCAATCAAACAAGATGTATGATATAATTATATTTATTACTTCAGTTGGAATGGCAAGTACCACGCACTTTCAGAACTTTATGTCATTATTTCTCTCATAATTTCAGTAAACTATGAGTTACTATGACTTTTTTTTTAGACGATAGTAAAAGCTAGAGAGCCTGATTTGTCATGCAATTTTACTCCACAATTCATGTCTTTTCCAACGGTTTGGTTTCTTTTTTAAAGGCATATCAACCATCGTGGATTATTTTAATGCCAAATCCATTATTGTAGAAGAACTGTAATGACAATAGTACGAATCATGTATTTATCCAACCCTCCGCCACAAACAGGATGAGACACAAGGTCAAATTTTTAAATGGAGTAAAGTGGGTTTGAATTGGGCTTTTCCTTCTTCTAGAATGGTTGTCTTACCAAAGGCAAGAGAACCCAGTCTGCCCTACTATTTACCCATAGCTAGGAGTAGGGTAGAAAGATATAGATCCATGCCTTTCCAAAGGTATTAGCGCTAAATGAACGCAATCACTTTCGTCCAGGGAATTGAACTCGGATCGCTAATTTCCTTTCCTTCTTTAAGCGCAACAGTACGAAGTAAATACAAACATATCCGACTGGACATTTTACCGTTGCCGATTTGTTATTCCCACCGATACATTTTGTATCTGCTTTTCCATTCCTCGATTTAATTATAGAACATGTTTCTATCAAATTATCATGTCGTTATTTTGTATAAGATATTCTATTTTTGATTTGCAAATATATGTTTTACATATTCTGTTATCAAGGGATTCCTGTTTCGACATTTAAGGTTTTGTGATGCATATGAAATGTACGTGTGATGCTTTGTTCTACATGTTTGCTAAAATCTTATTTCTGTCAGATAAAAGTAAAGATTATTTGTTTTCAAAAGACTTTGAAATTGAAAAGTTTAGTTGCTAAAAGTTTCTCATGTAAACGGTGAAGTAAATATATATTCTATGTTCTACAATAAGTAATAAAAATGTACGCACCCCACAAACCCCAAAACACCCCCCCCCCAAAAAAAATTCTCCAAAGCAAACAACCTCTCCTCCAAAAAAAAAACAACGAACAATCAATCAAAAGAGTCACAACAGAAAAATAAACAACAACAACAACTGACTGTATCCCTTGCAAAGGTTTATGACTTCCCCCAAGAGATGTCTTGGTATGACACTAAACGGCATCTGATGTTGAGGACAGTTCTAGGATCTGGGAGTGTAGAGTATTCCTTCGTTGCCATTACTCAAGTCTACTTTAAACCGGTGGTAGTATTAAGGTTCCATCTATGGTAAAGTCGATTGCTGAAAAATTATTTGTTTTAAATAGGAATAGTTGATAATAATGCGCGCAAAGAAATTCTAAAACAATTATACAAAAAATGCAAATGAACACGTTACAATTAAACTATTCTCTTGCCAGAGGCGATAGCCGATAGTCGATAATCCCTATAGTCCCTATCGACTATTGCTCTTGGCAGGTCTTTCTGCACGACACCCAGAATCTACACACAGCTGATTGATGTAGGTTTTTTACTGGTCGGTCTACACTGGTGTGCCCATGTGTAGGTGTCAACAGGAGAATGCTCTTATGATTTCGTCTTGCTTGTCCAGTAGTGTCCAACATGTTTGTTCTTAACACCTTAAAACAGTTTTCTTCTCACAAATATTTCATTCATAACAAATAGAAACTAACAGTAATAACTTTACAATTGTGATAATTACTTACAAATAGCCAGTTATATATATATATAATATATATATATTATACACACACCAACACACACACACACATATATATATATATATATATATTATATAATATGCAATATATAATGAATAGTGATGAAGAAAATGAGAAAAGTATTTGCATGGAAAGGTGCTCAATGCTAATAAAGCAGAGCAGATTTATAATTAATGGTGATATTATGTTTCACACTCATAACTTAAAGTTTCTTGTAGTCCAATCATCATATATATATAAGAAATTGTTTTACTATTATAATTATAGATGTTTTTTTAATTATTCTTGAGAAGTATAATGCCACTTTTTTATGTGAAACATATTTTTACACCATTCGGTGTTGCTCCTCAAAATAAGCCTATTTTTCTCTCATTAAAACTACTTCTTGCATAATTATTTTCCTACACAGACTCTGAAACTTTTTTTAAATACACATCGCAGTCATATCATTCCTGTGATCGGTAAATCATAACTATCTATAGAATTTGGATATAAAGCATATAGGCCAGCTCTTAATTTCAATAATTATAGCTTTATTAAATAAACACTACTGACGGTGTCTACAGTTTGCATATCTTAGGAAAATATTGTTTATTCGTTGATGCTAATGCTGGGCAATGGTGTTTGATAAGAATATTTACATTAGTTTTAATTTATACTTTATTTCATTTCGGAGGATAGGAATTTACAAGAGGTAAGTGTTTTTAATGTATTTTCGGATATTCTTTTTTATATAAATACTGTGATTAATTGTGAATATGATGCACTATCTTTCCAGATTTTCAGCCAAAAGTTAGGGGTTGCGTATTATACATAAGAACTATATAATTACCTTTATTTCTATTCACATTTCGCATCCTATTTGGGACGTGATAATCGAAAGCAAGTAATATCTATAATCCAAAACTAATGGTTTTGAATCATAACAGATAATATCTGTTTGAATATGAGTTGTTTATAATTTTGTTTTCTCTAATGTGAATTATTTTCGTCGCAAGCTTGTTGCATTTGTGTGTTTGCTCTAAATATTATGTAAATGTCTTAAGACATAATTGAAACTGCAGCGAGGGAGTCTATTCCTTTTTACTAGCACTAGACCAAGGAAATTATTTTTGCATCTGAGGTGGAGCGCGCACACTACCATCAGCTCCTTACTTTACCGCACAGATCCCTGTGCTACTCATAACGCTGAGTTGGCAGGACGGTATCGAACTAGGAACCTGTGGTTTCTAGCCGAACGCTCTACCGACTGAGCTAACCGCGACCCTAGCTAAAATATGTAAACATGAAAATAACATTAACATCTCACTTTATCGGATATATTTATCAAATTACATCTTGATTAAACTTATTTAAAGAAATGCTATTGGCTTTAATCACGACCTCAGATGAATTTGGAATTTCCTGCAAGACTTTTCGACGGTCTTCTTGCTTATATTGGTAAATGCTGTGCTATCACAACCTTCAGTTCTTCTTTGATGTTGCACAGAGTTTTGTTGGTCTCTCATTCAACTGCGTCAACACACATTGCAATCTGGGGGGTTAGGCGGCCAGATGTTAGGAATGATGTAGTCGTAGATATTTTCTCAAAGCAAACTGAGATCTCCTGCTTGTGTACCATGGCGTAGAATCCGTCGAGGATTTTCCAGCAGCCACCCTCGTGATCCGGGAAGCAACAACACCCCAGTCACTTGATGTTGGCCTTCGTGTTGAGGTATGTGGGAACATGAATGGAGGTAAAACATCATCCTAAAAAATAATGTTGGCTGAGTGTTTGCTTTTCATTACTATCGTTACATTTTGTGGGGACAGAGCAAGCAAACAGTTGTTCTGTGAGTTTATGATTTGATCTTTGGTGAAATATTTCTCCTTTGAGAGAGAAAAATTATGTTCGTTGGGAGGGTGAAAGCCTTTGCAGCGCGGTCTTTTTTCTTGTCCTTTCATAGCATGTGATAAATAAATGTCCCTTTCTCATTTTGCAATTTAGGTATCAGAAAACATTTATCACAATTATATAGGTATAATTTCTCTTTTTCTCTTTTTATAACTATTAGTTTTCAAATATTATTAAGTATCTCCAAATAATTACTATCTATAAGACGTAACAAAGATGCGTATAAAATAACAGAGATAATGAATTTAAGAAATTTTTAGGTTTTCAAGATAATACTTTTAAATGAATAGAAAAATAATTAGAGTATAAAAAGATCTAAAAGAATATATGTTATACGATCATTATTGAGTCATCATTCTTTTTGCCATAGTTTTTTTTGTTCCTTATATATATAATATATATATATATATATATATTATATTATATATTAATATAATAATATATATATATATATACCCAACCCAATGTGTCACAAGCGGAGTAAAGTTGGTTTGAATTCAAATTTCCTTTTAGACCGGTTGCTTAACCAACGCTAAGAACCAAGTCTACACCTACTATTTACCCATAGCGGCGGGGAGAAAACAAGGGTATTACTGCGAAGTAAAACGTAAATAGTATTTGAAATTCGGGTCGCTGAATTCCATTTCCATTGACGATAATCGGTATGGCAAACCGCGGCTCTTTTTAGATTATATAGATTTCACGCCATTGACATAATCAGAGGGTCTTGCTGAGGTTCATAGGCTGACAAAGGTATTATCATGGAATGGGACTAAATGAGTTTTTTTTCCAACATAGTTCCCCTTGCGGTTCTCACGCTTCTTTCGATCGGTGTTTGCAGTGCTCGGAACTCATTGGTAAAAAAAAGTAATCACCAGTAGATATGACGTCATCACATTAACTTTTCAACCTCTGAAGTTTTTCAAGCGCTCTTTCGTAATATCAATCCAGTGTGTTACATAATTCGTGGTGCCTACGAATTATGACTGTAGTGTAGTGAACTTTCAATGACAGTATTCTAAGTGGAAGTTACCATTATAACATTATAAGAAATGATTGACAAAGTTAACTTTCATGACCTAGCTGTTGATTTCTCATAGGATGAAAGCAAAGCATGTGAAGGTACCTGAGTTAAAGTTAGTTAGAATTTGGCAGTTAGTCGAGAGAGGCCAAACGTGGGTTTGTCTGTTTCAAGGTAAGCCATCTTCTCACCGCATGGTTGAACCCTTTTGGGCTTCGATTTTAATAAAGCGTCTTTGAAAATAACAAAGTCTTGTGTTCATATTTAAAAAACTAAGCTGACCCCAAAGAAGCTGTATGCAACCAGAAAAGAAGAAATCATCCCGAAGAAGATGGACAGTCGCTGAAAATAGAACCTTCCCAAGAACTCTCACTAAGAAAATCTTCTCGTCTCTCCATTATTTACTCAGCAGATGGAGGCGCGTGGTCTAATGGTTAGAATCGTAGGAAATGGACTCGTCGACCCGAGTTCAATTCCTGGACGTAGCTGTTTGCATTTAACAATTGCGCTAATCCTTGGAAAAGGTATGAATCAAACTATTCTCATCCAGCTATGGGAAAATAGCAGGGCTGTTTTAACCATGGATAGGTAACCAGTCTAGGAGAAGGAAAACTTTGAATTAAAACCTGTTTAAACTCCGCTTAAAAAATTGACCTTGAGTCCATCCTGCTCGTGTAGAGAGGTTGGTATATATATATATATATATTATATATATATATTATTATATATATATATATATATTAATATACCCAGCAGATAAAAGTTATATAACGCAGTGATATTTAAGATCATAGTCCCATTCATCATTTTTTATTGTCTAGTGTATTTTCAACATTCCTTCGTGCATAGGCTACTTCATTGTTTTTGTACACAGTAATATTGCCTTGTACATGCAGGTATGTTTGAATATGCGATATATCATATTGTGTGTGTATTTTTTACATTGCTTGTGCATCCATTGTCTTGTGTTTACATTAATTAAATTTGAATATTCTTATTATATTGTCTTTTATAACAAACTTATTACATTGTTTTGTGCATTCAATTTAACATTTTCTCCATTATAAACCAGTTGGCTATTTCTTTGTTTTCAGAATAATTCATGAGTAAAAACGTTTATTCTGCCTGTCAAGTTATGCATTAACTAAGGACAACGCAAGTATTTCAGAAAGTAAAAAAAATTGAGAAATCCAATAAATTGTTTTAAAAGTCAAATTGATTAGCTGAGAGAGAGAGAGAGAGAGGAGAGAGAGAGAGAGAGAGAGAGAGAGAGAGAGAGAGAGAGAGAGAGAGAGAAGAGAGAGAGAGAGAGAGAGGGGGGTTGTAAAGAGTCATTAGCGTGTTCGCATCAAGGATTAGAAATTGATTCTTACCATTACAACAAACTACCAAAGGTCATAAAAATGTCATCAGCCCGACAGATGTTGTTCACAACTAGTAAATTACAAAACTAAAATTATTTATGCCAAAATATAATATAAGTTTTATTTAATTTGTTTCTGATATTTTTTAGTATCTTTATTTTTTCTTTTTTCTTTTTTAACTATTTAGTGGCTATTTTAAACGGAGAAAATAAAATAACATAAAAAAATAACGGAACGGAAGTTGTTTTATGAGGTTTGTTTTGTAACCGGCGACTGATGGAGAATAAAAGAAAATACCTCCAGTTTCATTTTTTTAACTTTTTAAGTTTCCTTCTGTTCAAGTGAAAGTGAAGTAGAAAGTGTAGGGGGGGGGGGGGGGGGGGGGGGGGGGGGGGGGGGGGGGGGGGGGGGGGGGGAGGTGGGGGGGGGGGGGGGGGGGGGGGGGGGGGGGGGGGGGGGGGGGGGGGGGGGGGGGGGGGGGGGGGGGGGGGGAAAAAAAACAAAAAGGGGGGGGGGGGGGGGGGGGGGGGGGGGGGGGGGGGGGGGGGGGGGGGGGGGGGGGGGGGGGGGGGGGGGGGGGGGGGGGGGGGGGGGGGGGGGGGGGGGGGGGGGGGGGGGGGGGGGTGAACTAAAGAATAAAAGTAAAAACACGCTTGTAGTAAGAAAAGGAAAGGAAAAAATCAGATAATATTACAAGGGAAAGAGAAGGTGGTCGGTCGGTCGGTCGTCGGTCCGTCGGTCGGGAAAGTAACAGAGACGCACGTGACATTTGGAAGTGAGTAAACGACGTTCTGGCTTTTCTCACAGAGCAATATGGACAGTTTTTTGGCAAATTCCTCTTTCGGTCTATATTTATTGTCTATATGACAAGAATATAGACTTTATAAATCAGAATAATTTGAAAATGTTGTTCTCTGTCACTTGAAATTGTCAGATCTGATATGATAAAACTCTATTTCAGATTATTAACACTTTCTTTTCCGAAACACTGACTAAATTAAGGAACACTTATTAGATAATGAAAGATGTGTTTGATGTTCTTCTGAAATATTGAATGAAACTTACTAAAATATAAGTATAAGAGTTGATCAAGATAATACATTGCTTATAGAAGTTTTATTAAATCTGAAATCTGATCTCTCTGTAAGATAAAAATGAAAATTCTTCCAATATGTCGTCGTGTTCAGTGCTACTGTAGGGCTGCACCACTTGGGACTCTAAACGAACTTTAGACGATTATTCGATGGAAAAAATACACAGAACTGCTGCTTGCTGTCCTTAAAAACCCAGCACCGCACAAGAAAGCAACTGTGGCACCGCTTGCTCCTATCAAGCCAATCACCCAGTTAAGACGAACAAGACATGTTGGAATTACTGCTGGAGAAGCAAGGAAGAACAAAGTAGTGGATACTACGATTATGGACAACTTTTATAGGCCAACGCAGTAAAACCTACATCAATCAGTTTGTGTGATACCATTTAAGAAACACTGTGTCATGGCAATGGACTGGACCTATTAGACTTTGGGATACAACAAGCAACAACAGAAGACCACAATACTGGTACCCACAACCTACCATACTCCCTTCAGTGTTTGGTGTCCCATCGTGGTGTAATGGTCAATAAGCTAAATCTCGCAGATCTATTACTACTGAACAGTGAGTTCGATCCTCTTTGGATACCCCATACTTGCGATCTTGTGTAACATGCCATTCTGCGAAATGTTTGGATAATATCAACCAACCCAAGTTTTATGGTGAGGTTTGACAGTCGATATCAAAAGCTGTTTTCTGGCGTAAACTCGTCCTGTAAAGGATGATTCATAGAGTACGAATGACATTATACACTATTCCATTGTCAAATCACGATACTGTATCAGCCTCCTATAGAGACGTGATAACCCAACCTTATAAAAGAAAGGAAAAGACACTAGACAGTAGTCAGACCAATCATCAAATCACATTTGCGTATACTACGAGACAAATGTCTGGATTGGATTATCCCACTCTAGGGGTGATCTGAATACAGTATAGACAACAATTTTTGTGCTTCCCCAATCAGTGGTACTTTGACATACGAATTTTAATTTGTAACTCAATTTTTCTTGTATATCAAATCAATTTTCCACATTTGAAATAAACTGAAATGCCATTAATCAGTTCATCCCCCTATAAAAAGCTACAATCTTATAATGTTACGTATTTTTTAACCATAAATACTGTATTGTATAAAAACTAATAAATAGAATGTAATGAATTATGTGCTGTAATGTGTTTAATATTAATTTTTTTTATAATAATATTTCCTTGGCGTATAAATTTGGAGACTTAAATGTTTTTAGTGAACTTATTAACATAAACGTATCTGCAAGCTCCTCGTACAGAAAACAGGGAAAGTTGTAACACCATAAGTCCAAAGGTATCACTGTATTAATATTGAGATAGATTTTAGTACTGTAGGCAGCCGACGTTCTTCTATGGAGTGTTTTATTTATTGACTCCGAGTTGGTAAGGCGTTGGTTAAGTTCTACCATACTCTTTACTAGCCTTATTTTATGATCTTTTTCTTTTTAGACAGAGTGTTTTAAGCTTGCAATCATCAGTCATTAAGTTTCGCCTTCCACTCCAAGATTAACACTTATCAGATCTAAGTCCTTTTCCTTGATATTGGAATGCAAAATTGTTTTAGACACAGTTTGTTCTCGAAATTCGCACAACTTTGCAAGGTTTGTAACTGAGGCTTCCAACCATCCATGTTTCTGTAGCGTAATTATTATGTCTACGGGGAATTTGGGGAGTGAAAAAAGACGTATTCGGATTTCTGAATAGAAAGAGAGGAAAAAAATAAGAACAAGGTTAAAGTTTAGAAGGGTAACACTTCCAACGGGGTGCCAGCAAATTTTGACCGACGAATGGCACCGGAATTAGATTTAAATAACCCGGAAGTTCTAGTTCTGCAGAGGAGCGGAAGTGCCCTCACACCGGGGGAAGACGGAAGGAGAGAAATCTGCCTTTTCCGGCTGGGCTTTCGTGGGAGGCAGACGGACTGCCCAGGTTCCATGTATGGGTTTCGCATAGTAAGTACTGAAGATGAATTTAGAATGGAATATTTGATTTCCCCTCTCTCTTTCCTTCTTTCTGAAAAGAACCACGAGCCTAAGAAATAAATAAACAGACCCATTGTGACTATACGATTTTTTCGTATGTTGTTTTTCTGAATTAACGATACTACTACTACTACTAACAGACTTATACTATAACTGAGGTTTGGCTCCCAGCAACACTTCAAACATATTGCAATCTTGGCCACTTAAAGAGTTACGAAGGTGTCAGTCTACTCTGCACGTCTAATTTTTGTGTAATGGGAGATCCTGTTCTGTGGTGGACGAGTGTCCGAAGCGAGTCAGACAGATTTACGAATGACTTTACTTAGTGTAGTACTTATGGTCTCTCTTCCCGCGTAAGAGGCACAACATTCGCCTGCGCCATACACAGGTACTGCATTACCTAGGGCTTCAGAACTAATCAAATCTCGGAACGTGGGTGTGGAAGAAAATATGCATAATGAATTGAGATACAAATAAAAGTCGCGGGTTGTTTTCCTGGTAGTGGTAGTGCCTAATTAAAGTCCCACATATGGGTTAAATAGATAAAATAGTTTTTCTAGACGGTTGGTCCCCTCCGATCAATCGCTGGTCACGTCAAGTCTAGCATCTATATAATTTGTCCGACCTGTATGCTCCTAATGCTAAACCCTCGACGTTTTTAATATATATGTGCTAGAAGGTGGTTGTCTGTGGTCTCAGTGTCCTGCGTTGAAGTAAACTGCATCTCGTGGTGAAAGGTTCCAATACTGGAGACTCTGGGGAATATGGAGTACCCCTTCATAGCCATTAGGTCCCGCAGGTCACCTGACTCAAATTGCGCATTAACTGTTAGGGTCTCATCTTATGGGTTCAATAGATAAAAGAAAATGATATTAAAAATGTGTTTTTTAAAACTTGAGTTTGATAGAAAATGTAATACCTCCACAAGAATGAATAAACAAAACGTCTTCGGCATGAAATAATCCCAACAAGTGTTGACATGCCGTAAAACCAACTAACCAATAGATTTGATTTTAAGAGTTTACCTTCTCCTAAGACGCTTGCCATGATAAGATTAAAGAGCCCATTCTGCCTAGTATTTACCCATAAGCTGAAAGGAGAATAGTTAGATGCATGCCCTGTTCAATTTATATTCTATAAGCTCTTCCTGTCCGCTGGGTGTACATAATTTCAGACATGTAATAAGGCATATATGCTATAGTGGTTGAGGAGTCAATTACTTTGGGCCCTTACTTGGACTTAGACTGGTTGGTCCCAAATGTGTTTTTAAAAAAGTTGAGTTTTCAAAAAAATTTAGATTACCCAACAGAATGAAAAAACAAAATATCTTCGGCATAAAATACCCAAACAAGGGTTGACATAGCTATAAACCCAACCAACCAAACAAACCAACCAACCAACAAGCAGCCAGCGCCAAGCAAGCAATCATCGAATTCTTCGTAATGAAACTTAAAAATCTCCGGTGACAAATTTTCCCAAAAAGATCTATTGCTTTACCTCTGACGATTTTTGAATATTCTTCATATTTTATAAATGTCTTGCTAATATGAATGGATTGACCCCAAGTCTTTCAAGCCAATTCAAGGTTCAGTGTTGGGCCACATCAAAAAGATCTTAGTAATTTTTCATTCAAATTCTTGTGGTTTTCTAGTTATGTTGATTTGTCCTCCAAATCAAAATTCCCATTTCTCGAAGCTCAAAATTAACTTCCAAGACTGTGATGCTTTCAATGGAATCATCTCCTAAAGGCTTTATCAATCGTCATTATTTTTCTATTACTCTCCGTCGCATTTGAAGAAAAGAACAACACGCAGTGTCGCAATGTGGTATCTTGTATGTCGTCCTTTTTCTTATTTTCCTCTCAGGTCAAAAAATGATGGAAACTGGAATACAGAACACTCAAGCGCTATTCCAATTGTATATTTAATCTCTATAAAAGAAAGAAAAAGAAAACGAGGGGCGCTATTAAACTTTTTGCCACACGTAAATACTTCGTGGCATTTCAATTCAAGGTTATTTGTAGAGATAAATAATGGATTCGCATTATCTCACGCACTTACAATCACACACACACGTTCACACATATATACACACGTTTTTCACACACATCATACACACCGAATGCAACTCATATATAATTGTAAGATAGAAATGTGATGAATACTTAAAGCTGAACATTTCAGAGTATTTTAAACACATTTAGTTCATGTCACACTTGCTTACATTATTAAATAAACGTTTTTTACTTAATGGACATTAGAATCTATTCATTGTGGGAAACGGTGAGGAGGAAAAAAGTTGGAACGAGAAGGAGATTTAAAATTAAGAATGCAAATGATAAGATAATAAGAATATTCTTGGTGCTGAGTGACTTTTAAAACTCAGCAGTATTGTCAATATGGATTTGCAATAACTACATGTGTTGAATAGGTTTTTTTTTTTACCTAGATTCTTATTCGTCTATATGTTTTGAAATGAGGCGTGTTATATTCTTTAACACATTGTAAGACTGCTATACTCCATCCTGGTTGCTACACTCCCGGCTGTCTTCAAAAAATTCAGTCATGCAAATTTTTTCCCGCGGCCTGACTGAAGGATTAAGATGTCATCAAAATATACTTAGCAGACTACCACCCAGAGGTTGTGAGTTCAATCCTTGTCACGGTTTCAATAGCAGTGGAAAAGGCAAAAAGTGGTTGATGGCGAGATACTTGCAAGGCTACCCGAATTCAAATAAAGGGTCAAGTTTCGAAATTCCCTGGATGGTTTCTGAGTCCGAACTGAAAGCAAAACACAATGGATAATTGTTTTCCATTCTCTATTCTACCACATTTGCTATTCAAAATTCCTTTTCAACATTGACGCAGAAGGCTTTAATGCAAAATAGTATGTCTAGAAAGTTAGGAAATTCTGGTTTCATTGTAGTTCGTATTTACATTTTTTTGGTGTAGTTGTTTCTTGAGTGTTTTTTTTGCACACGGCCAATGCGTAATACGATAATTTGTCACAGATTTATAAAACTAAAAATAATCAATTATAAAATCATGATTATTTTAAAGTCTCCACAACTGGCAAATTCGGAAAAAAAGATTTTTTAAATAAAACATCAATCCCCCCCCCCCCAAGAAAAAACATTAACATAACAATGATTCTTATTCAATCTGAAAGCAATGCTGCATATACATGACGCAAAGCTTGTGTGGTTTTTATATAATTTAAAATGGTTCGCGAAGTTTTTTTTTTGTAGTTCTAATAATTGGATAGCATGCATTGTTAACCTGACATGTTACTATCATTGTTACACTGACTTTGTTTACTATCATTGTTTACACTGTAAGGGTACATGTCGCAAAACCAACCAACCACCACCAACCAAACAACCACAACAAGCGCATCCAGTCCATACAAAAGGCAATCGTGTCTTCTTGTTACACAGACAACAGAATCTCGCTCATTCTGGATTGATATCAGGCTGGTTGGTCAAATAAAGAACGCATATTCCTTTTTGAATAAGATTTTTCTTGTAAAACATTTTTTTCACCTATTATTACTTTAATTAGACTTTGTTCTATATGAAGTATGTAGGGAGAGATAAGAGTTCGAATAACCTTCAAGATCATGTGACATATATCAATAAGAACCATCTTCTTTCTTCTTTCCTTTCTTTCTTTCTTTCTTTTTCTTCTTCTTTCTTCTTCTTTCTTAAATGCTTCAGGTTTTTTTTCAATGATTTCTCATTTTCGTTTCGCTTCGGCCCGTACATTTCTAAGAATATTTTTTTTTTTTTCGCTCCATTTTCATTCTTCAATCCAATTGTCATTCGCTCTACTGTATAATTTTATGATATTTAATAGGATTCATGCAGAAAACAATTACAATTGTGCAAATCAGTGTTAAAATCCTGGTTTCGCCCATGCTCGTTGCACTGCTATGCACGGAAGTAAAGAATATATATATATATAATATATTATATATATATATATATATATAGAGAGAGGAGAGAGAGAGAGAGAGAGAGAAGAGGACGAATATCCCTCTATTCTTTACAAGTGTGCTTCTCTTTTTACATAATTACTTATATATATATATATATATATATTATATATATATATATATATATATATATATATTATATATATATATTATATATTGAACAACATTTCTTTTCATTATTTGTATTGGGTATTTTTTCCAGTCTTCTGGCGATTTTTCGAATGTTGGGATCCATGTTGGAATAGGATTCTTCCCATACTTATCAGCACGAGCGCTTTTCGACTGCTTCTTCAGTTGTCATCAGTGGGGTATATGATTTGTGTTAGTTCTGTTTTTAGTTTCTTTTATCTATTTTGTTTTTAATTAGATAAGTCCATTATTTTTTGAGGGTTGGGTGATTAAGTGATTAGTTATTAAAGATAGCTAAAATATTATGATCAGAAGTTTTTATAGTGATTTTAGTCATTTTATGCTCAAAAACTACAATCCGATGAACTGTATAACCAATATCACAGATCACATCAATCCTGTTCGACCAACAACAAAAAATAAAACTAATTATCCCACTACACCAAATTCAAAACCTTAAAATCAAAACCTCCTCAATAAAAAATAACACAAACTCACTAAACAACCCCGTAAACATAAACTAATGTAGTCTATAAATTCACTTGCCCGTTCGCGAGTGCCTCTCAGAAAACAAATCAAATAACTTAATGGCTACATTGGATATACCAACTACAACACTCTCACCGTCGCCTTCACATACCATCTCTCTGATACTAGTGCCCATAAAAAACAACATCTAATTAAAACACTAGATAAATCATCTCCTCCGACATTCAGGAAAATTCTCAGACGAAAATACGAAAATCATCCAGTGTCCTCACAGAACCGATGAATGTTAGGAGCAAGATTCGCTTTGAGTTTTAGTGACTGCTTTTCTAGCAGTGCACTGGCATACCGTGTTTGGCTAACTGAATGGTTTGTGAGATGGGAGGTAAGTGGCGGTACATCTGTATTTTGTGGGATGGCAGCGTTTCGTTGAGTCCGCATAGTTCAAAGGATGAAGTAGTTTCTAACACGGCTACAAGCTTTGATAGAATTCCCGTATATTTTTTCAGAAGAAATTAAGATTCGCCATAATATTGAATCAC
>CM042152.1:106937654-107020154 GCA_023376005.1 Doryteuthis pealeii
GAGAGAGTAATATTTTTAGAGAGGGACTTCTTCCTGTTGGAAAAAATTTTCATTCCAGAATTACTTTGTCAATTCAATTGTAATTATTATCTTTTCCACAGGAAGACAGACAGTTCATCAATCAACATCTGTGATCGCTGCATTAGCAGTTAGCAACTCAACTTTGGTAATCTACAACTGTTCGGAGTTCTTTCCCTCATGTATGCTTACATTGTTTGGTAGTATGGAAACTGTAAAGTCAAATCAAAGTTCTTAGAAATAACACATTGGAAGAAAAAACGGATCTAAGCGTCGCTACTGGAATGTTGTGTATACAACTGTCCTATAAAGAAAATATAGAAATCGGATAAAGCACATTTTATTTACTCATCTTTTGATCTGATAACGGACATACTTGTCCCGCATGTATGTTGTCTAGTTGTTTATATACCACACTATTAATATCGAGTACATAATACGGTGAGAGAGAGGGAACTGCTTATAGATACTATAGATTTGATTGGACAGAGGGTGTCTAAATCACTCTTGCTTTTCTTCTTCTGTCCATCTTATTTTGCTTCCTGCTGATAATTTGTCTTTGGTCTTCTTTTCTCTAAAGTAGGATTGATATCATGTGGGTTGTTTCCCACGGGGTTGCTTCTCTTTTTTGTTCGGGCTGTCTTATTTTATGTCTTATATGCCTCTTTTGACTAAGGCTTTCCTGTTTATTGTTTTTTGTTTTTCGTTGTTTATTTGTTTCTCTCTGGCTTTTGATTAAATCTATGTTACTTTGACACTTCGCTTTTAGCCCCAGGGAGTGTTGACAGGACAATAAATAACACGCGCCTGTACAAACGGCGAACTCTCGGTGAGACAAATTTTTGATTCACTAACTCTGAATTTCTGGCCACAACTAACATCCTGTATACACACGCATCTACTATTCCGACTTTGTACACACTTTACCCGGACGGGTCAGACAACATGACTCACCAACTTGTCAATCATCTACGCAAGCGTATTATTATTTTTTCCTACCTATTACTCACGCGTAAAATAGGTTTTGAATCTTACTGGTGAGGTCAGATAACTAATGTTACGTTACCTACATCTTATTATCGAAATATTACCTATGATACATATAATTGGTATAAATTATGAGGACGATGTACTGTCTATATAATGATTCATATGTACCAGTTTTTTCAATGGGCTTATGCATTGAAGGAGCTAAGCGAATCTTCCTTAATTGGACCCGCAGTCGCTGTATGGTCCTGAGATGTATCTCATGCAGGCAAGGCACAAAGGCCCGCTATGCCATGGCTGAAATAACTAATATACATGAAAGAAATGGTAAGGTATTAATGGATTTCAGTTGATTATAATGCTAGAGATATTTCAATTTATAACGCCGTTAATAGTGGACAAGTAAGCGTTTATCGGTGTTGCTTGCAACGGCTCGGGTTCGGGTGAATTGGATGCGAAACTACAATTTTATTTGTAGCAATTCATGCTTAAATTCATTTAGAACTATCGGAGCACTCGAGTTGTGCAAAACTTCTTGGAAGTCAATGAGAACACGCAGAATCTTTGAAACTCCGCTAAACGAGGACAACATGAGTTTGAGCGCATTGTTGTTTTTTCTGCGTTGACGAGGCGACCGAGCTTAGACAAGGAGATTGTTTGACATCTGAGGTGGACGCGACTCACACAAATGTGTTCTTCTTTCTTTATACACATATGAATCTCCTCTTCTCTTCAGTTCTTCCTCCTTTGACTCCTTCTCTTTTACTTCTCCTCGTTCTCTCTCTCGGCAGCAGATCCACCCTCTCCCTGTTCCAGCGCATTACACTGAGTTTGGCGATGGTCGGTATCCGAACTAGGAACTCCTATTCTATCTATCTATATCATCTATCTACTCTTCAAGTTTATTCATGATCTTATCTATTCTATTCAATCCTTATGTTTCGTTCCATTAATCTATCTATCTATCTTCTCAGTTGTTCCTATTTCTTAATCACTATTCTCTATCTATCATATCATATATCTCCATTTGTTTAATATATACTCTCCTTACCTCCTCATTCCTATTTTGTCCAAGGTGTTTGTGTTCATTTAGGCTTCTACCCTCTTAGCTCAGTCATTGTTCATCCACATGTTATGTCTATTACTTATTTAGCTATCTCATTTAACTCTGAAGAGATAGGTCAGTTTGTTTTTCAGCTTTCTATCGATTTGCTAGTTTGTTTTCATAATATAATTAATCTGTTGTGTTCATAATCCTATCTATCTCAAAATCATGAATCTAACATAGGCTCAGTGTAGTTCATCTGACTATTCACTATCCTTCCTATCCTATCCTAAGTCTAAAAAACTTATAATTCTTTTTTTATTGTTATCTTACTGATCGAGTTATTGTATTGTTGTATTATTCAATTAAAATCATAGTTCCCCCATCATGGTTTTATCTACAGTGAAAATCTATCTTTATTTAACGTGAGCTCAGTAACTTTTACTATAGATCTATCAGTTTAAAATCTACCTCCTATTCTTTCAGTTTGTTTTATTATGCTAGTTTTGTTTATCCATATCTTATATCTTTATTCTATTTCTATAAATATATTCTATCTAATATCTCTATCTTATATACTAATTGTAACATATATATAATGTATTACCATTTCTGGCTTTAGTTTGTTATACAGACCTGAGGAAAACAATATAAGATTAGAATTTAGTTAATCATATAATTTATAATAGACTAATATTCGTTCTTTCTTATCATATTTCATTATTCAAAATTCGCCTCTCAGTTTGTTTAATTTTACTTTTCTTTATTTCAACGTATTTGCAATATTTCAAAAAGTAGTTTGTATGACTGCATATTTCTATAACTATCTCTATATGTCTATCTTCTGCCACGAGATATTTAGGTTATACACATATTCCTAATCTTTATGTCAGATTTGGTTTCACTATAATAATACTCTTTCACTTATATTCTCAGTTTTGTTTTTATATGCATCTTGAATTAAACTTTATCATATTACTATTCTAGTTTGTTGTATAATATATTTATTTTTTTTTTACATTAAATATGCTTTTTCACTCTTGGATTTATTAAGTATTGGATTTTGAGTGTTCAAAAAACTTGTATCCTCTTAATGTAAGAGAAAAACAGTATATTAAATAGCTATAACATCAATCTTTACAGCCTGAGGGTGTACTTAAGCCATCAAAGTAAAACAAAAGCAAACCATCGTTTGAAACCCATAAAATAACTGTTGGCAAGAAATCTCTATAACAAAATACAATCCAAACCCTAATCTTTTTAAAAATCTTGACAAATAATCGTGGAATGATATGTTTAAAAAGTTAATGTTTATATATAGTTTTGATACTATAGCATATTTTTTTCAAGATTTCTATCTCGAAATAGCAAATTCAAAAAAATTACCATTCTCCATCTCAATTTAAGCTAGCAAATATAACCTCAGCCACCCCCCCCCCGGGTGGCAAGTATTTAAGTTTTAAATATAATCACAAAAAAATAATAAACACAATTCATTTATCAAATAGAAAATTGATGTATGAATTAATAGTGCTTCGATGCTATGATTATTGTTAACACTTGGGGCTATTTATATTAGTGGATCTTGCCTCACGGGATAATCTGTTGACAACTTTCGATCCGGTTAATATGCTTAGATGAGTGGAGCTACAACTATTCGGATTGAAACATACGATGGTAGACTAACTGGTTTCGAGAACCCTTATCACTCTTCCAATCAGGTCGTTTTTCTCCGTTTATTTCGAAGCTTCTGGCATCTGTTCGTCATCTTTTCATTGGTAAATTTTCCTGAATATCATCCTATGTTGTGAAAGTTTAAAATACTGTATTGTACTTTAGTTGAATACAATTGAGCACGATGAGCATCTTTCGTCTTGGTGAAGTGAATTTCTCTTATAAGATTTATCCGAGATTTTTTGCTCCAGATGCATCACATAATATTATTTCTTTGAATACCAAACAATTAGAAATCATAATACTAAGCAATATATTTAATTAATCATTTTTTTAATATCAATATGCAAATTAGGCCTTCCCATTCCACTTACTGCTAATGCCGCTATTTTGTTGTATAAATACAACTGCATGTCTATCTAGTGGGGTGGATTAGTAACACTATGCGCTTGCCTAACCACTCAAGTACTTCATATGTAACGCAAACAATCTATATTATATAATCTGAGGTTTAAATAACATAAGAAGTATGGGAATTGTTAATGTGAATAAAAGCATTAGATGGATATATTACGTGATTTGTATAGTATAATTATTATTTGATATCGTGTTTATAATGATTAGAAAAAATCCCCACATCTCCAACTTACACTAAGATCTTTATTCGTCGTCAAATAGACCAAACTGACTTTGTCTGCATTCATAATTTTCCTTGAAGATAACAGAAATTGAAGAAAATCAAATAAAACCAGGGATTGAACCTCGTCGAGACTTTCCCTGCTAATTAGTAAGATTAACAAAATCCAACTTTGATAATCTGAGCATTATTTGGTTGTCATGATCGTAATTAGCATTTGAAGATATTGTTTGAACACATTAAGATTCAATTTTTTAATTATTAATGTTGAAGTTAAAATATAATTCAACTGAAAGATAGAAAAACGAGCGCGTCGATTATTTAGAAAGGCATCCTGAATGAACTCATTAAGACGATCAGGACCCAGGCTATATGCTTTGCACCTCCAGATTCAGTACTTTTTATTTTTTGTGTTAATACGAGAGATAGATAAAAGAACTGATTTAATAATATTTTTAACGAATTGATAGTTAAATCAGTTAAACAACGATCTAATTGAGAACATTAGTTTAGATACGTGATATTTGCAATTTTCCGGATCATTTTTTTAAATTATTTTTTTGTTTCCTCTTATATCATATACAAGCTTAGGTTGAGCCAAATAAACGGTTGTTTGTGCCACAAACGTTAAACATCAGCTTAAACACAACTTGAAACGTCTAAAATTGGTATAAATCAAATATGCCGATCTTTTTTTGAACAAAATGTCACCACAACTTAACACACGCTAAAATCATCCAGCTTAAACCAACTTGAAAACGTTAAACATCAGCTTAAACACAATTGAAAAACGTAAACATCAGCTTAAACACAATGAAAAACGGAAAATATTTTATTAAAACATCAGCTTAAACACCAAAAATCAGGGAATTATCAGATTTTTTATCGGAAATTCTTCAGGTGTTTATTTATAATGAATGATTCTTTATAATTGGCATTATATCTTTTATAATGTTGTAATTAGTAAGTCTACAATACAAAGAACTTCAGTATGAATAACTCAATGACAACAACAACTAGTAATGCATATTGAATTTTTTCAATAAGGTCAATTAGATTATGGGATGTACGAAAAACTTTCCGGAAAAAGTACTTGGAACTTATTCTGCTTACTTATAGTAGTGCATCGTCGATGGCGTGTATATGTACTACGTTACTAGAAACATGGCAAGTTGTGGAGCTCATGCTCAGTATTGGATCGATATTAGGTTAAGTGTGACTCCAGTATTATTTTCTTTTTAATTGTTATGTTTGAGAGTAGTGGTCTCTTTATTTGAGGAATTAGTTGTGTTTTCTAAATCTTACTATGCAAGGACAGAATAGATTCCTTTCTGGTTTAAATGCATGCATTGGCAAAAAATGATTGTAGTCAAAAGCTTATGTGAATGCCGTTAATGTCCAAAATCACAATAATGTGATAGTTTTTTATAAAGAAAATACAGTTAGCCATACAGAATTTAAAAGTTAAAATTTAAATTTTATACTATGTAACATATCTGGGAAATCACCCAATGTGTTGATTAATTTTAGACAAGACAAGCTTTGATACTAGCATAAGGGTGTCACACTTATTACAATGGGCGCCTTTTTATATTGTTAATTAATGAAGTCATGTGACAAGGACAACAAAATTTGGGAAAATATCTAAGTAACTCAGATTCTATTATGTCTACGGCACTGCAGGAGGGACCGGGTGGGGTGCGGAATGATGCTCATCTAATTAGAGCATTCTTTCCGTGCTGATTCTTCAACTCGAAGTGGCTAGAGTTACATTGCTATCGGGAAGATTCGAATAAATTCGATTGGTTAGTTGATAAATCAAAGGTTACTGACAATAAGTTTACAATTACCGTGTATGTACTTATATTTTAGAAAGGACATAAATGTAACGCTATTTCAAGATTAGCACAAGCAGATATATACAAAGACACCTAATGCGAAAGAACAACTCATGAGAAGAAACGTATTACACGACCTCCAAGCACAGAGACATGTTTAGTCATATATATATTTTTAAAGGATAAGTTTATTGAATAGACGATCTAAGTAATAGTATTTAATATCATTATATCTTCAGAAGAGGACTACCTGTCATGCAGAGAGTAACTATCTAAATTTAGGTTTTGAATAAAATTACTCCTGATCGGCATATGTAAGAAGAGAATGTAGTGAGAAAGATTACTTAACAGCATCAACATGTTAAAATCCTAAGAGATAGTATAAAGTTATTGTGGGAAATGAGAAATGAACAGGGGTTAGGCAAAGTATTTATTGACATTGAATATTTTTTCGAGGACTATATTCTGTATGCTGCAAGTTGGCGGTTAGAATTTTGATTTAGGATCTATTGAGTTAATCTAATTTTCATTTTCATATATATCATGCATCAATCATATAGGCGTGCACAGGGGTTCGCCTGAATTTGATTACTATCTCTTTGCCATCCGTTCCTATCAGAAGATTCCAAATCGCTCTTGTAAGGGTAAACAAGCACTTCTACCAATACGCATTCGGACATCAGTGCAAGTCCAGGAGAACTGCTGATGGAAATGTAGTGTTTGTGGCATGGTTCTGGATAACACGCGACGAAATGTCGTTCATGTGTATAGATCACTACGGAGAAACGTCCGGGCTATTCTAGGTTCGTTCTGGTTTCTTCCACGACAGTGCAAAATGATCTATTCTCTTGCATGCTTTTTGTAAAATTGTTTGTTAAAAATAGAAAAGTAAATGACATGAGAATAACACTAGACAGGGTTATATAGTTTGGACTGTTTCCAGATTTTGTTCAAAATGATTCATCGCAGCATCTTTGGTGCCTTTGATGCTCTATAAATAATTCTGTTATTAATGGGATACACTCGATCAAATGAAACATAACAACATCAAGAAAATAGTGGTTAGGATTAGATTTTACTAAAGATTAATATTTAGCATAGTTTCTCAGGAGCAATTATTAAAAAGGATAAGCTGATTGTTAAAATTAATATAAATATATTGTTAACATTCGATTTAGTAAAAAGTAACAAGTACAGGTCCATGGTAATTTGTTCCACGATTATCTAATACTTTGGGTATTTTCACTATCAAGACATTTTGCATTTTTATCGAATGGTTGTTGATTAAACATCATTGGCTTCGTTATCTTTCTCTAGTAATACAAACCATCTATTTTAAACAGAATATATTTTTATCCTCCCCACGAGACATATGTTTTCTCACACTCTCTACACAGACCCTTTATGATAGAATTATTTTGTTAAAATCATTGATCACGCATAAAAGTGATAAAACAACAAAATATCTTTCACAACATACTTTATACTTATTTTTTGCTTCGTTGCGGCCATCTATCTGTGGGTAACAGAGTGGTTAGCATCACAATGCATCTATTAATCACGCTTCTACTATGAAATAATGAGTTCGATCCTGGCTAGCCCACGACGTTGTTCGGAGACCTTGTGAGACATTTGGCTATTAAAGATCGTGAAATGGTTGTATAGTGTTTAATTTATGTATATACTCCAACCTTCTATTCTTGAGATTTCCAAACGCCAAGAAACCTATGACGTTATGATTGACACTTAGAATGGATAACATTCAAATCTTCAACATTTCTTTCAGCCGACAATAAGTTTTTCTTTATCTTATTGGTATTTCTGTGAGTTTTGGCCTGTGCTGGACGAATATATATTAGTATTACTTTTTGGTTTAGATATCACACATTGTTAATATTACATTAAAATATACATTATCAATATGGATATATGAACGATCATAATATTTAATGAAAAAATCACTATATGTAGATATGTTTCTATCATCTTTCCGTCTTTTACTGTTACCTTTATCAAATTGTGCTTGACATATTTAAATTTGGTCAATTCATAGATGTATTCAATAGCCTTCACGGAATACATTTAATTCTATCCTTAGTACAGAAATGTAATAGCTATACCAGGTTACGAAATGTTATTAATGATTTATGATTGTCTTATTGTCAATTTTAATCAGAGAACAGATTTAGGTAGGTTTCGGCTTCTGAGTTGTAAAACACGCAAACTTAATAATCTTTTGGGTTACAAATAATTTGTTGCATGAATTATCGGACTGTTTGATCGAAATATCTCTCTAATACGGATCTTTATAAAAAATTGTCTTAGATTCAGTGCAGCACTATCGTATTGAGGGAATAAACAAAAGAGGATCTTGCCTAGATAAATACAATAAAAATCTATACGAAGTAATCTTAAATTTTGGTAATGGACTCCATTCAGACTTTTACCGATCAGCATTTAATTGGACTTTCTTGGGTAACAAATGCTTTTAATAAACCATTTTTCTCTAGAGAGTTGATGTATGGGCCTAAAATGAAAACGTTGCTCTATGAATGCACACAAATTATATGGAACTCTGAAATTTGAATATAGCACAAAAGTCGCCCATTTTTCAGGCGAACACACCAAATTTCTGGAAAGCTAAAAATTGACATAATGCCGCCAATTGCTCTTGCGAATTTTGGAAGCTCAAATTTTGGCGCAGAATAAGTCATTAACTTTATAACACAATCTTTACCACACTTGCGCAAAATTAAGAAAAATATGAAGAGTGTCAGAGTGGTGAGAGAAAGTTTTTAATTTTTCTTCTGTGTGATTTTGACATGGAAATGCCCATATCGTAGGGTAATTTTTAATTATAGAACACTTGAAAGTTATCGACGTGTAATATGTATTCATTTTGGATGAGTCTTTAAAACGAGTTCTCAAAGTACATTAGAAATTGAACATATAAAAAAAAATATTTATATAATAGTAAGCATAGATAAGCTTATTAGTATTCAAACAACCAGTCGTCACTGATAAAGGAATACACTGACTGTTTTCATCCCTAAGAGGAAGAGCCTTCCCGCTACTTCTATCTTAATTCGTTCACAAGGTTGCTAGCGTGTATCTATAGTAGCTGTATTTTGAAAAAAGACGTATAAACCGAAGGCAATGGTGCGATGAAGAACGGGAAGGCTAGGATAGATATTGTTCTATAAACGAGAAGTATAATTCTCATCTGCCTATTACATAATGTATCCAGGTACAACTTACTAGGAAGATTAAGATAGTACACTGTTTTAAGCATGATAGTCGTAATCTCTAAATGTCAAAGTAATTGATTTAAAAATATATTTCTCGTTTTATTTCGAAGTGATAACGTATACAAAAAAGGTTATAGATTAAAACTACTGCACATAAAATTGTTATAAACTATTAAAACAGTACAATTGAAACTGCTATATATTCTAACCTAGACGTAAAATCTTATTCATGAGACTAGGTAGTTATTAAGATATATTCTATAGACGGTTTTGATATCAAATTACCTCAGGCACACATATTGCGTTTTTGTAGATGTGAAAAACGGTATTTGCACACACATGTAGGCGAGTAATCAAATGTCTGCATGTTTCAATTATGAAAATATATTAGATTTTATTGTAATTATATACGCGTACGTGCGCGCTGGTCGCTTGTATCCTCGGTGTTCATGGTTAAAGTCATGCGCAAAATGGACTCGTGTTCCTTGAGTATTACAAATCTGGAGTGCGCTAAGTATCGTACATTCTTAGTGCTAAATGTACCATTGGTGAAAGGTATTAATCCTACTCTCCCTCCAGTATGGGTAAATAGTAGGGCAGACTGGACTCTTTTTAACCTTGGTTGGCAACGCGGTCTAGGAGAAGGAAAACTCTGATTCAAACATGTTAAACTCCGCTTAAGAAATTAACCTTGTGTCGCAATCCTGCTCGTGCGGAGTAGTTTTGGTATATATATATATTAATAACGTAATGATAACACCTTCATCTTAGGTACCATTAATCACGAAGTGTATTTAATTTTTTTTTCAGGAGATTAATTTAATCGTCAATGATACTATCTGTCATGTTCCAATGTATAATACACAGTAGACAAGAAAATAAGCATTATTCAATGTTTAATCAGTTGCCATCATTTACTTGTCACTTGGCTGAAATTTATTGTCTTAGAATAACTATGACAATTAGAGACAGATTACTGAATTCATTCCAGAACAAAATACATTTTGTATCATTAATGGATTTTATTACTATAACAACAAAAAATGTCAATTCGACTACTAATACCTCGGCTACGTGGGTAAATTTTATTTTTGGTTTACTTACTGACATATTGCGTATGAAATAGATGTGAAATTCAAGTAATCACGACTCTTATCTAGTTATAGAGCGGAGGAAAAAAGATAGGACATAACATGGCGATGCTACAACTAAATTATCATTAATAAACTTCCATCCAATGTAACATCCCGTGGTTGTGACTCGTACATCTTTCCTTCTCACTATTTCTCATCTTTTAAAATATATTGTGCGATATGCTTTTTCACGGGAATTGGCATTAACGGCGTGGGAGTTAGAAATATGGCTTGGATTTTATCAAGATCATTCTGGGCTATGACTTCCTAGTTGGGTTTTATCTTGCCATTGTCGCGAAAATCGTGTCAACAATTGGTAGGTTCTCAATTACAGAAATGGATTACAAGAAACACATTTTTTAAGAGCGAGAGTAAGTTGACTATTTCATGTTGGCTTCTATCTCTAGGATGGTTTTTTTAACAACTGACCAGTTTAAGGATGGACCCGAAGGTATTAACGCAAATCGTTCTTCTTGCTCCGCACATACTGTATGGACTGAAAAATTAAATTGGAACACAACTTGTAATAGCCAAAATGTCTGTAACACGTATACACAATCTTGCATAGACACAGGTGGAATTCATGCGCTTAGTGTCACACAGAAATAAAACTATGCAATGAACAAATTTGCAGTTCTGCAACTCTGAGTTCTGATTCATTTCCCTGTGATAAATGTTTACGTATAGCATATTTTTTCTCACTACCGATAGGTGGATTTGATAAGAAATATGCACTTGGTTTAAAATACACTCTCCATAACTTATTACCGGCTTTTGATAAACACTAATACTAAGTAAGTTTTCAAGTCAAATAAATGGCGCTAAAGTATTCATTGGATCACTTTATTTTGCCATGATCCAATCTGTTTCATGAATTAACCAGTTTATAAGAAAATTGGCAGTTTTCCAAATTATAGTCTGACATTTTTTCGAAATTTTGATACGTGTGCTATTCTAAAAACTTGTGTTTTCATTATTGAGTCTTGAAAAATCTTTTTCTAGTTATTAATATACAAAGGCAGACAAAAGCAGCATGAGGTTTCAGTACAGATTTTTTGGGAATTTCTTAAATATGTACTCCTAACTTGTAAAGTTATATTTATTAAATCATCATGAATGTCATATATGAATGTGTTATTTTGGTGGAATGTCCTATATTTTGATATCTTGAAGCGACAATGTAGTGTCATAACCAAGACACTCATAGAATTTAAGATATCCTGTTTTGTTTTTTTGACAATATCTATTTTTTACTAGTGAGAGTAAAAAATGTTGTACCTATTTTGCCAACTTGCTAGTTTGGGCACGTATATTCACATTATTGGAAGCGTGTTAAAGTATGGTTAAAAATAGACTACATTATCCCGAGTTCAAATCTGGATATGGTAATTGCATTTCACTTTGCGTATTATAAATCCCTTGGGAAATGTATAAAATCCTACTCTCCACTTACCAGTTAGCATATTATAATAGTTAGGGCAGACTGGACTTTTAACCTTGGTTAGGCCACCGTCTACTAAAGAGGAATCGATAAACTCTGATTCAAACACTTTGCAACTCCCTGTCATAAAAATTGACCTTGTGTACATCCTACTCGTGGGAGGGGCTTGGTAAATTATAATAACGTTTCTACACGTGTACCGGGAAGCCTCATTTCAAACTAAGTGTTGGTAGTATTAGTGGTAGTTGCACGCTGAACTCTTCACTCCTGTTTGATCTGAAAGCGCGCACAGAATGTAAGTGTATCATAGTCTAAAAACTCCTCCTTACGAGGTTCGAACTGGGTCATTAACACACAAAGCAACCAAAATCATTTGTTTTGCGAACGAGAAGGTACAGTTGATCAGTACAGAAATCAGATGGTTCAAGAAAAATTTGCTCGAATTAAAAGAACCTTGACAATCAGGCAAAGTGAGGTAGGATTAAAATCGTGGATTTCGAGGCTGTACTTCCAAGCAATGAGAAAGGTCCGGTGAGTAGCACTTGGAGAGCATCAGGTGACCGATATCTCACAGTCCAGTGTGGTTCGTTATATTCACGGCCTCGTCAAAAGCATTCCGAAATACAAGGAGTGTCAAAAAAGTATCAAGTTGGTTTTGTTTTACTTTTTGCACACACCTTGTATTCTGAAGAAATTAATACTCTATTCATTGTTCATTTTGTCTTGGGTAAATACAGCTTCAAACTCGGCACTTTTTATGACACACCTTGTATTCTAGAAAAAAAGTAACATTCCATTTATTGTTCATTTCTATCTTAGTAAATACAGCTTCAATCCGATACTTTCATGACACACCTTGTATTCTGAAATAAATTAACGTTCCATTCATTGTTGATTTCTATAATGGTAAATACAGCTTCAATCTCGATACTTTTATTACACACCTTGTATGTTTGTAAATTAAAGTAGCTTCCAAGTTATCTATTGACAATTCATTTAGTATAAATATACATTAGCTTATTAGAATTTAGTATTAGATTTTTTTAATGCATAACAATTTTGTTAAAAGAATCCTGGATGAATGAACATGTTGACAGGATTCAACTGAAACGTTGATGTTTGAAATAAGATAATTCATTCGTCGGTTGCTTTTATACTAGTAGACAACCCGTTCACCCATTGGATTCCGTTATAACCAGCGACGGGAAGACCCCCGTAGAGTAATGGCTAACACGCTGGACTGCGACACCGTAGTAAGTGAGTTCGGAACTCCAATTGTGCTATTACGTTCATTTTCGAACAATACTTTTAAGAAAAGTATGAACTCTCTCATCCCCCAGCTATGGATTAAAAATAGTACCACTCAGTTCTTCTCCAGTGATGGCTTTGGCGTTGAATAACCCACGAAGGGTTGATATAACATTAACCAAAGAAACCAAACCATAACATCAATGCTTCGTATTTCCTAGTTATCACCGTAAATATCAAGAACTAAGGTGATTAAAAATTATATATATATATATATATATATATTATATATATATATATATATATATATATTGGTTTGGGAGGTTTGATTTGAAGGCTATCACAATGCAGGTGTAAAGAAAAAATAATAATAAGGTAACAATGGTGTTGTGTGTTAACCTGTATTTTATTCTTGAATTTTCGAGATAAATCTCTTTTCAAAAGATCACTGAAACTGAAGTCGTCTTGTTATGGCATTTCTAATTAAATGAATTTTTTTATATATATACACAATGCTTCAAGCAAATTATAAAACTCTCTATATATATATATATATATATATATATATATATATATATATATATATATATATGAAAATTAACAAATTACTATAAGAATCAGAAAAGGGGCTGGGATACTTGCCAATATAACAGAATAAAGCTTAAAATAGATAGTTTTCTCACCTTTTCATGTTAGTCTCATGACTATGAGTTTCGTGTATTTTTGTGAAAAATACAATCTTCATATTTAATGTGCGACTAGAATGGTCGAAGTAGGACTAATAGAGGCTCAACATTCCTTGCACAATGCAACAAATGGATGCATGCTACAGGAGAGGTAGTAAAGATTGGAAGGTGAGGAAAATAGAAAATACCTTTTTGAAATCGTAATAAATTGGTTCCAAGGTGTGTAGTAGGACCTGCTAACTGTACTACATTGTAGTACTTGAATACAAGCGGCATTCATGGAATTGTCTAAACAAAGCAAGTCTTCGCATAAAACTGAAGGGAAATAGAGCTATGAGACAGATTTCAAAGCAGGAAAGAGTATAAAAAATTCCGATATTACAACATGTGTTATCAAAACTAGTGATAACTTGATCCCAAGATATGGAGTATGAACTAACACGTGTTATCAAAACTAGTGATAACTTGATCCCAAGATATGGAGTATGAGCTAACACGTGTTATCAAAACTAGTGATAACTTGATCCCAAGATATGGAGTATGAGCTAACACGTGTTTATCAAAACTAGTGATAACTTGATCCAAGATATGGAGTATGAGCTAACACGTGTTATCAAAACTAGTGATAACTTGATCCCAAGATATGGAGTATGAGCTGCTAAATGCACTAAATCAGATTGTTGCACGAAGAAAGAAGAATGGCGGTATAGATGGAATTTTCTATAAAATTTATGAGATAAGTCCTCCCATAATACTGAAGGAAAATAGTGAAAAGAAATTTAAGATTTATTACTAATTTGATCAGAATAGAACAAAAATAAAGATTTATCTGCAAGTCAATGCATAACCAACCTCAAAACAAGAAGAGGGTGCAGTCCCCATACGTAGTGGCTTGCGACATCGTCTTAAGCGAGTTCGAACTCCAATCTCGCTATTACGTTCACTTTCGGACTAATACTCTTGGAAAAGGTATGAACACCCTTATTCTTCCAGATATTAATTAAATAGTACCACTACTGTTCCTCTACAAAGATGCCATTGGCATTAAATAACCTACGAGGGTTGATATGTGTTATAGGTGATATACCCTATAGACCAATGGAATGCGCCGACTGTTACTATAAGTAACAGGGACAATTATGGCTTGAAGAGTAAGCCAATGCGAGTCAGCTCGTAACTCTATTTGTCGGACGCAATTCCCACTTTTCTTTACTGTATTTGTCTACTCTTTTGTTAATACATTTTCCTACATTTGTAATCCGCCGTTTTGTTCTTATTTGACCCCTTAAAACCCCACAACAATATGTCATTAAACAATGAAACCAAAACAAACAAGAAGTGGATGATAAATCATAATAGGCTGAATGTTTAATCAGGTTCTAATTTTAGAAGTAAAAATTTGGACTTACGTCGCCATTTATTCTATATACGTTTCTAACAAAATAAATCATTCAACAAGAGATAAGATTTACAGTTTTAATATCTCTTGATAATGCTAACTTGATTTTTATACATATTTTTTCGTATTTAACATTTTTCGTATTTTCTTTTCGTAGCTTTTTAAAATTGAATAATTAAGATTCATACAATAAGAGATTGAATACGTTTAACTTGCCATGCTGCCTACTTAAAAAGAAAAACAGGGAAAGTGAATGCCTCTTCATTCAACATCATTTTTATAACAATTGTTTGTGTGCGCATGCGCACGTGTAAAGAATTCCATTCCTACTGAAGGGGTTTTGTACATAAGTGTTTCTATTCCATCTCCTAATATATTACAGCAATTGCAACTTGAAAACGAGGATGAGAAATATGATTTGATACGGCCATTTGTGTGACAATAAAAATAGACACTCTCGAGTTTTCTTCTTCTTTCGCTTCTACTCAGCAACAATAAGAGATAATTTAAGTGCATTTTTATGTATGTTTTAAATGTTTTTGACTTTAGTTAATTTTTCGTCTGTAGATATTGTTTTAATAATACTCATTAGGTTAAATGTATAAAAAAGGAATATTTAAACTTTTAATAGACGAGTTTTTTCGTTAAGATGAATTGGGTAACATAAGATATGACAAGATTAGGATTAATTGATTTTAACGGCGTTTTAATCTGTCCTGGGTTATTTTATGCCCAGGGGTTAGGGAATCGTTTTCATTGTACGTTCATATTTTCTCTTTTATTAAGAAGTTAGTTTTGTTTTTTGTTGTTGTTTTTTTTTTTGTTTTTGTTTTTTGTACACGGTCCTATCGAATACGAATATTTTTATACATATCTATCTAACCCATAGATGGGGACTGTTACTCAAGGTCAGAGTGGATCTGGGAGTAAAGATAATGAAGGGGTACTTCACACTCACAGATTTTCAGAACTGAAGCCCCACCACCAAATGCAGTTTAGCGCCATACCCATGACACTATTTTCTATTCGTATGGTATATTCTAGATTGATACAAAGTACCGGTCACAGTCAAACACATCCTCTTAAACTGTGACAGTTTCAAAGAAACTCATTCTACTACTGCCAGACAAGCAACTTAAGGGACCTTTTCAAAAACACCAAACCAGAGGATATCTTCTTATTAAAGTATCAATCAACTTTAAAGCTTAAGAATTAGTCGAGTCCTGTCATATACAATATATTTGGTCAGTATTTTATCTTCCCGGTTGTCATAATAATTATAATATAGATAGCAATGGGTTTTGGGAAATAAGTTTTATTCTTATCACGAAATGACACTAAAGATCCGAGCGTCTACCTGTCGAGAGTTTCCCATTATAATTCCTTCTTTTTTAATCAGTATTTTATTTCAATAAGGAAAAGACACAAACTGACGTGTGTGGGTTAACAGAAAACTGATTCACGTAATGATATTTTGGCCAAAAGATTGAAGTACGCAAAATCAAATATGTAGGATTTGCTGTCTGTAAAGGAAAACGAAAATATCAAAATAGCAAGATGGAAGACGCAATATAAAATTGTCATTTGCTAAGCTTAATTTAGTTTGGCACAAGGCCATACGTATAGAGTACCTAGAAAGAATCTGACACATTAACAATGATCTGCTAACCATTATACCATGACTAGGTGCCTTGAAGCAAGATTATATAGGGAAGAATATATTAGTACGTACTTAAGGCAATTGCAAAAATTAGATGTTTGTTATAACTCATTAGGTCATTGGAGTGCTATGCCAACCATTTCTCTTCAGTGCATCTCCCAGAATAATTGGGTTACACGGCACTGCTGATATTCTTTAACATTTTTTTTTTTTTTGGGGGGGGAACGTAGCGTATTGGCTAACGAGCTGGACTGCGAAATCGTACTACAGTCGTGCTCATCCTTCCAACTATGGGTTAAATAGTACTATGTATGTTCTATTATTGTTCTTCTTTGACATTAAATAACCCACGAAGTTTGATTTGCCATTAAACAAAGAAACCCATATAATGGTTTATACCAGCAGCAATTACCGATCTATGATCCTCAAAAATTAAACTTTTTAGATTTAAATTTGCACAAAGTTATTTTTCACTCAGAATTGTCAACAACTAATTTCTTTATTTATATCATTTTCTCACTGGTCCTATAAATTTGTTTGGTTGAAGAGGGTCTTCTCGTGTAGCATATCTTGCGCAAGAATAGCCTGGCGCAGAGCCCATCCCTCTTCAGGTTTACAACGACTTTGAATCCAGAGTTTTCCTTCTTCTAGACCGGTCACCATAACACGGTTAAAGAACCCAGCAACCCCTACTGTTTACTGATGGCTGGAGAAAGAAGAGTTGGATCTATACCTTTTCCAAGAATAGGTATTTGCCCAACCTGTTCACCACGGGTCTGATTTGATACAAGGTCGCAAGTATGTGGCACCCAGTGAGGATCGAACTCAGTATGCAGTAGTAAGTTATCTGTGAGACGAGTTTGTTAACCACTGCACCACGATTGGGTGCACTTATCTTTCCCAAGCGTATTAGCGTTATGTGTAATGCAAACATCCTTGTTAAGGATTTGAACTCTGTTAACGGAATCCTATTCTTACGACAATAACCGTTATATTACGAGCGCCTTCATACAAGCATAAACATTAAAGTGTCTGAAGTTATTTAAATACATTTGTCATTGGTTCATGACCATTCTTGTACTTTCCCTAACCTAGTATTCAACCCATTACTTTATACCAGTTGATCGATCTGCAGATTAAACACAAATAAATTCAGAGTTAATTTAACATTAGTTATTTTTTATTGAAAAATGTCAGTAAATAACATTCAAAATAACTGACGCCTTTCTACTGATTGCGTGTCGTTAGATTGTTTCAATTATCCGTTGGAGACAGCGTGCATGGAAGGTGTCTAGGCTTTTTATGCCTTCTCAGTATATTAACAAGAATTCTAAATTGAAAAATAAAACTTGAGAAGCGGAAAAGAAGAAACGTGTCTTTATTCACTTGAAATTACATGCAAATTTAAGCACTTTAAAGAGAGCATGATTTTACCTTAAAAGGTACTCTCCCCAATCTCCCTATGGTGAGATATTTAAAAGAAAAAGACTAATATTCTGAGTCATTATCGTGTATCTGCCCCTGGTTATTCCAATGTTTTCTTCGCTTAAGCCGTGATGATCTTTTCTTAAATCATCTTCTTCTCAAATATCGATCGAAGTCTTTGAGTCGCGGCCATTTTTTTCCATGAATATCAAAATTAAAATTATAAAAACAAATACCAAAAAATTCCTTCTGAGAAAAATACATCCATTTGACAGGAACTAATTTCCATGCATAATGAGATGTTAAGAATAACTGTTTTTCTATAAAATCACGAATTATGCATTTGTATTAATATTTTTGTTACGTTCTTTAAAGGGTTTTTTATGACATTAATGTTTATTTTGTCTTTTAAGTCGCTTCATTTGAATACGGATGAAAGAATCTTCATTTTACGGCATGTTCCATTTTATTTCAAGGAATAAAAAAAAGATTTTCAGATTATCCATAAGAACAATCTACAAGGATTTGGTTTTACAAGCATGTCTTTCTATTCTTTTAAAGTGATTCAAATTTCCACAGATATAACTTGTTAGTCAATTGATAAAAGATCTCTCTCTCTCTCTCTCTCTCTCTCTCTCTCTCTCTCCTCTCTCTCTCTCTCTCTCTCTCTCTCTCTCTCTCTCTCTCTCTCCACATACACATACACACACATACACACACGCAGACACACACACACACACACACACACACACACACACATATATATATATATATATATATTATATATATTATATATATATATATAATTTCTTACATTTTGCGGACCTTCCTTTTTTTATAAAATATTGAATTTTCTCCCGTTGAAACCAGAACAACATTTTATATATTATATATATATATATATAATATATATATATATATATATATATATATCAACCCATCGCACGAGCAGTCAATTTCTTAATCAGGGTTAACTAACAGATTAAATTCAGAGTTTTCCTTCACCTAGACCAGTTACCTACTATTTACCCATAGCAGGAGGGAAAATAGTTGGATTCGTACTTTCCCAAGGACACACACCACACACACACACACACACGCATATATATATATATATATATATAATATATATATATATATATATATATATATGAAATAAATGGGCTGGTATTGTTGATCAATATATGGGAATCCTATCTCTCTGATAAAATTATACGTGAATTCTATCAAGCTGTAGCCGTGTCAGAACTACTTCATCTTTGAACTATGCGGACTCAAACGAAACGCTGCGAAATCATCTATAAAAACATCGATCATAATATTTTAGCTATCTTTAATAGCTAATACACTAATCACGCAACCCTCTAAAAATAATGGACTCTTCTAATTTAAAAACAAAATAGATAAAAAAAACTAAAACAGAACTAACACCAATTCATATACCCCCTGATGACAACTGAAGAAGCAGTCGAAAGCGCTCGTGCTGATAATATGGGAGAATCCTATTCCAACTGGATCCAACATTCGAAAAATCGCCAGAAGACTGGAAAAAATACAAATACAAATAATGAAAAAGAAATGTTGTTCAATATATATATTATATATATATATATATATATATATATATATATATATATATATATATATATATATATATATCAGGTAATTATGTAAAAAGAGAAGCACACATTTTAAAAGAGATAGAGGGATATTCGTCTCTCTCTCTCTCTCTCTCTCTCTCTATATATATATATATATATATATATATAATATATATATATATATATATATATATATATATATTCTTACTTCCGTGCATAGATGCAACAAGCATTGGGGAAAGCAGGATTTTAACATCTGATGCACAATTTGTAATTGTTTTCTGCATGAATCCTATTAAATATCATAAATATACAGTAGAGCGAATGACAATTGGATGAAGAATGAAAATGGAAGACGAAAAAAAAAATATTCTTAGTAAATGTACGGCCGAAGCGAAACGAAAACGAAATCATTGAAAAAAAAACCTGAAGCATTTTGAAAGAAAGAAAGAAAGAAAGAAAGAAAGAAAGATGGTTCTTATTGATAGTAATTGTCACATGATCTTGAAGGTTATCGAACTCTTATCTCTCCCTACATACTTCATATAGAACAAAAGTTTTAATTAAAGTAATAATGAAAAAAATGTTTTACAAGAAAAATCTTTATTCAAAAAGAATACGGTTCTTTTATTTTGACCAACCAGCCTGATATCAAAGTCAGAATGATGCGAGATTCTGTTGTTGTGATAACAAGAGACACGAGTTGCCTTTTGTATGACTGGCTGGCTTGTTGGTTGGTTGGTTGGTTTTGCGACATGTTAACCCTTCAGTGTAACAATGATAGTAACAAGTCAGTGTAACAATGATAGTAACAAGTCAGTGTAACAATGATAGTATCCAATTATATGAACTACAAAAAATACTTCGCAACCATTTTAAATATATAAAACCACACAAAGCTTTGCGTCATGTATATGCAGCATTGCTTCAGGATTGAATAAGAAATTCTATTGTTATGTTAATGTTTTTTTTTTGGGGGGGGGGATTTGATGTTTTATTAAAAATCTTTTTTTCCGAATTTTGCCAGTTTGGAGACTAAAATAATCATGATTTTATAGATTTATTATTTTTAGTTTTATAAATCTGTTTACAAATTATTCGTATTCGATTGGTCCGTGTGCAAAAGAAAAACACTCATAAGAAACAACTACACAAAAAATGTAAATACGAACTTACAATGTACGGAATTTCTTAACTTCTAGACATACTATTTTGCATTAAAGCCTTCTACGTCAATGTGAAAAAGAATTTTGAATATCAAATGTGGTAGAATAGAGAATGGAAAACAATTACTATTGTGTTTTTCTTTCATGTGTCGGACTCAGAAACCATCCAGGAATTCCGAACTTGACCTTTTATTTGAATTACGGGGTAGCCTTGCAAGTATCTCGCATCAACCACTTTTTGCCTTTTCCACTGCTATTGAAACCGTGACCAAGGATTGAACTCACAACCTCTGGGTGGTAGTCTGCTAGTATATTTGATGACATCTTAATCCTTTCAGTCATGTGTCTTGGCGGGAAAATTCAGACTGAATTTTTGAAGACAGCCGGGAGTGTAGCAACCAGGATGAGTATGCAGTCTACAATGTGTAAAGAATAATAACAACGCCTCATTTCAACATATAGACGGAATAAGAATCTAGTAAAAAAAAACTATTCAACACATGTGTTATTGCAAATCCATATTGATCAATACTGTGAGTTTTTAAAAGTCAACTCAGCACAAAGAATATTCTTATTATTCTTATTCATTTGCATTCTTTAATTTAAATCTCCTTCTCTTCAAACTTTTCCTCCTCACCGTTTCCCACAACTGAAGAATTCTAATGTCCATTAAGTAAAACGTTTATTTAATAATGTAACAAGTGTGACATGAATAAATGTGTTTTAAAAATACTCTGAAATGTTCAGCTTTAAGTATCATCACATTTCTATCTTACAATTATATATGAGTTGCATTCGTGTGTATATGTGTGTGAAACGTGTGTATATATGTGTGAAACGTGTGTGTGTGTATTTGTAAGTGCGTGAGATAATTGCGAATCCATTATTATCTCTACAATAACCTTGAATTGAAATGCCACGAAGTATTTCGTGTGGGCAAAAGTTTATAGCGCCCCTCGTTTTCTTTTTCTTTTCTTTTTTTATAGAGATTAAATATACAATTGAAAAGCGCTTTTGAGTGTTCTGTATTCAGTTTCCATTCATTTTGTGCTGAGAGGAAATAAGAAAATGACGACATACAAGATACACATGCGACACTGCGTGTTGTTCTTTCTTTCAAATTCGACCGGAGAGTAATAGAAATAATAATGACGATTGATAAAGCCTTAGGAATGATTCCATTGAAAGCATCACATGTCTTGAATAATTTTTGAGGCTCGAGAAATGGGAATTTGATTTGAGGACAAATCACATAACAGAAAACCACAAGAATTTGTAAATGAAAATTACTAAGATCTTTTGATTGGTGGCCCAACACTGAACCTTGGAATTGGCTGAAAGATTTGGGGTCAATCATTCAATATTAGCAAGACATTTATAAAATATGAAGAATATTCAAAAATCGTCAGAGTAAAGCAATAGATCTTTTTTGTGGAAAATTGTCACCGGAGATTTTTTTAAATTGTTTCATTACGAAAATTCGATGATTGGCTGCTTGGCTGCTTGGCTGCTTGGTTGGTTGGTTGGTTGGTTGGTTGGGTTTATAGCATGTCAACCCTTGTTGGGTTATTTTATGCCGAAGATATTTTGTTTTTTCATTCTTGTTGGGTATCTAAATTTTTGAAAACTCAACTTTTTTAAAAACACATTTTTAAATATTCATTTTCTTTTATCTATTGAACACATAGATGAGACCCCAACAGTTAATGCCAATTTAGGTCAAGGTGGACCTGGGACTAATGGCTATGAAGGGGTACTCCATATTCCCCAGAGTTCCAGTATTGGAACTTCACCACGAGATGCAGTTTAACTTCATACGCAGGACACTGAGACCATCAGACACCACCTTCTAGCACATATATGATAAAAAGGGTCGAGGGTTTGGCATAAGAGCATTACAGTTGGACAATTATATAGATGCTAGAACTTCACGTGACCAGCCGATTGATCGGAGGGGACCAACCGTCTAGAAAAACTATTTTATCTATTTAACCATAGATGGGACTTTAATAGGCACTACCACTACCAGGAAAACAACCCGTCGACTTTTATGTGTATCTCAATTCATTATGCATATTTCTTCACCCACGTTCGAGATTTGATTAGTTCTGAAGCCCTAGGTAATGCATACCTGTGTATGGCACAGGCGATGTTGTGCCTCTTACGTCGGGAAGAAGACCATAAGTACTACACTAAGTAAAGTCATTCTATCTGTCTGACTCGCTTCGACACTCGGCACCACAGAACAGGATCTCCCATTACACAAAAGTTAGACAGTGTCAGAGTAGACTGACACCTTCGTAACTCTTTAAGTGGGCCAAGATTCAATATTGTTGAAGTGTTGCATGGAGCCAAACTCGAGTTATAGTATAAGTTGTTAGTAGTAGTAGTAGTAGTCGTTAATTCAGAAACAACATACGAAAATCGTATAGTCACAATGGGGCTGTTTATTTATTTCTAGGCTCGTGGGTTCTTTTTCAGAAAGAAGGAAAGAGAGAGAGGGGGGAGATCAAATTATTCCATCGTAAATCATGTTCAGTACTACTATGCGAAACCCATACTGGGGAACCTGGGCAGTCCCGTCTGCCTCCCACGAAAGCCCAGCTGAAAAAGGCAGATTTTTCTCTCCTTCCGTTTCTTGCCCCCGGGGTGTGAGGTTCACTTCCGCTCCTCTGCAGAAACTAGAACTTCCGGTTTTATTTTTAAATCTAATTCGTGCCATTCGTCGGTCAATTGCTGGCACCCCGTTGAGTGTTTACCCTTCTAACTTTAACCTTTGTTCTTATTTTTTTCCTCTCTTTCTATTCAGAAATCCGAATACCGTCTTTTTTTTTCAATCCCAAATTCCCCGTAGACCATAATATTACGCTACAGAAACATGGATGGTTGAAGCCTCAGTTACAACCTTGCAAAGTTGTGCGATATTTCGAGAAATAAACTGTGTCTAAACAATTTTGGCATTCCAATATCAAAGAAAAGCTAGATCTGATAAGTGTAACTTTGGATGGAAGGCGAAACTTAATGACTGATGATTGCAAGCTTTAAAACACTCTGTCTAAAAAGATAAAGATCATAAAATAAGGCTAGTATGTAGAATTAACCAACGCCTTACCAACTCGGAGTCAATAAATAAAACACTCCATAGAGAACGTCGTGCTGCTACAAATACTAAATCTATCTCAATATTAATACAGTGATACCTTGACTTATGAGTGTTACAACTTTCCTGTTTTCTGTACGAGAGAGCTTCAGATACGTTTATGTTAATAAGTTCACTAAAAACATTTAAGTCTCCAAATTTATTACGCCAAGGAAAATGTTATTTATAAATAAATATTAAACACATTACAGCACATAATTCATTACATTCTATTTTATTATGTTTTTATACAATACAGTATTTATTTAAAAATACGTAACATTATAAATTGTAAGGGTTTTTATAGGGGGATTGAACTGATTAATGGCATTTCAGTTTATTTCAATGGTGAAAATTGATTTGATATACAAGAAAATTGAGTTACAAATTAAATTCGTATGTCAAGGTACCACTGTATTGGGAAGCACAAAATTAGTTGTCTATACTGTATCAGATCACCCCTAGCAGTGGGATAATCCAATCCAGACATTTGTCTCGTAGTATACGTAAAATGTAATTTTTATGTAATTGTCTGACCACTGTCTAGTGTCTTCCTTCTTATAAGGTTGGGTTTATCACCTCTTCTGATAGGGGGTGATCTGATACAGTATCGTGATTTGACAACGGAATAGTGGAATAATGTCATCTACTCTTATGAATCATCCTTTACAGGACGAGTTTACGCCAGAAAACAGCTTTTGATATCGACTGTCAAACCTCGACCATAAAACATGGGGGTTGGTTGATATTTATCCAAACCATTCGCCAGGAATGGATGTGACACAAGATCGCAAGTATGGGGTATCCAAAGAGGATCGAACTCACTGTTCAGTAGTAATAGATCTGCGAGATTAGCTTATTGACCATTACACCACGATGGGACACTCAAACATGAAGGTGAGTATGGTATATTTGGGTAGCCATATTGTGGTCTTCTGTTGTTCTTGTTGTAATCCAAAAGTCTAAATGGTCCCGTCCATTCCATGACACATTGTTTCTTAATGGTATCACACAAAACTGATTGATGTAGGTTTTTACTGGTTGGCCTATAAAAGTGTGTCCATATGTAGGTATCCACTACTTTGTTCGTCCTTGCTTCTCCAGCAGTATCCAACGTGTCTTGCTTCGTCTTACCTGGGTGATTTGTGTGATAGGAGGCAAGCGGTCGCACAGTTGCTTTCTGTGCGGTGCTGGGTTTGTTAAGGACAGCAAGCAGCATTTCTGTGTATTTTTCCATCTGAATAATCGTCTAAATGTTTCGTTAGAGTCCAAGTGGTGCAGCCATACAGTAGCACTGACACGACGACATATTGGAAGAATTTTCACTTTATCTTACAAGAGAGATCAGATTTCAGATTTAATAAAACTTCTATAAAGCAATGTATTATCTTGATCAACTCTTTATACTTATATTTTAGTTAAGTTTCATTCAATATTTCAGAAGAAATCAACACATCTTTCCATTATCTTAATTAAGTGGTTCCTTAATTTTAATCAGTTTTCGGAAAAGAAAGTGTTAATATCTGAAATAGAGTTTTATCATATCAGATCTGACAATTTCTAAGTGACAGAGAACAACATTTTCAAATAATTCTGATTATAAAGTCTATATTCTTGTCATATAGAAAAAATATAGACCCGATAAGAAGGAATTGCCAAAAACTGTCCATATTGCTCTGTGAGAAAAGCCAGAACGTCGTTTACTCACTCCAAATGTCACGTGGTCTCTGTTACTTTCCCGACCGACCGACCGACCGACCGACCGACCGACCTCTCTTTCCCTTGTAATATATCTGATTTTTCCTTTCCTTTTCTATACACGCGTGTTTTACTTTTATTCTTTAGTTCACACTTTCTACTTTCACTTTCACTTGAACAGAAGGAAAACTAAAAAGTTAAAAAATGAACTCGAGTATTTTTCTTTTATTCTCCATCAGTCGCCGGTTACAAAACCAAACTCATAAAAACACTTCCGTTTCCGTTACTTTTTATTTTTTTTTTTATTTTCTCTCGTTAAAATAGCACTAAATTAGTTAAAAAGAAAAAAGAAAAATTAAGATACTAAAAATATCAGAACAAATTAAATAAACTTTATATATTTTTGGCATAAATAATTTAGTTTTGTAATTTTACTTAGTTGTGAACAACATCTGTCGGGCTTGATGACTTTTTTATGACCTTTTGGTAGTTTGTTGTTAATGGTAAAGTTTCTAATCCTTGAACGAACACGCTAATGACTCTTTTACAACCCCCCCCTCTCTCTCTCTCTCTCTCTCTCTCTCTCTCTCTCTCTCTCTCCCCTCTCTCTCTCTCTCTCTCTCTCTCTCTCTCTCTCTCTCTCTCTCAGCTAATCAATTTGACTTTTAAAACAATTTATTGATTTCTCCAATTTTTTTTTACTTTCTGAAATACTTGCGTTGTCCTTAGTTAATGCATAACTTGACAGGCAGAATAAACGTTTTTACTCTATGAATTATTCTGAAACAAAGAAATAGCCAACTGGTTATTAATGGAGAAAATGTTAAATTGAATGCACAAAACAATGTAATATTTGTATAAAAGACAATATAATAAGAATATTCAAATTTTAATTAATAAACACAAGACAATGGATGCACAAGGCAATGTAAAAAATACACACACAATATGATATATCGCATATTCAAAACAATACCTGCATGTACAAGGCAATATACTGTGTACAAAAACAATGAAGTAGCCTATGCACGAAGGAATGTTGAAAATACACTAGACAATAAAAATGATGAATGGGACTATGATCTTAAATATCACTGCGTTATATAACTACTTTATCTGCTGGGTATATATATATATATATATATATACCAACCTCTCTACACGAGCAGGATGTGACTCAAGGTCAATTTTTAAGCGGAGTTTAACAGGTTTTAATTCAAAGTTTTCCTTCTTCTAGACTGGTTACCTATCCATGGTTAAACAGCCCTGCTATTTGCCCATAGCTGGATGGAGAATAGTTTGATTCATACCTTTTCCAAGGGTATTAGCGCAATGTTAAATGCAAACAGCTTCGTCCAGGAATTGAACTCGGGTCGACGAGTCCATTTCTACGATTCTAACCATTAGACCACGCGCCTCCATCTGCTGAGTGAATAATGGAGAGAGAGAGAGAGATTTTCTAGGAGAGTTTCTTGGGAAAGGTTCTATTTCAGCGACTGTCCATCTTCTTCTGGGATGATTTTCTTCTGGTTGATACAGCTTCTTTTGTGCTCAGCTTAGTTTTTAAATTATGACACAAGACTTTGTTTATTTTTCAAAGACGTCTTTATTAAAATCGCAGCCCAAAAGGGTTCAACCATGCAGTGAGAAGATGGCTTACTTGAAACAGACAACCCACGTTTGGCCTCTTCGACTAACTGCCAAATTCTAACTAACTTAACTCAGTTACCTTCACACGCTTTGCTTTCAGCCTATAAGAAATCAACAGCTAGGTCAATGAAAGGTTAACTTTGTCAATCATTTCTTATAATGGTTATAATGGTAACTTTCCACTTAGAATACTGTCATTTAAAGTTCACTAAACTACAGTTATAATTCGTAGGCACCCACGAATTATGTAACACACTGGATTGATATTACGAAAGAGCGCTGAAAACTTCAGAGGTTGAAAAGTTAATGTGATGACGTCATATCTACTGTTGATTACTTTTTTTACCAATGAGTTCCGAGCACTGCAACACCGATCGAAGAAGCGTGAGAACCGCAAGGGGAACTATGTTGGAAAAAAAACTCATTTAGTCCCATTCCATGATAATACCTTTGTCAGCCTATGAACCTTTCAGCAGACCCTCTGATTATGTGCAATGCGTGAAATCTATGTAATTCTAAAAGAGCCGCGGTTTGCATAACGATTATCGTCAAAGGAAATGGAATCAGCGACCCGAATTTCAAATACTATTTACGTTTTACTTCACAGTAATACCCTTATTCTCCCCGCAGCTATGGGTAAATAGTAGTGTAGACTTGGTTCTTTAGCGTTGGTTTAAGCAACCGGTCTAAAAGGAAATTTTGAATTCAAACCAACTTTTACTCCGCTTGTGACACATTGGGTTGGGTATATATATATATAATATATATATATAATATATAAATATATATATTTAAGTAACAATGGCAAAAAGAATGATGACTCAATAATGATCGGTATAACATATTATTCTTTAGATCTTTTTATACTCTAATTATTTTTCTATTCATAAAAGTGTTATCTTGAAAACCTAAAAATGTTCTTAAATTCATTATCTCTTGTTATTTTATACGCATCTTTGTTTCTATACGTCTTATAGATAGTAATTATTTGGAGATACTTAATAATATTTGAAACTAAAGTTATAAAAGAGAAAAAGAGAAATTATACCTATATAATTGTGTATAATGTTTTCTGATACCTAAATTTTAGCCTTATGCAAGATGAGAAAGGGACATTTATTTTATCACATGCTATGAAGGACAAGAAAAAAGACCGCGCTGCAAAGCTTTTCACCCTCTCCAACCGAACATAATTTCTCTCTCTCAAATGAGAAATATTTCAGCAAAGATCAAATCATAAACTCACAGAACAACTGTTTGCTTGCTCTGTCCCCCACAAAATGTAACGATAGTAATGAAAAGCAAACACTCAGCCAACATTATTTGTTTGGGGTGATGTTTTACCTCCATTCATGTTCCCACATGACCTCAACACGAAGGCCAACATCAAGTGACTGGGGAGGTTGTGCTTCCCTGGATCACGAGGGTGGCTGCTGGAAAATCCTCGACGGGATTCTACGCCATGGTACACAAGCAGGAGATCTCAGTTTTTGCTTTGAGAAAATATCTACGACTACATCATTCCTAACATCTGGCCGCCTAACCCCCCAGATTGCAATGTGTGTGACGCGGTTGAATGAGAGACCAACAAAACTCTGTGCAACATCAAAGAAGAACTGAAGGTTGTGATAGCGACAGCATTTACCAATATAAGCAAGAAGACCGTCGAAAAGTCTTGCAGGAAATTCCAAAGTCATCTGAGGTTGTGATTAAAGCCAATGGCGATTTCTTTAAATAAGTTTAATCAAGATGTATTCATGTAATTTTTATAAATATATCCGATAAAGTGAGATGTTAATGTTATTTTCATTTTTACATATTTTAGATAGGGTCGGGTTAGCTCAGTCGGTAGAGTGTTCGGCTAGAAACCACAAGGTTCCTAGTTCGATACCGGTCCTCGCCAACTCAGCGTTATAAGTAGCACAGGTATCTGTGCGGTAAAGTAAGGAGCTAATGGTAGGTGTGGCGCTCCACCTCAGATGCAAAAATAATCTCCTTGGTCTAGTGCTAGTAAAAAGGGAATAGACTCCCTCGCTGCAGTTTCAATTATGTCTTGAGACATTTACATAATATTTAGAGCAAACACACAAATGCAACAAGCTTGCGACGAAAATAAGCTCACATTAAGAGAAACAAAATTATAAACAAACTCATATTCAAACAGATATTTATCTGTTATGATTCAAAACACATTAGTTTGGATTATAGATGTAACTTGCTTTCGATTATCACGTCCCAAATAGGATGCGAAATGTGAATAGAAATAAAGTTAATTATATAGTTATTATGTATAATACGCAACCCCTAACTTTTGGGCTGAAAATCTGGAAAGATAGTGCATCATATTCACAATTAATCACAGTATTTATAAAAAAAGAATATCCGAAAATACATTAAAACACTTACCTCTTGTAAATTCCTATCCTCCGGAAATTGAAATAAAGTATTAAATTAAAACTAATGTAATATTCTTATCAAACACCATTGCCCAGCATTAGCATCAACGAATAACCAATATTTTCCTAAGATATCCAAATGGTAGACACCGTCAGTAGTGTTTATTTAATAAAGCTATAATTATTTGAAATTAAGAAGCTGGCCTATATGGCTTTATATCCAAATTCTTATAGATAGTTATGATTTACTGATCACAGGAATGATATGACTGCGATGTGTATTTAAAAAGTTTCAGAGTCTGTGTAGGAAAATAATTATGGCAAGAAGTAGTTTTAATGAGAGAAAATATAGGCTTATTTTGAGGAGCAACAACCGAATGGTGTAAAAATATGTTTCACATAAAAAAGTGGCATTTATACTTCTCAAGGAATAATTTAAAGAAAACATCTATAATTATAATAGTAAAACAATTTCTTATATATATATATATATATATATGTGTGTGTGTGTGTGTGTGCGTGTGTGTGTGTGTGTATATATATATATATATATATATTTATATATATATTATATATATATATATATATATATATAACTGGCTATTTGTAAGTAATTATCACAATTGTAAAGTTTATTTCTGTTAGTCTCTTTTTGTTATGAATGAGATATTTGTGAGAAGAAAACTGTTTTAAGGTGTTAAGAACAAGATATGTTGGACACTACTGGACAAGCAAGGACGAAATCATAAGAGACATTCTCCTGTGGACACCTACACATGGGCACACCAGTGTAGACCGACCAGTAACAAATCTACATCAATCAGCTGTGTGTAGATTCTGGGTGTCGTGCAGAAGACCTGCCAGAGCCAATAGTCGATAGGGACTATAGGGACTATCGACTATCGGCTATCGCCTCTGGCAGAGAATAGTGTTAATTGTAACGTGTTCATTTGCATTTTTGTATAATTGTTTAGAATTTCTTTGTGCGCATATGTTATCAACTATTCCTATTTAAAACAAATAATTTTTCAGCAAATCGACTTTACCCATAGATGGAACCTTAATACTACCACCGGTTTAAAGTAGACTTGGAGTAATGGCAACGAAGGAATACTCTACACTCCCCAGATCCCTAGAACTGGGTCCTCAACATCAGATGCAGTTTAGTGTCATACCCAAGACATCTCTTGGGGAAGTCATAAACCTTTGCAAGGGATACAGTCATTTTTTGTTGTTTGTTTATTTTCTGTTGTGACTCTTTGATCGTTTGTTTGTTGTTTTTTTGGGGGGGGAGGGGGTTGTTTGCTTTGGAGAATTTTTTTTGGGGGGTGTTTGTTTTGGGGGTTGTGGGTGGTACATTTATTTACTTATTGTAGAACATAGAATATATATTTACTTCACCGTTTACATGAGAAACTTTTAGCAACTAAACTTTTCAATTTCAAATGTCTTTTGAAAACAAATAATGCTTTACGTTAGTTGCTTCTTTTAATATTTTTCATCTGACAGAAATAAGATTTTAGCAAACATGTGGAACAAAGCATCACACGTACATTTCATATGCATCACAAAACCTTAAATGTCGAAACAGGAATCCCTTGATAACAGAATATGTAAATCATATATTTGCAAATCAAAATAGAATATCTTATACAAAATAACGACATTGAATAATTTGATAGAAACATGTTCTATAATTAAATCGAGAATGGAAAAGCAGATGACAAAATGTTTATCGGTGGGGATAACAGAATCGGCAAACCGGGTAAAATGTCCAGTCGGATATGTTGTATTTACTTCGTACTGTTGCGCTTAAAAGAAGAAAGGAAATTAGCGATCCGAGTTCAATTCCTGGACGAAAGTGATTGCGGTTCATTTAGCGCTAATACCTTTGGAAAGGCATGGATCTATATCTTTCCTACCCTAACCCCATCTATGGGTAAATAGTAGGGCAGACTGGGTTCTCTGTCTTGGTAAGACAACCATTATAGAAGAAGGAAAAGCCCAATTCAAACCAACTTTACTCCATTTAAAAATTGACCTTGTGTCTCATCCTGTTTGTGGCGGAGGGGTTGGATAAATACATGATTCGTACTATTATCATTACAGTTCTTCTACAAGGATGGGCTTTGGCATTAAATAATCCCCGAAGGTTGATATGCCATTAAAAAAGAAACCAAACCGTTGGAAATGACATGAACTTACTTATGTTGAGTAAAATTGCATGACAGATCAGGCTCTCTAGCTTTTATTATCGGTCTCAAAAAAAGTCATAGTAACTTCATAGTTTACTGAAACTATGAAGAGAAATAATGACATAAAGTTCTGAAAGTGCCATTCCAACTGAAGTAATGAAATATAATTATATCATACATCTTGTTTGATTGGTTGGGTCATTGATTTATTCAAACGTCATGGGTAATTTTATGCATAAAGGTTAGGGAATTGCGTTCATTGTACGTTCATATTTACATTTTTTGTGTAGTTGTTTCTTAGAGGAGGTTTTGTGCACGGTCCAATCGAATATGAATAAATTTTTAAACATATCTATTTAACCCTTAGACACAGATACAATCACTTCGTGTCAAAGTGGATCTGGGAGTAATGCAAATAAAAGTAGTCTACTCACGCCAGATCTTCGAAATTAGATCTTCACCATTCGATACGTGTCCTAGGTATGACGTTTAACTACATCTAGTGGTGTGGTTCCACTTATGGAGCGTGTGGAGTGTCTTTTCATTGCCATTACTCCCAGGTACACTCTGACCTGGAGTTGTAGTATCTGTTAGGGTTCCAATTATGGGCTAAATTGATCAAAATATGAGTTTTAAAAAGATGTGTTCAAAAAATGTAATACCCAATAAGAATTACTTAAACAAAAACCTCTTCAAAATAAACTCTAAAATAAACCAAGAGTTGTCAAGCATTAAAAATCCAACCAACCAACCATTAAATGCAATTTAGTATCATACCAAGGACATCCTTATTAGAGGGGGGGTTACCCCTCCCCCCCCCCCCAAGAAGGAGGTGTTATCCCTCAGCGGGAATACAGCCGTCAGTCGATGAGCTACATATATATTAGGAATTATTTCATTTTTCTATTCATTATTTTGGGTATTTGGGGGGAAATCTACACCAATTCCAACAATTCAATTATTGGTATAATCATGACCACCACCACCACCACCACCACCACCACGTTAACATTATTGAAATAACAATATTATGCATTTATTTATCTAGGGAAGAATTTAAAAATTATTTCAGAGAAAATATGAGAATTCATTCGAATTAAAAGAATCGTTTTGAAATTCTTGATAATTGAAAATTATTTTTTATTTATTAAACACTTCGGTTTTTCATGAAAAAAAACAGAAAATGTATTATGAATTAAATTCATTTGAACGTGTGTGTGTGTGTGTGTGTGTGTGTGTGTGTGTGTGTGTGTGTGTGTGTGTGTGTGTGTCTGTGTGTCTGTCTGTGTGTGTTTGTGTTTGTGTTTAAATCCTTCTTGAGGCATTTTATCATTTCTTTGCAACTTAATCATATGATATTCGTCTCTGATTTAAGAATCCCGATTCAGCTGTTTACTTTACGAGATGAAATGTTTGTTCTGTTTGTCGAAAATAAATTGCAAATAACCACCAATTAAAAATAATTTTGATTAATATTTTTAAATTGATAAGCAATTTTTTTTCCAGATTTAAGTTGAATATCAACAGGAAAATACTTTTTTTAAATGTTAAAAAGCGCTTTGTTTTTTATTTTATTTTTTTTATTTGATTTTTGTTCAATTTTTTTTTTCTACATCAGAAAGGACATGATTTACTAAACCATTATTTCTGCTGACTGTCAAAGTAGAGTCATTAAACACCTTTTCAACTTATATTTTCTTAACATATTAACTTTTAAATGTCACCTTTCCTCTTTTTAATTCGTTTCTTCCTTGGTATTTTAAAACCCTCTTGAGTAATAGAAAAATTAAATCTGCAGTTGCCAAAATTGCTTATTATTTACTCACTGTTTTATTCTTTGTCAATAGCTGTTTGTTTATTTTCCTTGACGGCATATCAACACTGTGGGGTTATTTAATGCCAAACCTTTTTATATATATTCATATGATTTGTAAGGAAATAGATTATTGTTAGAAAGCGAGACAACAGTTGGTAATCAATTCTGCTTGACAGGTGTATTTTTGTTGATTATTTTGTGGATGTGACATTTTGTTTTATTCATTATTGTTGGGTATTCCAATTTATTTTAAACGCATTTTTAAAATTCCTTTTTTTGTTCTATTTAACCCATAAATGAGACCCTAACAGGTACTACCACTCCTGGTCAGATTGGATCTAGGAGTAATGGATATGAAGTGATACTCCACACTCCCCCAGAGCCCCAGAATTAGAATTTCACCACTAAATAAAGTTTAGCGTCTTACACAGGACTCTAAGAGCCTCAGCCATCGCCTTCTAGCACATATAATATAAAAAAAGGTTGGGTTTGCCATATAGGCTATTGCCCTTATGGAAAACCCCAACCCTTTTTTATCTTATATGTGCTAGAAGGCGATGGCTGAGGGTCTTAATGTCCTGGGTAAGACGCTAAAATTAATTTAGTGGTGAATTTCCAATTCGAGGAAATCATATAGGTGCCAGGGCTTGACATAAACAGCCGATTGATCAGAGGGGCTTATCCGACCGCACGTCTAGCCTAAGTGAGGGCGTTGCATGTCATGGACTGCTCAGTCACCAAGATTCCGTCCTTAAGTATCACGGATTACCACCCACTGACAAAAGGTGGCCCCATCGGAGTGACTTGCCCCTCTACAGAGGTGCAGTCGGTGTATTCTACAGAACAACCTGACCGAGGTGGGGTTAAAATAAGAATCGTGTTTGAAATATATGTAGATATATATTAATGTCAGCCTAATCCGTTGCAAGGATAGAAGAGTTGAACATCTTGAGAGAATCGAACTCATTAGCGGTGATTTGTAAAACAAACTAGCATTCAAATTAGCATTCAAATGTCATGGCCTTATCATGAACTATGCCACTAGTGAGAAATACACAATTAACTTAGTAATAACGTAACATTCACTTCTCCTTTCTTTCTTTCCTTCTTTCTATTTACTGACATTAGTATAGTCTGGCACAAAGCCACGATGCTCGATCTCTGGAGTGTAATAGTTTTCAAGACTAGCCAGCTTGTCATTAGCCCACGGCGAGAAGCCTCTTTTATATATATATATATATATATATATATATATATATATATATATATGATTGCTCCATCTTCACAGATAATTGCCGTCTCTTCATTCTCTAGTATCGTCTAGATTGGCGCCTAGAATATATATATATATATATATATTATATATATTATATTAAAAAAAGTAATTAAATCATTTACGTATGAATGGATACTTTGCTGGTCTATGCGTTTGAAAAATGTGCCATCAGTCATGTTTGTGAGATGAGAACGCAGATGCATCGGTCTTTCAAATAACTCGAGTAACAAAAGAAAGAAAGAAAGAAAGAAAGAAAGAAAGAAAGAAAGAATTGCAAGAAAGTGGAGGAGATAATAAATTGGAAGGAAATATAAATTGAAAGACAGAGAAAAAACATGGAGTAATGTCGATAAGGGAGAATCCGAAAATATAGAAAATGATAATGAGGGTGAGAGACAGACAGAGAGAGAAAGAGAGAGAGAGAGAGAAAGAGATAGAGAGAAAGAGAGAGAAGTATTGACGTCTATCAAGTTATTACACATGAAAAAACAAAGATAGAAAAACAAGGCTATATCTGAATTTAAAAAATTCCTCGTATTACGCTAGCAACAGAATTTTTCTTTTTTTTTCTTTACTTGATCCAAATTTGACATTACAAAGCAAAGACTATTGTAGATTTCCAACAAGATTAAATGCAAAATATGTGGACGTTATTCACAATTGTAACTACTGGTGAATTAACCCCCACCCCCAAGAAATAACACCCCTCCCCAGAAAATAACAAAAAATGGAATCATACGAAAAATGTGTATATTCATGTAAAGTTCGTAAGGAACACAATTTATGGTACAATGTCGTCAGAAACAAGTAGGCAATACACTTATTAGTATTCTGCACATGATCAAAATGACAACAATAACAAAACAAAAAAAAACAGTAAAAAAGTAAAAGAACACTCCCAAACGCCTCCTTGCCCTGTCGGAGGGGCTTAGAATATGCTGAAGATGTATCCTGAGTATGGCATCTAGTGGTGAGACTCGAGTTCTGAAGCTCTGTTGTGTAGAGCACCACTTTATTGTCATTACTCATGTCCATTTTAACCTGGAATGGAGTATTTGGGTTATTTCCTATAACTCCAACATAAACAAAGGGGAACACTATTGACTGATAAATCATTTATTTCATTTTCCCATTAAACTAACCCTAACTCTAACCCCAACCCTAACCGTAAACCAAACCCAGTCTTCTTTCCTAGTAGATCAATAAATAATAAATAATTTATCAGTCAAGAGTGGTTCTCCTTTGTTTATGTGGGATATAGGAAAATAACCAAAATGTGTTAGAGTCCCATATATGGGTAAAATAATTGTATAACTGTGTACAAATATATGATTATCATAGACAAAAAAGTGTGATTCAAAAATTATTGCAATGGAACACTGAAAATATAGTTGATTATAATAAAAATGTATAATAAATAAATTTAATTTGGCATTAAAATAACCCAAAAAGACTTGATATGCATGAAATAAGACAAAACAAACCAAAACGAACCAAACATTTCCACGTGCTGTTTACTAATCTTCTGTGTTCTATGGGGTCGGACATTATCATTCATTCATGAATTATTTCATTTCTTTAAAGGTTCCTGGTACTTTTGACCATTGAAGTTGCCTTAGAGTATCACAAGATAATCATAACCGCACCATCACCAAATAAAGTCACTTTCTGGATGTTGAGTGGGTGAGTGATATACCGCTGCCCTAACACGTCACATTCGAGCTCTTCCATATTCAGTAGAAACTGACTCTCGACGGTCCATTATTTCAGTTTCTTAATGCATGTTATCATGTCATTTTTTCTATCAACTTTAACTTTAAACTTATCAAGTCATTTCAGAATTAAATAGATATAACTCATTCAACTGTGGAATATGGAAATCTAATAGATTGCAATGGAGTTATCAGAATAATAATCAATTAGAATAATTTTATTTATTTTGTTATCCCGCGTGTCTTGTCCGTCTTACTCGGATGGTTTGGGTGATATGTGGTAGGTGGCCGTACAGCTGCTTTCTCGTAGGGTGCTGTTTCCACGTCTTGTTCGTTATCACCCGCAGCATTCTTGTGCAGCTTCCATCTAGTTTATTCTCTAGTCGCTTAGTTAGGGTCCAGGTGGTGCAGCCATACAGCAGCACCGACACGACAATGGCCTGGAAGCGACGTCCTCCTGTGGAAGCCAGCACATGGACGGGCCAGTGTGGGCCGACCAGCAAAAACGTACGTTGGTCAGCTCTGTGCGGATGCAGGATGCTGCATAGAGGACCTCCCGAGAATGATGAGCGATAGGGACGGATGGAGAGAGATTGTCATGGATATCCGCGCTGAAAGCGCGACATGATGATGATGATTTTGTTATTGTCTAAAAGAGCTACAGTGGTTAAATAACCAAAATACTATTAGTACCGGGTACTCGCTTGGTTACTTCATTTTAGGAATGAGATATCTGAATGTTTTTACAATATCACAGGTTTTCCTTAAGTGGACCCCCCTTTTTTTTTGGTATACATGTCCTGTAACTAAGCTTTGAGTCCCCCTGAATAAAAATGTATTGTTTGCATTGTGCTTATATTATGTATACTAGCAAATATATGCACCCTCCGGGTGCAAGTATTTAAGTTTTAATATAATAAAATATGTTAAATTAGAAAGGCTAATGAAACTGAATAAGAATTCAGATAAAAATATTTGGAACAGAGGGGGTATGATTGAAAAATAGAACAGCTTTGAAACTAACTCTTCCATCATTTACCCTTACTCCCGTCTTTCATTGGTAAATTTTCCTAATTTAACTATTTAGTTAAAATAGGAAGTAAAGAATAATATTACAGTTATTTCTTCTTGTTAAGGGATTTCTTTTAAGATTTATCCCCGAGATTTTTGCTCATATTCATTAATATAAAACCAAACAATTAGAAATCAATAATACTAAGCATATATTTATTAAAAAAATTTTTAAGATCAAAATGCAAATTAGCCTTCCAATTCACACTGTAAACCGCTATTTTCTTGTATATATAAATACAATTGCATGTTTTAGTATGTATATATGGTCAACAGTTAATGATGTAAAACAATTTTATTAATAATTGAAGGTTTAAATAAAAATAAAATCATGGAGAATGTGATGTAAATAACAAAGGGAATTGTGACTTGGATAGTAATATAGTTTCGGTTACAGATATACAAACCAACAATCTCCATTATAATAAGATTTTATCTGTATCCATTCTTATTTGACAATGGTAAAAACTTACGATAATTGGAAAATGTAGATTATATGTGTTCATCCAACTCTCTATCAGTTCACCTATATACATGTATAAGTGTATGTGTATGCTCGCGTGTGTGTGTGTGTGTGCGAAAGACAATGTTTTCTGTTAAGACATTATCACTATATAAAAACACATGTTCACAATGTTCAAATTAAATTCGAATTTTCTGTCTCTCTTTACATTAATTTATGTCAGATATGAAATTTGTTCAACTAATACTGACATGCCAACCTATTTATTTTGAAAGAAAATTTTGATTGCCCATCAATAGTCGTAAACTTTGGCTTATCAATATTTAAAGGCACCAATGTTATTCGATTGCTTAAATAATTTTGCGTTTAAAAAATTGATGGTGAGTCTTCTAAAATCAATAACTAATATCCTGTCTCTCAATGTGTTCAGATGATTTGCCTCAATATTTACAGAACTCATCAAGAATGACACTTGCTGACTGCGCAAAAAAAAGACAGTCACTAATTGGACAATATTCCTACCAATAAAAATGACGAGTAAAGCTACGCAATAAAATAACATTGCCGTTTGTGTTGTTTTTTATTTTTTTTTTTGTTTGTTTGTTTGTTTATTTTTTTTTTTTTTTTTTTAGTTTTTTATTTCGTTTTTTTTTATCCTTGATAATCTATGATGTTTTGAATATTTCGTGACAGCTTTCATTATTTCTGTGATCATTTTTGGCTAATTTTGAAATGAATAAAGTCATAATAATAAAAATTCTGAATACTAAATAGGTATTCGTAAACATTCAGAAATATTAGGGTGAGTCAAATTCTTTGCAATATGGCAGCTTCGGTTACCTTTGCCGAGGCCGTGAAGGTGATGAACTACACTGGACTATGAGATGCCGAGTTCGCTTGAAACTTTCCGAGCGCTACTCACTATCTATGGTTTGAAGCACGGTGTCGGAATCAATGATTCTAGATTTATCTGACATTGCCTGGTTGTTGAGGCTTTTGCAACCCGAGCAAAATATCTTGAATTTCTGGTTACTTTACTGTAAAACAATTTGACTTGGTTGCTTCTATGGCGTTATGGCTGGCTTTGAACTTGTAAAGCATAAGTTGCTGAATTAGATTATGTTGCACGTTTATTTGTGCTGCTTTAAAATTACACACGGAGTGAAGCGATGCACAAAATGTAAGCGCAACAACTACCACTGTACTACCAATCATAGTGGGTACCTTTCACGGCTTGAACTGCTTCGACCACGTGATATACGCCAGCAAACTAGCAAGTACTAAAATATATCAATTTTTTTACTCACCTTAGTAACATTGGTAGTTAAAGATTTATTACACAAAATGTATGCATTTCTTCAAGGAAACTATTTCTGTTGTGTTAGTAGTGATTTTCATGATAAAACTAAATAAATGCAAACAATGACTTTATATTAAAATTGAAATTCTTTTTTAAATCCCTTTATCACTTTAAACTTGATACAACATTATTTGTTACATAATGGATAAGTATAGCCTATCATTTGTGAACGAATTGTAGTTAGATTTAAATTTAACGGTTAATGGAAAAGCTGATAGAGAATTATTGACAAGTCAGGGTTATCCGAGCGGGCCTTTCTGATCGGCTAGGAAGTCGCGTGATCGGTGAGCCTGGGAAAGTAAGATTTAGTTAACTCATCGAGCTAGCGCCCGTAGTAGCAAGACGCATTTTGCGTTTGCTGTGCTGATACTCACTCGCGCGAGTTATTAAAATGAGAACGGAAATTGAATTTTTTTTTTAAAGTGCACACCAAGAATATGTCTCCATGTTCCTGATTTAGCAAGAACATAAATGAAACTCCAACGTTAGAGGACATTAGAAGGTAAAATAAAAAGAAAAAAACTAAGAATGACAATGCAACATTTTTACAAAAATTATCAAATTCGTTGTTTATTTTGAAATTTGAAAAAATGTATTTGTTGCATATTTTAATCGAATCTGATTTTGTGAACTGAATTATTAGCTGCCTTTCTGTTCTGGTGATGTATTAACTGGTGGTTCTCAACCGGGGGTCATATGCTCCACCCCGAGGACTATATACCTATATATACTATATACTATTTTTGGATACCAGGCAAGCAAAACTTATTTAATCATGAAAATACTATAGGACTTTTAAGCATCGAATGGCTATGGAGAGTTCACCAGAGTATAATAGGAATTAAAGGGGTCCATAGGTAAAATAAAAGTTGAGAATCACTGTGTTAAACTACAGAAATATTAGTTTCGGCCTTTAGCGACATTTTATCTAATCAAATCAATGAGATACCCGAGCTGCGCCACAGGACAGCATGAGTAATGCTAACTGACGAAGTTCATGTTACTTTCGGGCAAATTTATTTTCATCTCTATTAAAGTTTAAACGTCCAATATCCTCGGTCGTAGAACTTTCTTCTTACTCAGTCATATTTGTTCTAAGAGTTCTGGCTATGTAAACGAGCGCCATGACGTTGATTGGCAAATGCAAATCATTTGAAAATCTTCGAGGCAACATATTTTCTATTCATTCTGCTCGGATTGTGAATTGTCCAGATGACATGTGACAAATTTTGTAACCTGATTCATCAATACAATTTTTGATAAAGTAAATGTTGACAATATAATATTAGTTTCTTTTTTTTTAATTAGATAAATTGTTTATGCTTTTAAATACGGGAATTCTTCCTGTTAAGTTTTTATGGGCCATCCTTTGGCTTTCAAGCAAGAGCGATTGTCCAGCAGAAATCCTTTGGTAATTCTCTGGTAAAGAATCCTGAGTATTGTAAGTTCCTTGGTCAATGGTTGCAATTATCCTGTGAAAGAATCAGTGTTTAAGTAGTTAATCAGCCGAACATTCTAGCTGCTGGTTGGCGAAGTAATAGACCACGTGACCTCACCTAGTCTAGAAATTCAGGGTGGAATTGGAGCACACCTTATATACCAAAAAACTCCAACACTTCCAATATGTAGCCGTGTCTGTACTACTATATGGTTGCTCAAATCCTGGAAGCAGCATCCTACAAAAAAACAGCTGTACGGCCATTTACCTCTCATCTTTAAACCATCCAAGTAAGACGAACAAGACATACTGGGCATAAGATAGCCATAGACGAATTAACGTGCCGTTAAAATCAAATAGGTTATCTATTGATTGTGGATTAATTATTATAGTGTCCTTGTTGTCAAATACTGTGTTTAGAGTTTCGTTACTGTTAGGAGTAAAGATCATTCTTCATGTATCAGTGGAAGTGAAATTCTTCGTTTCACAAAACAGCGTTTGTTATATAGCCCTTATATACCCACATCATACGTCGGATATATATATATATTTACCAACCCCTCCGCACGAGCAGGATGCGACACAAGGTCAATTTCTTAAGCGGAGTTTAACAGGGTTTAATTCTGAGTTTTCTTTCTCCTAGACTGGTTACCTAGCCATGGTTAAATAGCCCAGTCTGCCCTGCTATTTACCCATAGATGGAGGGAGAATTGCATTCATACCTTTCCCAATGTGAAATGCAAACGGCTTTGTCCAAGAATTGAACTCGAGTTGACCAGTTCATTTCCTACGACTCTAACCATTTCACCACGCGCCTCCGTCGGATATATAATAGAGAGAGACAGATAGATAGATAGATAGATAGATAGATAGATAGGGTAGAGATGATAGGTGGTATTTCTTAATTGATTACTCTTCTGCACCTACTTCGGCCGCCATGTTCTTTCGTCTATCTGGCTTCTTTTAAGGGTTGGCCTTCTTCTTCGTGCTGAGCTGGACATTTCTTGTTGTAACATTTAATTAATGTTCTTAATAATAAAGCTTTATTTCCCCAGCTCATGATTCCGCGGCGGATGAGGTGGACCCTGGGAGCTGACAACAACGTCTACGCTCCTTGAAAGCCGAGTCGAATCTGACTTACTAAACTAAAACTTATTCTCACGCGTCTGTATACTGGAAAGTGAAGTTGCGATCATCGTTATGTCAATCATAATTCCAAACGGGTATGGAAAATTCCCCACCTCCGCTTTTAATTCTAACGAACTTTATCTAAAATTCTAACTACATGTACATTCATAAATTATAACTGCTCATAAATTATGTTACACTTTTACTACGAAAAAATGTATTTTTCTCCACAAGATGATTTCCAATGAATGTGTATATTTTCTGAAAATCAAAAATTGTACAAATTGTATGCAGTATTTCTATTGCAGAGTAATTTACTGAGAACATAAAACAGCCAAGCCACTTATTTCTCTCTGTGTGTCTGTTGTAATTATGGATATAGCTGTAACGAGGTTTAGTTTCTTTGTTTAATAACAAATCGTGGGTTATTTAGTCCAAAAGCTATCCCTGTAGAATAACAGTAGTGGTACTATTTAACCAATAGCTGGGGGTGAGGGGAATCATACCTTTCCCAGTCAGAAAGTGTACATAATAGCGCGACTGGAGTTCGAATTAGCTTACTTATATCACAGTCTAACACGTCATCCACTACACCACGAGGACTCTCTCCCCCCAGTGTAACAAATTTCATACAATAATGCGTACATTTGAAAATTAGACACCAATTTATCAGTACGTTCACTAAGTTAACTTTCGCCCTACTCAAACCGGAAGTGGCTTTACGCATTGCCTGCAAACTAATGGCCTCTAGCCATTGTTGGGTTTCACGTAACCTTTTAACTTTAAAAGTCAAGAAATAATTATTAAATTTAACGAAAGTTGTAAATCTTTAGAGATATCTAATTGAATAGTTTTCCCTGGAGTAATTGAAACTTATGTCCTCAAGATAAATCCATTTCTTATGCCAACACTTTATTAACACTTTAATGTGATACAAAAAGAATTTTTGATAGAAAATAAGAAATTATATGTAATAACTTACCTTACATCGATACATATCGATATTATATATAGCGGTCCTTAACCCACGTGTATCACAAAATCTAAAAATAGAAAAAGGCCCCTGTGTGTGACGCTTTCCAGAAATGATTTTATCGATTTTTAATTAATTTTTATTACTAAAAATATTACATAAAAAGATAACGTCTGTTTCAACTCAATCTCCTGTTATTTGTTTTAGGGGATAGCTTGTTTTATTTATTATTCATTTCAGCATTAACCTGTAATTATAATGCTGTCGGTCACGCCACTTTGTATCTATTTGCAGACACGGGAGCTAATTACCTTTCTTTTCCCCTAGCCTCAAATAGGAGAGTCATAGCAAGTAAGGAATGTAATAATCGAAAGAAATTATATGTAATAACTTACTTTACATCAATACATCAATACATATAGATATCATATATAACGGTCCTTAGCCCACGTGTATTACCAAATCTAAAAATAGAAAAAGTCCTCTGTGTATCACGCTTTCCAGGAATAATTTTATCAATTTTTGCTGAAAATAGCTAGTGTAAACTGACCCTAGCTTTCCCCCACTAGACAGTGACAGTCCTGCAGTTGTAGAGTATAGATGTTAGCTTCTCCACACCGAACCAAAAATATCAGACTCAAAATTTCACGGCGGCAACTATGTTTTATCCTCTAAGGAATTCAAAGGACTGTCACGGAAGTAAACATTTAAAAAGAATACTAAAACATTTGCGTACAATTTACAGCTACAAATATTTATACTTATAGAGCTCATATATATATTTACTAGAACCACCACACGAACAGGATGTTATACATGCAATTTCTTAAGGGCAGTTTAACGGATTTGAATTCAGAGTCCTCCTTCTCCGAGACTGGTTGCCTAACTAAGGTTAAAGAACCCAGTATACCCAACTATTTACCTATAGCAGGGAGCAGAATAGTTTGATTAATACCTTTCAATGGGTATTTGGACTATATGAAATGCAAACAGCCTTGTCTAGGATTTGAACTCGTCTCGCCGTTTCCATTTCTTACGACGGTAATCATTACACCACGTGACTCCATGTACAAAGAAGAACTATACAATTATATGAGAGAAATGTCCTTATATGAAGGAAGTTTTAGTTGAGAAAGTCTTGAGTCCTTGATATGTAGCTTGTAGAGAAGGAAGGTGTAAAGACTTACATATTAAGCATGTTATCGTGTCCACACGACACGAGGTTGCTGGGGCACACATTCCCCTGTTCGTTGACAAGAACGCAACCTGGTGCGATGTTACTCCTCTCAAAGCTAGAAAGTAAAGACAGGTTTTGATTTTGCGCTTTCATTTTTATAATGCTGCCGGTCACGGCACTTTGTATCTATTTGCAGACATGGGAGGTAATTACCTTTCTTTTCGCCTAGCGTCAAATAAAAGAAACCTGGCAAGTAAGGAATGTAATTTCTACATAGCTAATAGAATGTTACAGACATTGATAAATTGAAAGGAAATGAAATCAAGATTAATTTCAAAATCTTTCTGTTAGAAATGGTTATGAATATTTTTTTAAAGTGTCATGTCACAATAGACAAATTTCAATACAACAAATCACTTAAGAATAAAAAGAAAAGGAATCGAATTTGAAACAAAAGTATTGATCCTTAACTCTGAAGGATTTGGGAGAAGAGAAAGAGATAAGTAAGTTGGGTTGACATCTAGTAATCTTACTGTCCCTCCTGTTTCTCAGGTGTGCAAATGACATCACAGAAGATACGTGGGAATATTCTTACGAGAGTTCCTTCCGATAAGAAGCAGATAATGTGGTAAAGTTTTTTTATTTTTTTTAGTTTTGCTGATTTTTTTTATCTTGTTTTGTCTTTTGGCGGGGTTGGGATATTAGCTATTAAAGGATTGTAAATACCGTAATATAATTAGACAGAAAGCTACCAACTAATTATAATCTGCGTAAAACTTTTGCCCTATTATTTTCTGTTGGTTTTTTGTTTGCTTTTTTTAGAGGGTTATGATTATTTTTTGTTTCTTGGGATTTGGGGAGAGGTTATTAAACTATTATTATATGTATTTGAGAAACTGTTCTATTAATGTGATTTGTAAACTGGCCATAAATATATCCATCGCACTTTTTATACAGTAATAAGCATAGGCATTATACCGAACTCTGATTTTGTGATTTTATGAGGACTTATAAGTCAATAAATGCCATCGAGAAGTTAACGTTTACTAGGCTATTGCTCTTATTATAAATGTAAACTCAACAATACAATGTTTCAATCTTGATTATCCAATGACTGGGGAAAAGTCAAAGGAAAAAGTCAATTAAGTAAATGTTCGTAACTTTGGTTTATGTCTTGGAAATTTTCAGTTATATGTCTACTATAGACTCGGCGACCTGATTTCAAATCCTGGACGAGGATCTTTGCATTTCACATAGTGCTATTCTTGAGAAAGGTATGCATCGGACCATTCTCCCTCCAGCTATGGATAAATAGTAGAGCAGATTGGGCTCTTTAACTTTGGTAACTCCGAATTCAAGCCCGTTAAACTCCACTCAAGAAATTGCACTTGTATCAGATCCTACTTGTGATATATATATATATATATATATATATATATATATATATATATATATAATATAAATAAAGAAAGAGGGAGGGAGGGAGAGAGAGAGGTGATAGATAGATAGATAGATAGATAGATAGATAAACGAAGGAAAAAACTTCAGGGGACAAAAACATGTTTTTGCTCTATGTCTGAAGATGCTGTTTCGAACTAAATTTGTTACAGTCGAAATAAATTATTACATGAAGCAAATTGAAAGTTTTTTCTCCTTCATTCATTCATCTATATTGCTTTGTCTGTTTACACACCTGAAACAATGTACATCGAGCTCTCACCTATATCACTGCTTCATACGGTAAAAAAAGATAAACAGTGGACACGAATTAAGGGTCCAGTATGTTGAATTGTTTGATATAAGGCATGGGGCAAATGGTCACTCCTAAATATAGACTCGTTGACTACCACGTGACCTGGGGTAGATTTCTATTGTCCAATCACTGGCATTGCTGCTGCTGCTTCTGCTGTATTAATAGAGGCACCATTCTGAGCTTATTTCATTGACATTTGGATTCTCTTGGACGTAGGACTTACAAGGAATACTCTAAAACCGGATTCTTATTGGCTTGCTTACTTACTTATTACATCTGGAACTAAGGATGCCGACCAGATACTTAACACAGTATAGCATTATAAAGTCGTCTGGAGGCCTAATGTCGGTATCAGTCAGACAGCGAGGGAGTCTATCCTCATTTTACTAGCGCTAGATCACGGAGATTATTTTAGCATCTGAGGTGGAGCGCCCCACCTACTATCAGCTCCTCACTTTACCGCACTGGTCACTGTGCTACTCATACGCTGAGTTGACGAAGGTCGGTATCGAACCAAGAACCTTGTGATTCCTAGCCGAACACTCTACCGACTGACAAACAAATTGCTCATTTGGTAGCCATATTTTTGAGCCATACAAGAAAGACAAAAAATGCATTTGGTGAATTAGAACATTTGTATTGTTATTAAAAGTGGAATCTATTTGACTATCTGAGTTCATTTTTATTTTCATGGAGAAATTTTTTGAATTGATAAAAAGGCAGTTGTATTCACGAAAGATCCACACAGATCAAATTTAAAAAAAAAAAAAGGAATCCAAGATCTTTTGATCCGATAACAAAATACTTTCCTCAATATTTTACCTAAAGTCATTGTTTGACAATATTCTTCATTTTTTTATTCGATTGATTCAAAAAAGCTTTTGTTGCTTGTTCCTTTTCAGTTTAAAAGAATTTACTTTTATGTACGTTTAAGAAAAAAGACTAATGCTTCTAAATTTTGAGCACAACTAAAGTAATAGCAAACACATGTAAAAAAATTGAAAAATAAATGTTGAGACAAATGTGACAATCTAATGGAATATTTCAAGTAAATACAAGTCGTTCGAGATCAAAGTAACTGTATTAAGTACACATTTCTCTAAATGTAGACATTTATATTTGCGTGTAATATCAAATAGATAAAAATGATGTATCTTGTTACGAATACACAAGCACACACAGACACAAATCTATATGTTTGTATGTATGTATGTATGTATGTGGTGGAGTTGTGGGATTGTCAGGGACGGCAATGATCTGTAAAGATTATGCTATTGCTATGTATGTGTGTATTCATGCACACTCCATGAACAAACAATGTGTCTTGTGCAATCTGTAACAAAGTCTGTAAGTCAACTTCTGGTCTTAAGAGACATATGGTGGTGCATAAGCATCAAATTTTATCATCTAATCCATCTGATACAATGGGAAGGGCGTCTTTCTTATGTCATATTTGCATCAAACTTGAGAGCTAATGAGAGGAAAAGTTCTAGTGGTAGGGTTATATATATTTACCAATCCCTCCGCACGAGCAGGATGCGACACAAGGTCAATTTCTTAAGTGGAGTTTAACAGTTTTTTCTCCTATACTGGTTACCTTAGCCATGGTTAAAGAGCCCAGTCTGCCCTGCTATTTACCCATTGCTGGAGGGAGAATTGGGTTCATACCTTTCCCAAGTGTATTAGCGCTATGTGAAATGCAAACAGTTTCGTCCAGGAATTGAACTCGGGTCGACGAGTCCATTTCCTATGACCATTAGCCCACGCGTGGTAGGGTTATAGGATTGTGAGGGACGGAAGTGATCTGTAAAAATTATGCTATTGCTATGTATGTATGCATTACATTTTGAATATTTCCAAGATGTCTGTTATTTCCATAACAACTAAATGTTATTCTACTTGAGAATTTTCAAATTAATTCTGAGCAAAAATTATTTCTTTCATTTTGCACAAAGATTTTTTTAAGCCAAACTAAAGCCACTGATAATTTTTATACATTCAATACTTTTTTATCGAAGTCAGTTTTATTTCGCTGGATGATAATTATATTTTCTTCCCCGTGGAGTTAATTAAATACATGATATTGTTATCACTTTAGATTTATTGTTTTATTTTTAAAAGCGCCTTTTTCACATTATGATTCTAGTCTTTTCATATTTTCTTAATATCTGTCCAAAGTTCATTTTATTTTTTTAGCCTAAATTTTCAAACTCCAGTCTTGACGTTAATTGCTGTGTTATTCCGTTAAAAAACACCTGCTTCAATTTCAGGTGGAAAAAAAAACTAATATATATCTTATCTTTAATTATAATACTGGTGTTCCTAAATCTTCCGTCCGTTATCATCCTGAAACACCCTCTGGTTAAAAATGAGACCGTCCAAATTGTTCAAGATGCAATGCAAAAATGTAAATCCAGATTATCTGGTGTTGCTTAATCACAGATGTCCTATTTGTCCCATTTTATTTTATTTCGTCCCGGCTGCCTGCCTTAATTTACGCTATGTTTTAGCAAGCCAGCGTCAAGCGAATTTCCGGTCCTACTTAGATATTTATCGAGTTGTGTTTTTGTCACTTTTTGTCGGCAAATTAATGTAGATATTTAAATACCCCCGACCCACAGATTTTTATCAGCAAATCAATGTAAATATTTTACAAGTATACCCCACCCCACCCCCTTTTAAGAAATAGTGAAAGAGAGTCAAATCAAGATTATTATATATTTTACATATTGAACTATTTGCAATATCTCTTAAGTAAACATATAAAACGTTGTAATAATTAAATTTATATATATATATATATATATATATATATATATATATATATATCCACAGGTCCTGCTAGTCTTTAATTATATGTGTGTCCTGGTTACGACTCTAAACTGCAAACGGTGTTAAGGTTCCAATTTTCTAGGTCTGTGGATTATGGAGTACCTATTTCTTGCCATTACTCCCAGGTCCACTCTGAATGTTAGTACTTTTCAGGGTCCTATTTATGTGTCAAATAGATCTGTTTTAAAATTATTAGTATTGGATAAGACTAGTTCAAACCATACACTCGGGTGCTAATTATTTGTATTAGATAGGAATACTTTATATATATAACTGTGTATAAATGAATGGTTGTTATAGACAAATAGTGCGATTAAAAATGATTGCAATATTACATTGAAAATATAGATATTTAGGAGTATAATGAAACATTAACAAATGAATCAAATGTCAACATTAAATAACCCATAAGGGATTGATATGCCATTGAATAAACTAAACCAAACCAAACAAAACCTCTCTTAGTAATACTAGCAAATATATGCACCCTCCGGGTGCAAGTATTTAAGTTTTAATGCAATCAAATATTATGTTAACTTAGAAAAGCTAATGAAACTAAATAAGATGCCGATAAAAAGATTTGAAACAGAGGGGGAACAACTAAAACTTGCTTTTTCTTCATTCCCGTCTTTCATTGCTAAATTTTCATAATTTAACTATTCGGAAGTAAAGAATAGAATTACTGTTAATATTGCTAATGGATTTCTTTTAAGATTTATCTCCGAGATTTTTGTTCATATTCATTAAGATAAAACCAAACAATTAGAAATAAATAATACTGAGCACATATTTATTAAAATCAAATTTTTGATATCAATATGCAAATTAACCTTCCCATTCACACTGCAAACCGCTATTTTGTTGTATATATAAATACAATTGCATGTTATTAGTATGTAGATATGGTCAACAATATTAATAACGTAAAACAATTTTATTAATTAATGAGGTTTAAATATGAATAAATTCATGGAGAATGTGATGTAAATAACTATGTGAATTGTGACTCGATTAGTAATATAGTTTCGGTTACAGACAGAAAAAACACATCCCTGGCTTGACTTATGAAAGTGAACAAAGGAACAAAATGAACAGTTATTCTTTCTTAACTTCCCCGCTCGTCCAAAAAGAAAGATAATATTAAAATGAAAATAAGATGCAATGAAAACATATAATGCATTCTTATCTTCCTTACAGAGTGTGACAGAAATACTTCCCATGTCTTAAACTGACATCTGTTTAGTGCAAATGAACTTAAACAAGTGACATTCAGCTTGTATCTATTTTTCTTTCTTTCTTTTTTCAAATACGATTAATTACGATCATTGTTTAGACCTGTTCACACCGTGCGTTTGCTAATGAATAGTTCTTTAAAGACTTGTGAATTTGTAATTGCTACACGCATAGCTTTTCGTGTTCATTTCATGTTATGTCGGAATGAAGCTGTTCCGGATAGAAAATTGATACTACTATGGGTTAAAAATTTCAGAACCGCACGTTCATCAATTAAAAGAAGATTTTATCCCTTTATTAAAACAACAGTGATTTTTTTTATATATCTATTACCTTGGTCTTTTTGTCAACCTTTAAAAACATGATTGGTCCAAACCATGATTGTAACTGATCGTATCTGAATAAAAAGGTAAGACATTAGCTAGATGGAGCTACCATTACCACTTGCCTAAGTTCACTTGCACCACTCAGTTTCAAATGTGGGATGTATTTCTATCGCACCCCTGTATATCATGAAGGTTAGTGTCAAACTTTAGCAGAAAAATATAAAACGTTTAAATTCTATCAAAGTAAAAAAAAAAGTGGGAATATCATCTAAATAGTGCATTCATTTTCTTCAATGGGGAAATTTTAGATTGAAATGTAAACTTTGTGTGAGTGTGAGAGAGTGTGTGTGTGTGTATGTGTGTGTCTGTGTGTCTGTGTGTCTGTCTATGCATGTGTGTCTATGTCTGTTCAAGGATCCCGGACAAACAGAAAGTCCATGAAAATAGGTGTTTTGCAATGATAGATTTAGAATTGACCCCGGTCTCCAGCATAGACTTTATGAGATTGATCTTCCGTCTGGGTGTCATTAGATAGCAAAGTATCTGATTTCTGGCCAAATTGAGTGAGATAGAGACGTTGATATTAAGTACTTTTAAAAATCTTTTTTCTGATTGCATAAATACTGGGACGGATGAAAAAAGATTCATTTTTTTTAACCCGGCCTGATATATATATATATATATATATATAATATATATATATATATATATATATATATATATATATATATTGAATGTTCACAAATGATTAGTTGGCTGGTTGTTTCTTTTCTACGACATATCAGTCATTTAATGCCGAATCAAATCATTTTGATAAACAAAGGACTCAGGTTGCTTACAATATAAGCCGTTGCTTAAGTGGTCACCCAATTAAGTATTGAACAGGCTCGTCTCTGCTTAACACCGGGATCTAACAGGAATCGGTGCTTTCAGCGTGATTTGACCGTAATCAAATAATTAGGGAATCTACATATTTGTAAAGTATGGATGAAAAAATAGTTTGTATACAAAGGCTCTTAAAAACTATATATTTTCCAACTCCTCCGCTCAAGCAGGATGCGACACAAGGTAAATTTTTTAAGCGGGGTTCAAAAGGTTTGAATTCAGAGTTTTCCTTTCTAGACTGGTTACCTAGCAAGGTTAAAGAGTTCAGTCTGTTCTACTATTTTATCCATACCTGGAGAGAGAGTAGTTGGATTCATACCTTTCTCAAGGGTATCAGCGCAATGTTAAATGCAAAGAGTCTCGACCATGGTTTGAACTCGGATTGACGAGTCCATTTCCTATGGATCTAACCATTACACCCCCATGCCTCCATTAGAACTCTAAAGATTCTCAGAAACTAATCAGAATTTGTTTTTGTCTTTAAAACTATGTTTACTTATACCATGTTCATTCTTCTGTATTCATAGAATCTTGTTAACAACTATATCATAATTATTTCACTGCATTATTTTGACTCGTCTCTTTTTTTTTCTTTTTTGTTTGTTTGTTTGTGTGTGTGTGTGTGTGTGTGTGTGTGTTGTGTGTGTGTGTATTGCCGGAATATTCTACAAGTCAAAAATAATCAGATCTCCAATCATTGAAGAATATATGGAACCTAGTATACACGGTATCGTATTCAATTCAAGATATGTTTTATAACCGATTCAATTGTGCTTTATACAAGATAATTATCAGCAAATATTTCACCATAAACGCATCACACAAAATCCAAAACGGAAAGAAAAATGCAACGGAGATGGAGTTAAATCATAACACAAAACTATATTTAGGTTATTCTGTAAATATTCTTATCTTTAAGTTCTTCTCTGGATGAGAAACATAATCAGCTTTAAAACATTTAAGAAACAAGCCGAAGTTTTATTTCTTATCTTCATCAGTAATAAAACTTTTTTCATTTTCCAAACAAACCAAGTATTAATGAATTCAATTCCAACGATAATGTACTTAAGTCTAGACTTGACTACTGCAAAATCCATCTCTCTGGTGTTATATTCCTTATCAGAATTCTTATTTAATTCCGACCCATATTACCATATTACTCATATTCGAGGCACAATATATATTTTCATTGAAGCTTTTATTCTAAAGTAATTTTATTACTTTTGTACGAAACAATTATTTCATGTCCTACTTTGTCTATATTGATAATTGAGAAGTGTTTATCTATTTTGATATAAAACTGCTAAATTTGATAAGCACATTTATTTGAACAGAGGTGAATGTTTTAATATAAAAATACTTGTTCCTTATCGAGAAAGTGTGACTCGTGATTGGGTGTCTTTAACAATAGACAATAATCGGTGTAAAGCCATGTTGCTGCAAGATTTAACTGACAGTACATGTTATATACACCCTTACATTGGATATATAAATGACAAGAGAGAGACAGACGAGGAGTTGAAGGGTTCTTAATTGTTCTCTGCTTACTTGTTTTTGTAATTTTCCTTTGTTGGGCTTCTTCTGTGGGTTGATTTCTTCTCTGTTCGGGCTGGGTGTCGGCTAATCCCTTGTTAATTGATTAACAAAGACTTGTTGTTTTCTTTATTAAAACAAACCCGGTCCAAACCGCGCGGTGAGAAGCGACATATTGAGAGAACGCCTTGTCTCGGAGAGTAACTGGTCGCAACTATCTCACGCGTTTTATTGACGCATTTCCGGAAGGGGTTAAGTAAAGGTTACCACAGGTCGACAGTAATTTTCCACGCAGCTCCCCGATTTGAATTTTCATAACTTCAATTCAAAATTATCACTACTTACACAATTCATAAGCTACCCATGAATTATGTAACATACAGAATTTAAGTTTCTAAACATCTAAATAGAATAATTAACAACAAAAAATTAATTAGCTAAAATATTTCCCTTTTAATTAATCATTTACTAATTATGTTCATCGGTATTTTTTCAAACTGATGAAGGCTGTTTAGTTCAGTCGGTAAAGCATCCGCTTTTGGACTATACGGTTTTGGGTTCAATACCGGCCCTCACCAACTCAGCGCATCAGATATCACAACTTGGATCTGTGTGGTAAAGTAGGTTCTTGGTTCGATACCAGTCCTCGCCAACTCAGCGTATGAGTAGCACAGGGATCTGTGCGGTAAAGTAGGGAGCTGATGGGAGCTGATGGTAGGTGTAGCGCTCCACCTAAGACGCAAAAACGATCTCCATGGTCTAACGCTAATATCGACAATAGGCCACTCCACCAAATGTACTTTACTCGTGTAATGAACGACTTTTTAAGACCAATTTTTCATCTCAAAAGCAAAGAGTCGTTCATTACACTGGATATGTTTTTGAAACATTGAAGCTTGCCTTTTTTCTATGCCTAACCTTGCCGTATCTCCGACTCAAAGTCTCCTGCATCCCCTATACATAAACAACGGCTATTAGTTAAGATAATAACGTTTTTACTTAACACTTTTTGCTATTTATAACACCTGTGCCTATAATATCTACAAATATTATAAATAGTAAATAGAGTTATGTAAAAACTTCATTATTCAAAATAAAAGCCTTTTTTTAGACATTAGCTACGCTTTGCGGAAAGAGTAACGAGTTATGGATACAATGGCCTATGTTTTTGAAATACCAGCCTAGGATTGGAAACATTTGTTACATACGTAATTTTACCAATACAATTATGTATCAATGGTGTGGTTTTAGAATCTTTGAGATATCCAAGTAAACACTGTAGGCTACATCAAGGTCTACTCTACATTGTTTATTTACTGTAAAGTGTTGATTTTAATCGTATTACAGTAATTTTGAAAGCATAAGTGTCTGTTTTTTTTTTTTTGTTTTTTTTTTTCTTTATCCTGCTGGATGCTGAAATATTGTTGGTAGCCAGCATAACAAAAAGTTAGAGATTGTTCATTACGCGTAATATTAGTCCAGGTTAAAAACGCGGTAAGTATAATCCAAACCAAACTGTTTTAACCAGGTGGGTTTACCAAAACTTTTCTCGTTCCTCATCAGAAAAATAAGAAAAATAAGGTCCAAAAAGTTCGGTTTTGGGTTACCCTTACCACGCTTTTAACCTGAATTCATATTCGAATTCGTATACAAAAATATCTTTAAAATACCTACACAAAAATGTAAATATGAAAGTACAATAAACGCGATTCCTTAATCTGTAAACATGAAATAACCCTAGATGGGTTGATATACCATTAAAATCAATCAATCAATTTCATGATTAATACTTTTCATGACTATATATTTTCATCATTTTTACATGATTTGACACTGACGGAAACAATTCTTCGCAGCTCACTATCAGTACTAAGCAATTGTTTTACTGTCATTATTACCAGCTGTGATCAAAATCTTTCTCGCTTACTCGGTGTAGATTTCTCGGATTTTTTCACCTTAAAAACATTTTTAGCTTACAACAATTTCATTTTATCTCTTCGTCATTGTTTTATTTTTATTTTATTTATTCATTTTTCATTTCAGACGCGATTGGTGATAACACATATATAGCAACGTTTTTCTGAGACAATCAAAATATGGAAAAGATTCTGCGCCGTTGAAGTTCCGGACATCATCTCTTTTTTTATCCTAACCGGAAGTCGTTGCTGTATGATGTCTCTCTGTGGTGTTATCCTCAGTCAAAATAAATAACACAATCGCTTTGCTGATGCCTTATTCACAATCAAACGGAAATTCTTGTAAAATGAGGACATCACACAGAAATAGCGGCGTTGAAGACAGCTCTGTTGGGTGTAGCAGAGTTTATGTCAATGGGCAGGAACGATAATTCGGTAATCATACATTCGCCAATTCCTTGATGGCATTTGGCCAACACACACACACACAACACACACACACACACAATATATATATATATATATATATATATATATTATATATATATATATATATATATATACGTCTGTGTCTGTGGTGTGCTAATAGACATACAAATACAAACATACAAAAAGTTTGTTTAAACATAGAATACACAACGCTTCACAAAAGATGCAATCATCTATTTAATAATTAAACTATTTTAAATCTAAAAAATACTTTTAAATACATAAGTTACAAAAAAGCTACTTACTTACACCTACATTTTAATTTTACATTAGATATTAAATGTATGTAAACTATGTTTTCCACCCAGAACTTTGTGGTCTTTATGAATAAGTGATTGTTTTGCTAATAGTATTTATAATTGCACCATCATCTTCATCATCATCAATACGCATCGACAGCACAGATTCCTTTGATTCTTTCTCGCCATCCGCCCCAATTGGCCATCGCACTTGGTAATCCAGTGTTCACACAGAGCTGATGAATGTAAGTTTTTGCTGATCGGCTAACACTGATGTGTCAATGTGTAAGAGTCCATAGGAAAATGTGGTGGGGTCCCCATGACTCAGTGGCTAACGTGTTGGACTGCAACATTGTAGTAAGTGAGTTCAAACTCCAGTTGCATTATTTCCTTTAACCTAGATGCAAGTTCAAACACGTTTTATTACAAAACAAATTTTAAAAATGCCCGTAAGAAGAAATTTATACGCCAAATAAATCCCATCAATCAACAAACTTATTGGAAAACGATGTAGCTAGCACAATACAACCGAATGGATTCTTGAATGTGTTTAGCACATGACAATCGCTTCACTTACTAAATACTACTATCTCTGAGTAGACCTTCTTAGTCCGAGCCATTTGTCGAATTGATAGTAACCTAAAAATGCTTAATGTAGCAATTGGTATTTATTTGTCCACTTCCTGTTTGGAAAGACTTCATAGCCAAATGTAATATAATCTATCGAAAATATTTAAAGTCAGTATAGATTGAAATCAAAAAATGATTTGAAAAATTATTAATTAATATGAAAAATTTGATTAGATGTGTACGAACTATCTAATATATATTTATATGAAAAATGAACGAAAATAATATGAATTACTTTTAAATAAATAGAATGAAAACATTGAAAGAGATGAAAATATAGACTGACGGACAGCCATAATTGTCCTGCAATATATATATATATATATATATATAATATATATATATATATATATATGTGTGTGTGTGTGTGTGTGTGTGTGTGTGTGGTGTGCGGAATCTGTTTGTGTATTGGGATGTGTTTATGTGGTGGGACTGGGTGGGAATGAGTTTGTGTGGGTTTCTAGTTTCCACTGTTTTGAAGGTTTTAGGCTATCTACGTCTTCTTCGTATAGCAACAACCACGACTTTTTATGATTGTTTGTTTATGTATAATTAAAAGCCATTAAAATTTTTAATTAGACACAAATATAGACAAATGACAACAAAGACTGTATTCTGTATAAATACACTTTAAGTTGTTTTAAAGAGAACAGCCTACGCAATATCGTGCTGAAAAATATTTGGTTCTTCTAATTACAAATATAAGTTGATTTTGTTCAAAGTTCAATGACCGACTATTAGACTCTATGATAAATAGATACTAAGAGAATCATTATCAGTTACCTGTGAATTAAAGGTGAGTTAAATTTCTGGGCGTGTTTTGTAGGCTTTTAAGCTTTTAGTAGCCTCTTTTGGTGAGGGCTTCGATATTTTCCCTAAAATGTGCAAATACACTCTTTCTTTCTATGAGGGATGGTTTGGAAACTCACTGAGATAGCCGGCCTGAATTATCAAAGTATTAATAGGTGTGGAAACCAAACAGTAAAATTCATGATTGTCACTTTAATGGACAGAGACAGAACTTGTGGATGCGAGATGAAAGAGAGAGAGAGAGAGAGAGAGAGTTCTTTCCGGGCAGTGTTTAAATAGCCAGGTAGTAATGTCCTCTATTGGCAAACCCTGGCGACAAGGGAAAATAACCCGTTTCCACTTTCAACTCCATCCCATCAAGAAAGACAATCGCTACACCATGATTCCACAATCCAGCACACTAGACATCATACCACGGGGACTCTCCTCAGAAACCAATAAAGGATATTGTTTTGCTATGGAAGCCTCTAAAATGATTAAAGAATAAATGATGTTAAATCAAGTTAATGTAAGAAAACAAAGGATATAAAGTACCCGAAACAATTTAGTCTCTTACACACTAAAAGTATCAAACCCGTTTCTTACAGTTACCAAATAATGATTGTAAATATCACTATTGGCAAGTACAGATTACTCATATCGTAAAGTCTTATCTGTTTGCTTCTTATTCCTACGTAGACACAAGCAAATCTTTACTGAGACGATTCTGTGATCAGAAGATATTCCTTCAAAAGGGGCGTATGCATCACAACTCACAGCACTGTTTATCCAATTCTTATTTATAAATAGTCCAGCTGTGCTTTTCAGTTATTTGGGTAAGTGTAAGTACATAAGCGGTTCTCCTATGGACTCCTACACATGGACACACCAGTGTTGGCCGACCAACAAACAATAACATTCATCAGATCTATGCAGACACTGAGTGTCGTCTAAAAAAACTTGCCAAGAACGATGTGATCGATAGGGGCGGATGCTGAGAGAGAGTAAGGAAATTCGTGCTGTAGATACTCTTTGATGGTGATGATGATGATGATGATGATGATGATGATGATGATGATGGAAGGAGAGGTAGTTCAAATGAATAACAGCGGCGCCTGGAATTATTTTTTATGTAAATCACCTTGAAAAAAAAAAAAAAAAAAAAAAAAAACATTTTGCCAATGGTGCCAAAAATGTGCATTTCTTTCGTAAATGTCTTGTTCCCAAGCGAGATCATTATAAAAACCTATTTATAATAAGAAAATTTCGCCACCTTTAATCACTAAATTTTATTAATTACTCTTCTGAAAATGAAATAAAAATTGTACAAAGTTTATTTAAGTTGTCATAAATCATTTTTTACTTCTAATTTCAGAGGTCAATTTTACGTGCAAAGAAATAATTAAAAAAATCTGAATCATTAAAAAATCTTTTGAGACTGAGATTAATATTTTGCAAATCATTCCTGATTTACATAAGTTAATCAAAAATTTCCTCATAGACATTCGCTGTTATTTTTTTGGTTTCTTTTTTTTTTTTCTTGTTTTGTTATTTTTTTAGGAGTGTGTGTATGTTTTGTGTTTGTTTGTCGTTTTTTGTTTTGTTTTGTTTTGTTTTTATTGTTGCTTTATGTTAAATATGCTTTTATCGGGACGAGATTATCCTGTTGGCTTCTAATTTGCTAAGTGTAGATTTTACGTACTTAGTTATGCTTACACAAATGTCTCTGCATTTATAAACATTTCTCTATTGTAATGGCTAAATACATGTTGTTTCAGGAAAATTATATGTCATTTTGTGATCAAATAACTTGACAAGTTCTCGTTTTTATGATCTCAAATTTTAACAGAATGTGTAGAAACAACTCAAAATTATATTTTTAATGTTTTATACATTTTCTTTTGTGGTATACAAATGCCATTCACTGAAAAGAAAAGGCGTTTAGAAATTAAACATTGAATGATGTTATTTCAACATATACTGTTAAACTTTGAGATTATTTGAACGATAATTGGTTAAGTTAGTAAACTACGAAATTATATAATTTTTCTTAGCCAAAATGTACATCTCAAATGATATCAAATTATTTGAAACACCCTGTATAACTAATTAAATCGTAATTTTAAGAAACTTAACCTATTTAGTAGATAGCCACAATTTCACAGTGTGTGAAGTAATCAGGAAGACATGTTAACTTTCTAACTTTAAAATTAAGCCAATATCAGCAAAAAATAAAAAGTTTCAAAAACTCAAACTCTGGTTGCCATTTTTATCTTAACATACATCTTATTATAATGGAGATTGTGTGTTTTTCTGTCTGTAACCGAAACTATATTCCTACTCAAGTCACAATTCTCTTAGTTATTGACATCACATTCTCCATGATTTTATTTTTATCTAAACCTCAATTATTAATAAAATTGTCTTACATTATTAATACTGTTAACTATGTCTACATACTGAAAACATGCAATTATATTTATATATACAACAAAATAGCGGTTTACAGTGTGAACGGGAAGGCTAATTTGCATATTAATATTAAAAAATCGAATTTAATAAATATGTGCTTAGTATTATTGATTTCTAACTGTTTGGTTTTATTTTAATGAATATAAGCAAAAATCTCTTCAATGAATCTTAAATGAAATCCATTAACAAGATAAAATAACTGTCATTTTATTCTTTACTTCCTCTTTTAACTAAATACTTAAATTAGAAAAAATAACAATGAAAGACGAGAGTGATGGAAGAGTAAGTTTCAGTTGTTCCATTTTTTATTATACTCCCTCTGTTTCAAATCTTTTATTATACTCCCTCTATTTCAAATCTTTTTATCTGTATTCTTATTTAGTTTCATTAGCCTTTCTAATTTAATACAATATTTTATTACATTAAAACTTAAATACTTGCACCCGGAGGGTGCATATATTTGCTAGTTATAATAAATGTAATATAAATTCAAATTAAGATATCTAAATCATAATATAATTTATTTTTTGAGTAAGACCTCTTAGAGGCAAAAGAAAGTCTTATCTCATAACAGATAAAGTTTCTGTTAGAACATATTTGTGTCTTGCCATAAACAGTATAAAACACTTTGGAAGTTACCCTTTAGACACACTTGGGAATGTGATGGTAGATTGGGCAACCCCACCTAGTGGTATTTATCAATGACTTCTTAAGCTCATAATCTAAATATTCTTCTGTGGTTACAGGTTCACAAAGATGAATTAATTCTAACCATATTGCGATTTCTAAATTTATGGCCGTGGTTTTCTTGGCTAGTTTCTCACGTCTGAAAGAATAGAAAATTCAATTTCTATTTTAATTTCAAAATTCAATGGAAACTACAGGTTTTATTTCAAAGTACATTCTCTTAGACTTTCCCCGTCAAGGGATACCTACAAGTCTGCAGAGATTTGATGCTGGAGCTTCCTTTTCCAGCTTTGATTTTAGAGTGAAATTCTCCTGTAAAGTTTCACACACACACACACACACACACACATATATATATATATATATATATATATATATATATATATATATATATATATATATATATTGTTACGCGCACGCACTCGTTGGGTACTACAAGAGCGCTTACGTAACAATAATAATGATAAAAATCTAAAAGCAAGAGATCCCGGGTGTAAAAAAATATAAATGAATAAAAACACAAGGGACAGGGAATTCTCCTTCTCGGCTTCGATATGTACACGAGAGTAGTACAGAACGCATATGCTAGGCAACGAAAGACAACTAGACAAGATATCATTGATAGCAACAAGTTTATTTACAAAAATACAGACAATAAAAGAATAGACAAGGGTAAACAACAACAAAAAGAAATATATAATGAATAGGGAACGAGGAGATATTGAATAAGTATCTATTTTATCATAAAGGCGCAAACGAGCGATCAAACATTCAATACTTAACCAATCTTAAAAACACATATACAAAATAAGAGAGATATTCAACTCACTGTGATATCTTTGGGGTGTGAAGGAAAGAATGTCTTTTCGTTTCTCTTTTATTATCTTTTTTATATGTACCAGACATTCGTCAGAGTCTTTAGGATGATTCAAACAAATATAAAGTTTGTTATATTTTCAACAGCGTAGGCGTTTTCACAATTGTTTTTCTTTTCTTTAATCAGATGCTCAACATTCAACGATAAGATGATTTTCTCTTTAGCTATAGTTGAAAATATGTAATTGCTGACAGTATTGTATTCTCAGTGTCCAAAATTCGTTGTCATTTCGCCTTGAGTGACGTCAAAATATGTGAGATCAAAGTCGACACGTCCGTTCTTGACAATAGAATTTCCCCAACTGTGTAGAATCTCATCTGGCGGGAATCTTGGAGTCAGTCGTCATAGCAACAAGTTAAACCGCTGTCTCATTTAGAGGCGCGAAATTCCGGGATCGCCAGTACTCTTACAATTCCGGTTATATGCTGTCAATATTAGGTCAAATCCAGTTACATATTTCCGTTTGCCGTTTCCGCTATTGGAATGGGAAAGGTTAAGATCATCATTCAACAGTGAGGTAGTATTAACCACGATGGGACAAATTTTGTTTTAAACAGAATGAATGATCTTTTCGCACGCCCACACATTATATCTTAAAATTTTACAAAGGCCTATATCTACGAGTTGACATACTCGTATTGTGTCACAATATATATATATATATATATATATATATATATATATATATATATATATATAAAGTAAGTAGACGGAGTGGCAGTTGTTGGCATCAGCCGAACAGCGAAGGAGTATATCCTCTTTTCACTAGCACTAGATCAGGGAGATTGTTTTGCGTCTGGGATTGTGCTCCACACCTACCATCATCTCCCCACTTTATCATACATATCCAAACTTGGGTATTCAAACCTTGAGATATCGAACCCAAAACCTTGTGGTTCCTTGGCGGATTCTTGACCAATTGAGAATCTTAAAAATTGAATATTTAAAATACACAAAGATAAAAAGAAACTTTAGGTACCTTTCGACCGATACTTTCCAAAAGAATACATCAGTTAATGATTAAATGTCTAATAAAGTAAAGAGTGAAATACTAAAAAGTGGAAATGGAGATACTGGAAAAAGAAAAAAAGAATTGTTATAAACGTGTTATAAACGTTCCCTAACTTTTACCTATGGTAGACTACAAAGATATTTCTTCAACATCCAATAACATAAAGCGAAAACAGTCAAACTGTTGTAGAGGCACTAAGTAGACAATACAGAGAACCGGATGTTCACTCTGTGACTTTCGAGAAAATTGTGCCGTAAAGTCGTGCATACGCAGGGTGGCTCCGCGATGCCATCGGGTAAAATAAATGGATATCAAATATTTTTTTTTAACCAATCAAAAGTGTTCGCGCTTAATACAAAAGTCATTTCGGCTGATTCACTTTGATTTAGGGCTGACTATAAAAAGACATACCATTTCAATTCTATGAAAATTTCCTTTAAAAATCAAATAAAAAATGACTAAAGTATATGTCAAAAGAAGAAAATCACAATAAAAACTTGATTAAAGATGACGTGTCTATTAAAGATATGTCCCATTTCTTAACCCGAAAGCCTTGGGACTCTAAGCGCCAGATTCCAGTGCCCTTCTGCTACGTCATCGATTCCCACTGTTAACGAGAAAACAGTCAGTGGTCGGTTCGGCTTAAACCTGTAAGGACCTGAATGAGTTAACTCCCTCAGACTGAATCGGTAAATAAGTTGCCACACGCTTCCAGGAGCAAACCTTGAAATTCGACAAATTCAACTTTGAAAGAATTATACAGAAATCATCTCAACTCAATTAGGGTTTGCAACTCAAAGACAGCTTCCTTAAAATCAACCTCTAAAATTCGTCACCAGCAAAACATACGAAATTTCAACCCGCCTCTGCCGATAGGTCGGTGGGTCACACTTCATTTCAAAGAACTTTGTTAAGCGGACTCTGAGTTAAGTTCTCCGCAAATCACACCAAAATTTGCAAAAACTATCCTTAAATCTATCTTTCCCTTTTTTTTTTGTTTATACATATTAAATTTGTTGTTAAATATATTTGTCTTGTCTTTTCATTCAGTGTCCGAACTTGAAAGTTGCGGTAATTTCCCCCACAAGTGAGAGTTAATCCTTTTACAGTTTTAATTCCCATAATTCAGGCCATAGGAATTCAGATTACAGGTTGAGTTACTCTAATTCAACAACGCTACGACATCTCACCTCATACCACGCCAACAACGCTACTGACATCTCACCTCATGCCACGCCAACACCCTACCCACATCTCCCTCATACTACTACAACCCCAGTGTCTTACACATCAACAGACACATAGATACCGCTGTATATTACTTTCAACTTCCCTTGAGAACATTTACGCATATACACACATATCTACGGAATTCTTCTGTTTTATGCTATCATAGAACACACACTCATACATAAAAAAAGAAATATCTTCCAATGATTTTTGTTGTGTAAAAGACTTTACACAAAACCATAACTTATCTTTCTCTCCAGAAACCTTTTTATAAATATTGTACATTTATAGATTTATAAAACTTTTGTTATTGTTAATACTGCCTTTTCTTATTCCTTTCTTCCTTATAAATTTACTAACATAGAGGTGATTTATCTCTATAAGGACACAAACCCACAAACCCATTAACCTTTTCACTGCAATACAATCAACATCAATGCAATATTGTGAATACACAATTGTAACATACAATGAGATATTGTTTACATTGTCGGCATACATTCGTCAAATTTGGTTTCAATCAATTGTTACTGAATGAATTAAACTGTCTATTGTGCTGAAATATAACATCTGTGCATATCATAGAATGGTATAAACAAGTGTTCACAAACTTATACTAATATTTCAAAAACACAAGCCATCGTATTCATGACTCTGTCTAATTTCCAGTTAGACTGTGGGGTTACAAGTGGTTTAAGGTTTAAGTTTTAAAAGGTAGTTAGTTATTCTTTGTGCGTATTCCTAAGGTTTGCTTTTAACCCCATCTTATTTGGTGGTCGCCCTGAAAAGGAATTCAATGAAAGAAAAGGAAGAGACAAAGACAAAAGGTAGTTTTAGGATTTAGACCTTATTCATGGGTCATAGCCACCACGTGGAGAGGAAATTTCAGCCCGTCCAGAAATAGTGTCTGATCCCAGTAAAGGCCTAAGTCAGAATGGCCGAGAGATTATCTTGGGAGTCAGAAGTGGGTCCTTTTTCCTGCACATGCTCGGAGGGTTCTTCCGGTGTGAAGACTCATGGGAGTTTGTTATTTTTTATCTTAATTTTATTCTAATCTCTACAAGACTCACCGTGTTTTCGCATAGCCATAGCATAACATAGCCTAGCTAATGCCTAAACAAAGGTTTTTACTTAAGATAATGAAGTTTTTTTATTTAACTTTGTTGATTATTTATTATATTGGCTAATATTCTATATACTAGCAAGAACGTGCACCCTCCAGTCGTAAATATCTAAGTTTTAATGTAATGAAATATATTAAAGTAAAAAGTCTAACGAAATTAAATAAGAACGCATATAAAAAGATTACACTTATTTTAATTATATTTTAATTGGTTTCTATATAAAATCATTCATAGGATTGATTTTAATACGTTGGAAAATAAAACAATGATATTAGAAATCAATAACACCAAGTAATTATTTATTAAACCTGGTTTTGTTAAAACCAGTATTCAAATTAGCCACAAATTTTTTTGTAAACTTTTATTTCTTAGTGATATATAAGACACATAACAGGGTTTTAAATACACTAATAACATAATCTAACTCAGATTGTCATATAGACGTCGTTGATAAATAAGATTTATTCTATGTATAAATGATTTTGATTATAGATTAAATACTCATTGATAAACTTACACAATTCCTGAGGGTATTGTGACGTAAGCAGAGACGGAGTTTTGGTTACAGATAGACAAACACCGAATCTTCATTATAATAAGATATGCACAGGTGTTATAGATAGTAAACAATGTGAAGTAAAAATCGTATTGTCTTTATAGCCTTTATTTAGGTATAGGCTATACGGGAACACTTTGGATCAAAGTTACAGCAAGGTTAGGTCTTGAAACAAGATAAGCTTCAATGTTTCAAAAACATATCACGTGTTATGAACAATACTTTGATTTTTAGCAGAAAATTGGTCTTAAAAAGTCATTGATTACACGAGTATATACGGTATTTATATTCACATTCTACGACAAAAGTCTTCACACCAGATTTTCTCATTAACCAAATCAAAGATTTTATATAATTCATTGCACACAGTCATACTAGTTGAGTGAAACGCATAATATTCTTGAAGGTTCTTGAATTAAATACTCTGGATATCTTCTCACAGTTGCTTAATCCCTTGGATCATATTAAAGATTAGCTTAAAAGCCGCCATAACGGGTGGCAATTAAGCTAGCTCCAACGGATATCTCTTAATTGGACATTTGGCCCAACAATGACAGTTCATACATTGAGTACATATTACATTTTATTAAACTTGGACAATAATTTTCAGACAATAGTTTTCATCAAAACAATTATATAATTTGTCTATTAAAGTATTGCATTAATATTCAAGATTACTTTTTTAAAGTTCAACAATAATTCTTCTGCTGCCATTTAATCTAAATTGATGAACATGGGTCCTTACAAACAATTATTTTTATTCCATTGGTGACTTTCGTTGGACTTCGCAATTAATTTCGATTATTATCAAATTTATTGCCAAGTTATAAAAATTGTTATCGTACAAAAAGTTTGTCGCAATCAATCACGTAAAAAATCGCCGAAAACAATCGCACTAATTAAAACTTGGGAATCTAATTTTTTATGATTCGGTTTGGAATTATTTTAATTTGCTTACAGAGTCGGTGTGCTACCAAAATAGTACGACATATTGGGATAGGGCCTCTAGTAGTAAAGTTTTAAAATGTGACACACTGTCATTTGCATTTATTATTAGAGATATAAAGTTGCTCATTATGAAACTTGCAATTCCTTTTAACGCCAAACTAGGTAACTGCATGTAATTAAACACTGAATTTAATAAGTTGGTAAAGCTTGAAATTCAGTTATACTTACTAGAAGGCACGAACCTAGAGTAGCCTATCCCGGCGGAAGGAGCTCAAAGTTTAGGTACTGGATATGTATGCTGAAAGGGGTGGGGGGTCCTTAAGAAAAAATGGTGACATTGTAAAAAGTACCTAGTACCTATTACTTAAGCATAACATTTATTATCTAAAGGTATATGTAATATAAATGATTTATTTATATACCTAGATAATAAATTGAAATAATTTATAATAAATTATTTCAATTTTTCAAATGAACGAGCAAGAATATGCGTCCTCCGGGCGTAAGTATTTAAGTTTTAATGTAATGAAATATATTCAATTAGAAAGACTAACGAAATTAAATAAGAACGCATATAAAAAGATTACACTTATTTTAATTATATTTTAATTGGTTTCTATATAAAATTATTCGTAGGATTGATTTTAATACGTTGGAAAATAAAACAATAATATCAGAGATCAATAACACCAAGTAATTATTTATTAAACCTGGTTTTGTTAAAACCCGTATGCAAATTAACCACACCATATACTATTTAAACCTTTATTTCTTCGTGTGTTTATATGAAACACATGACAGGATTTTAATCGTACAAATAACATGGGCTGTTTTGAGGCAAATCTAACTTAGATTTTCATAGACCTCGTTAATTAATAAGATTTATTCCGTGTATAAATGATTTTGACCATAAATTGAATACTTATTGATAGACTTACGCAATTCCTGAGAGTGGTGACGTAGTTTCAGTTACAGACAGACAGACACCGAATCTCCATTATAATAAAATGTCATCATGTAATTTTTCGGGTATTTCCTATAAGTCTAACATAAACAAAGGGGAACCACTCTTGACTAATAAATTATTTATTTATTTTCCCATTAAACTAACCCTAAACCCTAAACCTAAAACCTAACTCTAAATCTAACCCCGTCTTCTTTTTTCTTAATAGATTAATAAATAAATAAATAATTTATCAGTCAAGAGTGGTTCCCCTTTGTTTATGTTAGACTTATAGGAAATAACCCATTTTTCTATTAACTTTAACTTTTAACTTAACTAATCGTCATTTTAGAATTTATAAAGATAGCTCATTCAACTGTGGAAATCTAATAAATTGCAATTATCAGAATAATAATTAATTAGAATAATTTTATTTATGTTGCTATTATCTTAAAGACTACAATGGCTAAATTACAAAAATACTATTAGTACCTAGTACTCGCTTGGTTACCTCATTTTAGGAATTACCCCCCTCCACACACACACACACACACACACACCTCTTTTATAGGTACTAAGTACTTTTTATAGTATCACATTTTGGTAATCATGAACTTTTGTTTAGTAAATTAGGGTGTCCCAGAAAAAACAGAACACACAAATTTTGTAATAAAACTGTTAATTTAGGGGGGGTTAGGGTTAGGGTTAGGGCTGGGGTTTAGGGTTAGGGCTGGGGTTTAGGGTTTAAGGTTAGTTTATTGGGAAAATAAATAAATAATTTGGGTTCTGCTTTTTTTCTTGGTCACACTTTAGAGGATGACCCAGAAAAAACAGAACCCAAACGCTAACCCTAACCCTAACCCCAACCCCAACCCCAACCCTAACCCCAACCCCAACCCTAAACCCTAAACCCTAATCCTAACCCCCCCCCAGTTAAAATTAACATTTTTATTACAAAATTAGTGGGTTCTGTTTTTTCTGGGACACCCTAATTTACTAAACAAAAGTTCATAATTACCTACATTGTTTCCTTAAAGGAACGCCCTACTTTTTGGTATACATGTCCGGTACCTAAACTTTCACACACGCACGCGCGTGCGCACACACGAACGCACACACTGGTCCATCTACCATCCTTACTCGCTTTTATGTCGGAAGGGCAGTTAACTTCATTTCCGAAATTTCTCATATTGTTTATAGGCATGACGCAAGGCACAAACACATTCTTGTGAAAGCGTTATACCATAAAATAAAACTTTAATTTTCTTCTAAGTACACATAATATTTTGATTATTCATTTTAATTTGTTTCAATCTTTTATTTATTATATTTTGTGTTAAAATAAATTACGAATCTTTTTTCTGGATTTATTGAGTTATTTCCCTTAGATCGGATCAAATTTTGGGGAAACTATTTTGTAAAGGCTTGTAATAATGAACACTAACATGATAGTCGTCATTTTAGAATTTAATAAAGTTCATTAAACTGTAGCATATGGAAATCTAATAGATTGCAATGGAGTTATCAGAATGATAATTAATTAAGATAATTTTAGGAATTGTTAAATTACAAAAATACTAATAGTATGGACAGGCGATCAATCACGGAAAAGTGCTATATTTGACTTCAAAGTTATTTTTCATGAATTTGGTACTCTTAGGAACAAGAAAATTAAGTGGTGGTAGAGGCTAATGCATGCAATTGAACACCTGTAATGTTTTTTGAATAAGTAAAAATTTTACAGGAAAAACAAGCTCTACTTTTTTTAAACTGCATAAAAATCCGATTTAACATCGGAATACAAAAGTAAGCATGGTAAATATGGTTCACTGGGAAATTGTACAAGAGATTAAATTTTATCCATGCTGACAAATGGTATATGCACAAACTAGAATCTGTCCTAGAAAATGAGAAGCATAAACTTTTGAGATGCAAACGGACCACTAAATCCCGGTCAGAAGACCAGACCTTGTGTTAATTAGGAAGAAGAAATAATTTGCAATCTAGTAGATTTTACCGTTCCGGCGGACAATAGAATGAAAATAAAAGAAGGCGAAAAGATAGACAAATCCCTGGATCTTGCTTGAGAACTGAAATGGTTGTGTGACAGTCATATCAACTGTCGCTTGACCCCTCGGTCTTCAAAAGTCCGGGAAATAGACTGGGGTGAATTGGAGATCAGAAGAAGAAGAATTGAGACCATCTAAACCATAGCACTGTTGAAATTGGCTAGGATACTTAGAAAAGTTCTAGAAACCTGAAGAGACTTGTTGTCACTCAGACTTTAGTGAAAAACCGCCAGTTAGAGATTTTGTAATAAAACAAACTCGCAAGCCTTAAAAGAGTCTATTTAAACTACACCGTTCAGGAAAAAATAAACTTTAATGCAGTAAGAATTGAAGTTTATTTTTAATGTGAGATTGTGTTCTGAGTATGAAACTAAACTGCATCTGAAAATAATTATGATGATAATTTATACGTTTTATACAAGTATTCCAAACAATTATGTTTTCAAATAACTAATAATAATCCAATTATTTGTCTGAAATTTTTAGATGAAGCTTGATAATTTGTATTATTTAGATTTTTCGGACTGTTTTCCTCATCTTTCGAACTCTGGAACCTTGGAAACATGACGCAAGAGTCGAGTTAATAATTCTAAGTGACAATCATCTATATCTTACAGGTTCAATCCTGATCATGAGCGGTAATAAAATAGAATACTTAATATAATGCTTGTACACGGTCATGGTTAATGGAATGAGAACAATCTACTCAAATGGATTAAATAAAGATTCGGTTCTAATTTCCCTGAAGGCTCCCGATTACGACATGAAGGCACCTGAGTTCCATAAGAAGGTTACTGAGTTCGACAAGAAAAGCCTGAAGAAAGCCGAAGGGTACATCGGACGAAACTTTGCTCATATAAAGATGAGGACTGTTGTAGTCCCATAAATTCAAATAATTCCATTAATAATGGTCTCAATTTGTCTGTAACCAAAATTACGTCACTGCTACGTCACATTACCCAAAATTGTTTTATTTTTTTTCCTCCTTTAATAAATTTGATGATTTTACTTACTTAAGGTACAAACTCTCTGACATTGAATTTTTAATTCCCACCCCCTCAGGCAATATCTTTCAAAAATTAATTTTTACATCGCCCTGAAGGATTATTATTAGTACTAGCAATATTTTGCTAGTACTAATAATTATCCTTTGTAAACAATTATAGCTTTAAGTAACCATTCTTAACACAAATAATTAGCACACTTATATGGTTCGTGTATTGCTATCTAATAATAATAATTTTCAAACAGATCTATTTCACTCATAAGTTTGTTGTTACTCCTATAAAACATTTGTAGAAAATGCGGGACTGTAAAGTGCAAGCTTGGTTTGGACCTATTCAAAAACTTACAGAATTTGCACTGGTATCCCAGGAAGAATGCCATAAGATGCAAACCAGAAGATTAATAAACAGTGTGTGGAGGTGCTTTGTTTGCTTTGGTTTATTTAAAGGCATATCAATTAATTATGGGTTATTTAATATCGTAATTCAATTAATTTATAAAATTTGTTATTTTAATCAACTATATTTTCAATGTTCCATTGCAATCATTTTTTAATCGCAGTTTTTTTATTTGTCTATACTTGGTTTAATTCTTAGTTCTTGTTCAGCCTCACATCTCACTAAATACTTGTGACAAACCAATTGTCTCTGAATTCATTCCCGAGAGGCAATTCAATAAACTATGATGTTTAATTCTCTAAACAGACCGCCCTGTAGGGTGGAGCGTTAGAATATACCGACTGCACCTGTTGGCCGTGGGTGGCGACCCGTGATGCTTGAGGGTGGTATCCTGGTGGATGAGCAGTCCATGACATGCAACACTTCACTTAGGCCATTACTTAGGCTAGACGGGCGGTCGGGGAGGCCCCCTTCGATCAATCGGCTGGTCACGTCTAGCCCTAATACATATATGATTGCCTCAACCCTATTGCCCTTATGGCAAACCCCATCCCTTTTTATATGGGTGCTAGAAGGCGGTGGCTGAGGGTCTTCATGTCCTGGGAATGACGTTAAACTCTATTTGATGGTGAGCTTCCAGTACTGGAGGTTTGTGGAATGTGGAACACCCCTTCATCACCATTGCTCACTGGTTCTCTCTGACCCGGATGGTAGTACCTGTTAGGGTCCCATGTATAGGTTAAATAGAAAAAACAGTTTATAAAAAAAATGAGCATCCATTAATAATAATAATAATGAAAGTTATTGTGTACAGTGCTCCGGTGCACCACAACTCATCAAAGTCTCATGTCAAGTATACAGAATAATGTATTAGTGTCAGGAACATGAACAGTTTACAGTAGTAATATGCATGTATGTGTGCGCGTGTGTGCATATTGTCGGCATTAAATGGCCCACCGAGGTTGATATGCCGTAAACAAACAAACAAAAATCTCTAAACAGAAGGCATTTTATTTCCATTACAGTGTCATACGTTTGCACTACTGGGTTGAGTGTTACTAAGTCTAGTTTCTTGGAAGTTTGTAATCCTGTCAGCATTGGTCCCACTGTCTTCACCACGTAGAATGTAGCTCTGGTATTTACTAATACTATATATCTTTGTGTTTCGTTCCAAGGAGATTGGTGTCTACTTGCTGTATTGCCGTACCCCCTAAATGCAAGTAGATATACTCGAGTCTTTATTAGTGGTAGTTTCATAAGCTTTTTGAATATTTCAAGGGTTAAAGTTTCTAAATGCCATCCTTGGCCAGTTGAAAAGGGCTTAAAGAAAGTCCTGTGTTATGGAATCCTTTGGTGAGCGTAGAAGTCCTATCCTGCGTATTGGTAAAGGTCTAGTGATTTAATCCTATGTCCGTCGTCCAAGAATGTCGCAGTAATTATCGACAGTATGGTCAGTTTAAGTATTGTATCAGCAGCAGAGTACTGCCAGTGATTGGCCAAGAGATAGGTCACATGGTTTTGGTCGAGTCTATAAGTAGGAGCGACGATCTAGCACACACCTTATATAAAAAGTTTAGGAAGCGCGTGGTGTAATGGATAAAGTCATGGGAAATGGACTCGTCGCCCCGAGTTCAAATCCTGGACGTAGTAACTGCATTTCACTTAGCGCTAATACCCTTGGGAAAGGTATGAATCCTACTCTCCCTCCAGCTATGGGTAAATAGTAGGGCAGACTGGGCTCTTTAACCTTGGTTAGGCAACCGGTCTAGGAGAAGGAAAACTCTGAATTCAAACCTGTTGAACTCCGCTTAAGAAATTGACCTTGTGTCACATCCTGCTCGTGCGGAGGGGTTGGTAAATATATATATAACAAAATTCTCAACAAGAAGATTGCTCATGGCTCCTGTATCGATTTTGACATTCATTTTTATTTGTTTTGTCCTGTTTCCAACTCTCATTTTGATGTATGTCTCTTTCACATTTGGTGGTAATTCGATTTTTTCAATTTTTTTGTTTCTACTAAGTGGAAATAAATATTCTTGTTGTGGTCTCGTCGTACACAGTGTCGTTGTGTGTACGTTGTGATGCTTGCCTTTTATGTGGTACTGAACCACAACTAAAAGGATTTTAAGAAAACTGGGGAGTCTGAGAGAAATGAGGAAGAGAGGAGAAAAAGAAAATAATTTTAACGATAAAAAGTTAAGAATTCGCGTATTCCAATATTCGTTTACTTTAGGAATTTTTTTATCTTATTTTGTTTATCTGTTTACATCTAAAAAAAAAAAAAAATTTTAAATGGAACCCATAACCCTTGAGTGGTTTGAAACATAATTGTATTTTTCTAAGGAATCAGTTTTGTACTTATGTAGAACTTTGAAGAGTTCCACAAATCGATTTATTTTTAATTATTGAAGTCAATCATCTAGTCAGTAAAAATCAAAAACTAAATTTTATACTTTTCCTCATTAAATTTTAATGCTCGGTGACATCTCTTTTTTTTTTTAGCTATGAGTCGACACGTACATACCAAAACAGATGGGACTCTTTAATATATATATATATATATATATATATATTATATATATATATATATATATTGTTACGAACGCCTGTGCTGATTAGGAACAATCATACACAGTGTCGTTCAAGAAAGAAAAAAATAAAATACGACAAGGTCCCAGGTATGAAACGCTACGGTTTCATAGAAGGGATAAAAGGGAAAATCAAGTCTTCTACTTTCCGCTCCAGAGAGGCCGTGAATAAATCGAGAAAGTAGAATGAGCACTGGTCAAGCCAAAGAAAACACGGACACGATATCATACATTTATAACAAGAAAACAGTGTTTTATTATGAAATAAATACCAGCGGCTGACAATCCTGAGTGTTAGCCGTGCATTCATTTAATACATTTAATATATTTTCCTCCAAGGATTCTCTTCTCTTTTTTTTATAATTTAATGTTCACAGTTAAAAGTTCATATAATGATCACAGTTAAAAGATCATATAATGTTCATATCAGAAAAATGTTCTTGAAGATATAGAATCAGATATGATAATACAAAATACTGGAACAATGTGAGACTTACTTTGATGAAGAGATCTCTTTGAAACATTCTTTTTCATCTCTCATATTAATCAGTATGCCACGTTAATAGGTTTTCTTTTTCTTTTCCTTTCCACAAAATAATTTTATAATATCTCCTTAGTGAATAGTGGGCCTTTTAAAATCATTCGATACGCATTTAAAGGTTCGGCATTTTCTCTGTATCATATCTCATAGTAGCAGCGAGTTTCCTAATACGTCTGATCGCCTTGAAATCTTCATAACTTGTGTCTTATAAAAATATTTTTTCCACAAATGGGCGGGAAATTCTAGAGACGCTACGTATTGCTTTTGGGGTCGTAGCGTACTTAAAAGTTGACTATGGGCAACAGGGTAGGGAAATTCGGGTCACCAAAGTTCGTGGCTGGTTTAGGACACCGGTGTAAGGTGGTGTGTAGGGGTTGGTGTTATGATGCGTAGTTAATACGGGTAGTAATTGGAATTCAATGTATTCCGTTCTCCTGACTTCCTCCTTGACCCGTTTTGTTTTTCTCTTAATCATTTGAACATTAAGTAGAGGTAAAATGTACTCTTATATACACATATTCATGACAATATATATATATATATATATATTATATATATATATATATATATATATATATATATATATATATGCGCTCTTTCTTAATATTGGGAAAATCTCAAGTCTTAATATCATATGTCTTCATAAAAATTGCAAACATCATGTATCTAAATTTACATTGCAAAGTAAAAATATATTTTTATACGTCATTGTTTGAAATTAAAGGCTGGTTGGTTCGTTCGATTTTACGGCATGTTAACTCTTGGTTTATTTTAATGCTGAAGATGTTTGTTTTATACATTCTTGTTGGGTATTTAATTTTTTTAACTCATTTTTAAACACATTTTTAAAACTCATTTTTAATCTATCTAACCCATAGGCGAGACCCTAACAGGTACTACCACTCCAGGTCAGAGTGGACTTGGGCGTAATGACAAAGAAGGGGTACTCCACACTCCCCAGAGCTTCAAAATTTGAATCTCACTACTAGATACTGTTTAACATCATACCCAGAAAACCTTCAGCCACTACCTTCTACCATATATATATATAATATATATATATATATATATATATATGATAAAAGGGTTGGGGTTTACCATAAGACCAATACGGTCTGGACAATCATGTAGGTGCTATGGCTTGACTTGACCAGCTATAGCATTGAATGGGGTTCTGCGACCGTGCGTCTAGGCTAAGTAAGGGCCAAAGTGGAGTGTAACATGTCATGGACCGCTCAGCCGCCAGTATTCCGTCCTTAAATATCATGGGTCGCCACCCATTAAAATTAAAAGGTGTCTGATGTTTTTTAGTTATTTGCTAAGTTTAGCTAAGATGTAGCACATGTGGCATACAAAAATTATAGGGAGCCCAATAAGAATCGAACTCATTAACAATAATCTGCAAATCTAACTTGCTAACCATTATACCACGTGAGGTGCTCTGTGTGATATATTATAAGAGGTGCAAAAGAACCGAAAGAATGAACAGGAAAGTCGGCTTAAATTGAATCAATGATTATACAATTAAGAAATGTTGAAAAATTACACAAAATATTTTTTTTGTGAGTCGAGAAATTAATATGTAAAGCGGTATTTATATCTCACCCCGCGATGCCAGAATTTGACACAAGGTCGGTTTAATGTGGAGTACATTGCAGGTAGCAAACCTCCCGGGGAATGGGTGGAAAAAATAGCCCACGTCCTTTCAACATTCCTCTTGAGGTGCCCCGGGCAATCAGCCCAGCATTTAACCCTCTTAGGCGAGGGTGATAGGTACTTCCTAAATATATGTATTTACCGTATCGCCACGTGTAGAATGTAAAACAATTTCACTAGTATGGGGTATCCAACGAGAATCGAACTCGCTATTCAGTAATAATTGATCTGCAAGAATAGCTTGCTAACCATTACACCACATCATTGCCTATAGGTATATTTGGCAAATATTTCTAGAACATGTAAAAAATGCTCAATACATAAAGTAAGACTTACATATAAATTTGGGGAGTAATAAAGTTCAACAAACGATGATCATATTTGGAAATGGTTGAGGAAAAACATTGTATTCATAAATCAGCGTACAAGGGGCATAACTCTAGATTTTGAATATATCAGTATTGCATACTGCTCGTCTTAACGGAGAAAATAATAAAATGTAATTGGAAATTAATGAAGATTTCTTCTAAAAATACAACTTGGGAAGTTCAACAGGGGAAGTCGAAATTTGATGTGATGAAATCGAACAAAGTGTGTTGAAAGTGTTGTGTCAAAATCAGGTAGACGAGTCAGTCGTAGTAAATTAAGTTGTAAGTTTATCTTCTTTGATCGCAAATCTTCTTCTTCCTCTTCTTAAGAAGATTAAATTTCTATTCTAGCTTGAAACCTATCAAATATTCACCTTTGTTTCAAGACTTTGCTTACAAATATTAGATCTAAAACACTTTGCCATAGACTGTGATGCATAATGCAAACATATAGAAAAAAAAGAGTTACGTTTCTTAGTACTATATAAGCCTGGGTAAAAAAAAGCGTGACAGAAGCATCAAGTCAGTTTAAAGCAATGAGTCTGTAGGAATCTTTTATGTATATTTCATAACAATGAAATTTATTGTGTACAGTGCTCAGGTGCACCACAACTCATCATTGTCTCATGTCTAGTACATAGAATAATGTATTAGTGTCAGGAACATGAATAGTGTACAGTAATAATATACATGTATGTGTGCGCGTGCGTGCATATGTGTGTGGTTGGGGGTATCAGGTATAGTGTTGGTGGATTACAGGAAGCATGGAGGCTTTCGTGTATCTTCGTCTTCGAAAACTTTCAAATGTATATTGTACGCATTTTGCGTCATTGTAATCGTTGATCGTTGTAATTTAATGATAAATGAAAATTAAAGTAGTGCTGTTTTACATTTATGTCAAATGAATAGGGCGCACCACTGATCTTAGTGGATTTTTTTGTTTTAAAAAATTGCGACCTTATTGAAGTCAGTTAGTCTACTGTTGGTTTGAATAACAGCAACTAGCTAAACACAACTGAAGCAGTGGCCAAGACAGTTGGTATTTATAGAAATCAAGAATGATCCATTCATGCATTTGGGTGATTCCATTCCTTAAGTTCTGATTAGCTGCTTGGCTTCTATGATATTGTGGAGTTTTATAAATACCCTGTCATTCTGAAGTAGAATTGTAACAAGACGGGATTGTATTGAGTTACAACCGCTTGTTATCGTGTCTTACCAATTCGACGGTAATTGGAACTTAGTTTGATTATTCTTCAAACCTATACGCGAATATATATGGTACTTTTTAGTAAATTTTAAGACCTTTTAATTTTTAACTCATTATCTTTATAGATGTTATATTCTCATTAAAGCGTCTGATGTAATGGTTATCGTCGTATGAAATGGACCCAATGTAATGAGTTCAAATCCTGGACGAAGTTGTTTGCATTTCACATAGCGCTAATACCTTTGGAAAAAGTATAAATCAAATTATTCTCATTTCGGCTGTGTGTAAATAGTAGGGGAGGCTGGGCTCTTTAATCTTGGCAATCAGTCTAGGAGTAGGAAACCTCTGAATTCAAACTTGTTAAACTCCTCTTAAGAAATTGGCATGTCTCAGATCCTATTTGTATGGAAGGGCTTGTAAATGTACGTTTTTCAAAGTAATTTCTCTTGATGATTAGCAGCTAACGCGCTACTTTGAAACTAATGATAACAAACTGTTTAATTGTATCGTATTTCGTAATGACCTTTTTGAGATTTTTTTTAGCTTGAAATATGCGTTGAGGGCAGTTCAATGTTTATTTTTTATTTTTTGTAAATAGCGTTATTTTTTTTTTTTGGGGGGGGATACGAACTTATTTTTTTTGTAAAGGTTCTGTCTTTCACAGGTAACGCCCATTGAATTCTCGGATTCTTCAGATCGGTCGGTGATTGGTTGGATTTTTAGGGTTTTGTGAAACGAGGCTGATTTCCTGTTCCCAAAAAGGAGGCGCGAAATTCAGTAGACAGAGGATTGTGATTGAAGGGTCCGGTCCGGTTTTTGGCTGTCTCCGTTGACATTATCAACGTAAAATTTTATGCATATGGAAGTAGTAAAAGAAATCTCAATTGCTTTTGTCATTAACTGCAATTGTTGGAAATCTGTTAGTTGGCATTTGCTACGAGACTTATCTGAGAGGTGAAAATTACAATTAGTTGGAGAAGTGGCTCTAGAAAGGGAATTCTGGTCGCTGTGGTTGTAGAATGCTGTTAGATGTTTCTCTTAGGAGTTCTTAGAAAGTCAAGTGTTGGGAATTGCTTGCGTCGCGTCCGTGCAGTCGGTTCTCGTGTGATAAGTAAAAAGTAGGGAGTGCTTATTAGAAGCTACACGCCTGGGTAACTACCCTTTTTAAGGGCTAGATGATGGGAGTGCTTATTTTAGCGACTCGCCTCGGTGACAATCTCCAGATAAGTGATGGAGTTTGATTCTCCCGCCAACCTCGTGTTGGCGATTCGCCCCCTAGCGACAGGGGGAGATAATTTAACTATCAAATTTCCAACATAATTTGCAATACTTTACTGGGCACCTTAGAAGATATCCAGTACATCATACTCATAATATGTCCCGCCCTGTCAGCTGGGACGTTAGAATACACCGACTGCACCTCAGCAGAAGGGTAAGACTCCCCAGTGGGGCCACCTGTTGACCGTAGGTTGCTTCCTGGTCCACTCTGACTCGGAGTGGTAGTACTTTTTAGGGTCCCATCTATGGGTTAAATAGGAAAATGTGTTTATAAAAAAAGTTGAGTATCCATTAAGAATGAATTTATTTCAAAACTTTGTCGGCATTAAATAACCCACTGAGGTTGATGTGCTGTAAAACAAATAAACAAACCAACAGCGTGTAAAAGACACCTGATGATCTAAAATTGCATTTTCATGGTATTGTTACCGAATAACTACGAAAAGTTTTTCACAAATTCGTTTAACAATCACTAAATTAATCGTTTTAAGTGTACAGTATCACCTCATGGCCCGCGATATATTTTTAATTTGAGCTTTTCCCTGACGGGTTTTTAAGTTTTCCTTAATATGGAATTGTAAATATTGCTCTGCATGTAATTATAAAATTGCCAGAGGACTTGAAAGAAACTTCTAATATATCTATGTGAAAGGAAAGGTTTATTTTAGGGTTCATTATATATACTAGCAAATATATGCACCCTCCGGGTGCAAGTATTTAAGTTTTAATGAAATAAAATATCATATTAAATTAGAAAGGTTAATGAAACTGAATAAGAATACAGTTAAAAAGATTTCGAACTGAGGGGTATAATCAAAAAATAGAACAACTTTGAAACTAACTCTTCTATCATTTTCCATTACTCCCGTCTTTCATTGGTAAATTTTCCTAATTTAACTATTTAGTTAAAACATGAAGTAAAGAACAATATTACAGTTATTTCTTCTTGTTAATGGATTTCTTTTAAGATTTATCCCCCAGATTTTTGCTCATATTCAATAAGATAAAACCAAACAATTAGAAATCAATAATACTAAGCATATATTTATTAAAATCAAATTTTTAATATCAATATGCAAATTAGCCTTCCCATTAACACTGTAATCCACTATTTTGTTGTATATATAAATACAATTGCATGTTATTAGTATGTAGATATGGTCAACAGTGGCTTCGGCCTCTGGACCATTGATATAATTAACGGCGTCGATCCCAGGGGGCTATCCCTCCAGGCAACACCTGCCCCCTTGATTTAAAGGGACAGGGCTGGGTTTATTGTCCAGTGCCTGAGGCGCCCCCCTTGAGGGGGAATGCCGACGGGATCGACGCAATTTTTCACCCGCCACCCCATGAGCTTCGGTTTGTGGGTGGTCCCACGTTAATAGGGCCTTGTGCCTGACCCGTACAAGTGGGGTACGTGGAAAATATCATGTAGATATGGTCAACAGTGGCTTCAGCCTCTGGACCATTGCTATAATTAACGGCGTCAATCCCAGGGGGCCATCCCCCCAGGCAACACCTGCCCCCTTGATTTAAAGGGACAGGGCTGGGTTTATTGCCCAGCGCCTGAGGCACCCCCCTTGAGGGGGAATGCCGACGGGATCGACGCAATTTTTCATCCGCCACCCCATGAGTCTCGGCTTGTGGGTGGTCCCACATAAATAGGTCCTTTGTGCCTGACCCGTACAAGTGGGGTACGTGGAAAATATCATGTAGATATGGTCAACAGTCTTAAAGATGTAAAACAATTTTATTGATAATTGAGGTTTAAATAAAAATAAAATCGAGAATATGATGTAAATAACAAAGGGAATTGTGACTTGTATAGTAATACTGTTTCGGTTACAGACAGACAAACCCACAATCTCCATTATAATAAGGTATATATATATATATATATTATATATATATAATATATATATATATATTGCAAGAATAAAATACAAAACAAAAAAGGGTTAGCAAGAAATTAATTTGTGATTTATTCGGATTTTTTATTCAACTGCTTCTTTTCGACAGATTTTCTGGAGCTTTCTATTTCTATCGCGACGGGGCTACAAAAATATGATAAATGCAAAGGTGGTACTATGAATAATATTAATATAAAAAGTATAAACAATATGAAAAGATAGAATAAACAGATGACACTTATGAATGGATGCTTGATATGCCCGTATATTATAATAATAATAATAATAATAATAATAATAATAATAATAATAATAATAATAATGAAATTTATTGTGTTCAGTGCTCAGATGTACCACCACAACTCGTCAAAGTCTCATATCTAGTACACATAATAATGTATTATTGTCAGGAGCATGAACAGTGTACAGTAATAATATACATGTATGTGTGCATATGCATGTGGATGGGGGTATCAGGTATATTGCTGGTGGACTATAGGAAGCATGGAGGCTTTGAAAGATGCAGTGTTTCGACAGCCCACAACGGACGCAGGCAGCTTATTCCATTCCAGTATGAGAAGGGTCATTAAGAATTAGATGCAGTAGTAGTATTTACCTAACCCGTTCGCTACCACTGGTAGGATGCGACACACGGTCAGAAGTATGGAGCATCCAACGAAGATCGAACTCTCTTATTCAGTAATAATGGATATGCGAGACTAGCTTGCTAACCATTATACCACGATGGAGGCGCGTGGTCTAAGTCGGGGGGGGGTCTAATGGTTAGAGTCGTAGGAAATGGACTCGTCGACCCGAGTTCAAATCCTAGACGAAGCTACAGTTCACATAGCTCTAATACCCTTGGGCAACCAGTCTAGGAGAGGGAAAACTCTGAATTCAAACCTGTTAAACTCCGCTTGGTGTGGTCACAACTAGAATAGGTTCAGTGCTAATTAGTGATCTATTTCCCTAATGATTGATGTAGTATGCCCAAGTACTAGATGTAGTAGTAGTTTAAAATCTGCGTACAAGGGACATAACTCTAGCTTTTGAATATATCAGTAGATATCAGTACATACAAGTATATTGCTCGTCTGAGGAAAGAAAATAGGACAATGTAAGTGAATTTCTAAACAATAATAATAATAATGTAATTATTGTGTACAGTGCTCAGGTGCACCACAACTCATCAAAGTCTCATGTCAGGTAAATTTTGATACTAAGAATATAAAATTATATCTTCACATTGAACAAAGTTACCATGTGGATATAAAATATTCATTATAACTTGATTTTGTCCCAATTCAATGATATACTTTTTTCCACCCTTAATTTTATTTTTTTTTATTTTTTTTTTATGCCTTTTATGTTTGGAAAGATTTTTCTTTGTAATTGTTGATTTTATATCAAAATACATCATCTAAAAAAATGGAAATATTGGAACTATATTAAATGAACATTTTGCTCTTGCCTAGGAATCAGCGTATGAGTAGCACAGGGATCTGTGCTGTAAAGTGAGAAGCTGATGGTAAGTGTGGTGCTCCACCTCAGACGTACAAACAATCTCCTTAGTCTAGCACTAGTGAAAAGGGAATAGACTCCCTCGCTGTCCGGCTGATACCGACATTAGGCCACCCCATCGACTTTACTTTTTACTTATATGTACCTATGACATCAATATATATTTCAGAATATATATATATATATATATATATATATATATATATAAGTAACATAGTGAAAAATTTGAAAAAACACAGGTTCAATAAAATGAGTGATATTTATTCAGCTAATGCTGCAGTGTTTCAATCTGTTTAGTAGATCTTCTTCAGGGCTTTTGTTGATTTAATAAAAAATAAAATTTATCACAGATAATAAGGAGACTGTGAGAGTCTTTTGTTGATCAGTCTGTTTAAAAATGTTTGAATGAAGAAATAGTACTCTTAGAATTGTTTGAAAATTATATATATATTATCCAATTGCCACTTTAACTTTTCCATTGCAGTGGCATCAGTTAATAATCCAAAAGTGCTCAATATATTAAAAACATAGAGCAGTAATAATAATAGTAATAATATTAGTAGAGGTAAAATGAAGGGTCTACCATGGTTTCAATCAAAATGAATTCTTCAGGAAATCTATGCTACACTTAACTAAGTCCTTCATTAAACTCAGATATTTTTTGGATTATAATGGTTGAACGCTAGTTTATTTTTCTCTCAATGTTGATTGAAATCATGGTAGAGCATTAATTTTTCGTCTGCTGATATTATATATATATATATATATATATATATATATT
>CM042152.1:107025154-107086269 GCA_023376005.1 Doryteuthis pealeii
CTTCTAGACTAGTTGCCTAAGCAAGGTTAAAGAGCCCAGTCTGTCCTACTATTTACCCATAGCTGGATACCTTTCTCAAGGGTATTAGGGCTATGTGAAATGCAAACAGCCTCATCCAGGATTTGAGCTTCTATCGATAAGTTCATTTCCTACGACTTTAATTATTACACCACACAGCTCTCTCTCTCTCTCTCTCTCTCTCTCTCTCTCTCTCTCTCTCTCTCTCTCTCTCTCTCTCTAATTTATAAGAAAAAAGCTTTAAAATAATTTATATAAGAAAAAAGCTTTAAAATTTGCTATTTTGCAGTTATGGTACCATTTCCAATCACAGGTATCTGAATATACCCATGAGCTTCATCAGACTGCTAACTTTATTGAAAATGGTCTATTTTCAATAAAGCGGTCTGATGAAGCTTATGGGTTTATTCAGATACCTGTGAGTGGAAATGGTACCATAACTGCAAAATAGCCGATTTTTAAGCTTTTTCCTTTACTAATTATATTGCTCTGTTTATAAAAAAATAAACATCGAGCTCTCAAAATAGACCTGAACTCTCTAACATTTTACCATTGGAAGAAAAGACCAGCTTAGAATCATCCTAATACCAAATTATCTGGTAACCCACCTACAAATATATATATATATATATATATATATATATATATATATATATATATTAGGGACTGGCAAACTGAGCCTAAAATGTGTTTTTGACAAAATGACTTTAGCCCCCCTACAGAAAATAATTTACCAAAATTCAGGAAATTATCAGATTTTAATTTAATTTTTTTCAGTGTTTATGTGTCAATGAATGATCTTTATAATGCATTATTCATTTTATTTCAAAACTTTCTCATTTTTTTCAGGTCACTTAATTTTGACCCCCTTATGGTGGGGGCGTAAAATTGTTTTGAGATGGTCCTTGACTGATAGTAATTACAGTATGAATAATGAGATAAAAGACTGACGTTTTGAATAGAAACAAAAAAAATTTTTACGGTTGCGCTTCTATTAGAAAATAAGTACCGAAAATCGAAAAATGAAATGTAAAAAAATAATAAATAATTAATTTTTGGAGATTTCTTTTTTACCCATTTCAATAATTATTTAATTGGCTATTATTTTATAAAAGAAAAAATTATACAACGATGTTTTTTCTGCTTAAAAAGGGGAGGGGGTACATTTTCAATCAAGTTTTTCTTCAAAACTTATTACTTTCGTCTAAAAAAATAAGGTTTGCATTAAGTAGATATTTATTTTTAGAATCTAAAAATATAACATTTTAAACTTAACATCAGGATTTTCATATTTTAAATGAATTTTATATATTCATTTTTCATAGCAAAAATACTAAATTAAAGTTTTAAATAAAATAACTGATGCATTATAAAATTCATTAATTGTTAAATCAATACTGAAAATTTCATTAAAATCGGATAATTACCTGATTTTTGGTAAATTTTTTTTCATCCCAAATGTTACGTTAAAATTGTAAACAAGCGCCTAAACCATTGAAAAACAGCCAAAATGGCGTCGGCGAACAAAATTGACCAAAACAAATACTTTTAAATCTTTTAAAAATAAGCTGCATATGTAATGATATTTTTCTTTTTTAATGATGGTTATTATGGTACTACTTATCGATTTAGACAAAGTTTAACCTTAAATAATAGATTTAATTATTCTTAATTCGCTTTTAAAACTCGTAGTATCCAATTTTTTTTGCTAGTCCCTAATATATATATATATATATATATATATATATATATATATAAAATTAGGATATAGGATAGGGTAGACGTAGTGTTAACACTGCTTGGTGACTGTCAGTTTCTCGCGTATGTGAATGAGTTGCATTGGCAAAAAACTGATCATCACCAAGAGCTGTTGACTCTGTGTTATCCTAACTTATATATATATATATGCTCATTCACTGATAATAAGCATTCTTTATTTATAAATATAGCAAATATTATTGATATTAATATATATATTCTATTTGTACAGATTTTTCTGGTTGGTTGGTTGGTTTTATGGCATGTTAACCCATTGGGTTATTTTATGCTGAAGACGTTTGTTTTATTCATTTTCACGGGTACTCAATCTTTTTTTAAACACATTTTTGCAAACTCATTTTTCTACTTAACCAATAGATGGGATGCTAACAGTTGCTACCACTCCAGGCCAGAGTGAATCTCAGAGCAATATTAATGAAGGGGTACTCCACATTCCGTAGAGTTCCAGAAGTGGAACTTCACCATCAGATAGACTTTAATGTTATACCCAGGACAATAAGACCCTCAGCCACTGCCTTCTAGATAATGATAATAAAGGATTTGGGCTTGCCATAAAGGCAATAGGGTTGGGACAATCTTATAGGTGCTAGGGCTTGACATGCCCAGCCGATTGATCGGAGGGAGCCTCTAGCCTAAGTAAGGGCCTCAGTGGAGTGTTGCATGTCATGGAGTGCTCAGCCACCAGGATCCCATCCTTAAGTATCACGATTCACCACCCACAGCCAACAGGTGGCCTTATTAAGGGTTGGGGAGGTTACCCCTCTGCAGAGGTACAGTCGGTGTATTCTAAAGCCCCAACTGATTGGACGATTATTTCTGGAATTTTAAAAAATCTTTATGAACATAAATGAATATTTCTAGTAATTTAAGATTGATTTAATTTCACAAAACAGCGTTGATTTTGACATGAGGTTGTATCAAGATCCATTCTGTTTATTGGGGAGAAAAAGTATCAAACAATTCAATTAATACAAAACCTTATTACAAAGTTTGTTGTAGAGGCGACTGGTGTAATGGTTACTATCATAAGAAATGGACATGGTGAGACACGTTCAACTCCTAGACAAGACTGTTAGCATTTCACATAGAACTAATACCCTTTGGAATCCAACTATTCTCCCTCCAGCTATGGGAAAACTGGGTTCTTTAATCTTGTTTAAGCAACCAGAGTAGGAGAAGGAAAACTCTGAATTCAAACCTGTTAAACTCTACTTTAGAAATTGACCTTGTGTCATATCCTACACTAGATTAGTTCGTCAGCGTATGAGTAGCACAGTGATCTGTGCGGTAAATATGTATTTAAAGTTTGTTTTGTTTATTTGAGGATGCTAAGCACGCAAAAATTATTTAGTTTGAAAATAAATTGCTTTTATAGCAACACTCAAAATTCTGGGATGCATTTTTTTTTTTAATTTAAAGCTAGTAAAAGAAGTAATTTTTTAAAATTCATTTTATGATTTTTTTATTTTATTTTTATTTATTTATTTTTTTTAGATAAAGCAATTGAGGATATTTATATCATCATTTAATATCTTTAATGAAGATAATAATTTATCATCATTCTTTATGTAGAGTTCAATTTCCATTATCTTAAGATATCTAAATTGCTTTTTCACTATGCATTTTACATTTGCAAATATTATTTTTAGAAATGTTATTATTCATCAAAAAAAAAAATGAAAGTCATCATATTTCTGTTTTCCTACTTTTGAAGATTTCGTTTCGCCATATCAATTACTCATTTTCATGACAACTCTCAGAATAGAACAGAGAAAGGGCAACAACTATTTGAAAACGTGTGTCATACGGAGACCTAGGAAGGATTAAGAATTATGTCGGACGAATCGGTACTTACTAAATCTCCAGCTGTTTGCATCATCACTGGAGCCAGCCGTGGCCTGGGACATGGATTGGCTTTTGGCCTGGCCAAAAGCTTGCATAAGGATTCTGTATTTGTTTTGATGGCTCGTTCTGTCAACTTACTCCAGGAAGTGAAAAACGATTTAATAAAAGAGGCTGGTAAATCTCCTGATCACGTAATTTTTGTTGAATTTGATCAAAAGAAAATGACCAAAGAATATGCCGATAATCTTTTTTCGAAAATTCTTCAACCACAATTAGCAACTGCAATGGGATCGAAAGAATATGACACCTGTCTGTTGTTGCATAATGCAGGTACCTTGGGAGATCCTCGGAAGAAAGCCATCCAGCTGACTGACGTGGAAGAAATGAAAGATTATTTTGATATCAATGTCAATGGATTAATTACTTTTAATGCACTGTGTCTGCAAAAATTATTTGCTAACACAAAGAATAGATTTGTTGTTAATATTTCATCTCTTACGGCTATTCAACATTTTAAATATCTTTCTTTGTATTGTACAGGTAAGAAGACAGTCCTCCTCAGGACATCTGTATTATTTGTCAATAAGTCTTATTTCGCTTTTGATTCTTCTACTTTGTCACCATTGTTATTCGCCTTTTCTTTAATTGAAAAAAAAAGGAACAAACCTTTTTCGTATAACCAAAAAATAAGTAAATTCATTCAAAGTTAGTTGCATTATTTATTTTTTTTTTTACTACTGTTAATACTTTTTATAATGAGGCAAAAACTGTTTAATTATTTTTTCCAAAGAATTTATTAAAGCTTTAACAAAATATTTTACTTTTTGTACATAGAGTAACTTACCGTAAAAGTAAAACTAAAACCTTTATTTTTATTTACATTTTCTTTCCGTTAAAATTGTACTTTTCATTTTCGGTTTCGTTCGATTTTTACTCTTAAATTAGTTTAAATCTCTACTGCCCCATAACAATTCTTATATTTGATGTATTAAATTTATATGCATATGTAACAAGAACAATTATTATGAGACAAGTGCTTGACGCTGCTACTACACGTTCTTTCTTTCTTTCTTTCTTTCTTCCACGTCAATGAAATGAAGACTACATTAACGACATTTATGAGAAAGTTTTAAGAAATAGAACAAAAATGAATATTAATTTTGTTAAGTGCATTTTTTAACCTATGAAAACGTGATATTTTTAATTATAAATTGTGAAAGTCTTTTAAGATAAATTAAGAGTAAAATGAATGAACGATGAACCATTTATTCTATAGAAGCACTGTTTATGTTTTCAAAATAAATTGCATTCTTTGTTAATGTTACTATTATTACTACTACTACTACATCTACACGCAATATCTTGCAGTAAATTATTTAGACAAAGAAAAAGTGGTGGTAAAATCCCATTATTTTTTTTCTCTGTATGTAGACTAAGGTTTGACGATAAACAACCTCTCTACAATTCTAAATATCTCATCTGTGTCATCTTATACTTTTTGTGTGTGAGTACTGAGTAATAAAAACAACGCATTATTTCTACAAACGTATCTTCATGACTTGAAGATTTAGTGTTTGGAATTATTGGTTGGGTACTTAGAAAAAAGATGATCTTGAAAATTAGGCCGTACATCCTTACTAAGTTGTTTTGTTTTTTGTTTTTTTATGACCTGCATACACATTGCAGCAACAACAAAAAGTGATGGTCATTGCTCATTGGGTAAACAAAACTGAAATTACGTTACTTTCATTCTCGTACTGAAGAAAAAGAAAAAGCGTTAGGGGTGAACTAAGCCCCACAAAGCCTCATTTTTTTAAATACCCAAGATCTAACATTTTCAGGTCATTGATTCAATTCAGAAACTTTTGGTAATTGTCTTGGATATTCGGCTTCTTAAGAAATGTCTGCGATAATATACAAAATATTATATTAGAAATCTAATACATTGAGCAACAAAAAAACAAACACTCGCTACAATTCACTCACCCGTTATATTTCTTTAATGTTTTCCTTTCCAACCACTTAAGAAGATGGCGACCTACGGCTGATAGTTGATGTAAATTTTGAAAATAAGATATGTAACTGTTTCAGTAAATAAATGAAGAAAATGACTGAAAAATTCTCTATTTATTAGGAGGGTGTAATATGTAAATATTAAATTTCTATCTATCACCGCAGACATTTCCTTGGGGATATTCTGGAAAAGTACCGGATATTTCCCCACCCACTTAGAACCTCAGACAGTTGAATAACGAAGTAGGTTTATTTTCTCGCATCAATTATAGTTATAGGAAAAAATATTTTGATCACTTTTTTTTTTACCTCATCCTTCGTGTGTTTTTTCTTTATTTTTGAAAATAACAAATTTACCAAAATCAGAAAGTACCAAAATCTAAGAAATCATTTACTAAGCATTGGTTGTAGTAAGAATCAAACTCACTTACAATGTTGATCTAGATCGTTGCTAAAATATATGAATAAATAAATGAAAAGTCCAGGTGTTATTTGAGGTATAAGTTAAGTATTATTACTTATGAGTCATTTGTTTAGTTTTTCGCTCCCTTTGTTTACCATTTTTTCCTCCTCCCCTCACTACAACTGTCAGTCATTTGAATTGACGTTAGTCTTTCCTAATTCTAGGTTAGTCTCATCATATATACCTACCTCACCAACTGGGTTGATTAGTGTGTAAAATATTCATGAAAGATACGATAATTGTCATTTTGATTAGGAATAACGTTTTTCATTTTTTTTTTAACTCAGTCAAGTTACACGGCGAAGAAAGAGATTAATTGATTTTAACGTGTCTGGGGTTATTTTATGTTTAGGTACCACCAATTTTCCCTGTGAAATTTACCCCTCCCCTTATATCTAACAGAATGAAACTTGCATAAAGGTTAATATTATCTTCTTTTTTTTTCTTCTTCTTATCCATTCAAAAGAAGAAACATGAAAAAAAAAACTCCTGATGATTTTTTAATTTTTTTCAGCTTACGGAAATAATGAAAATTATAAACGAAAAACAATGTTTACATTTTTGCACCGTTAAATCAATTGCAATTTAACGTAGCCAAAAACAAGTTATGACTAGAGACTTTTTTTTAAAAATTCTATGAAAAATCAATTAATTGTCCGATTTTCACGAAAATTTCCATAATTACTCGCCTTTTAATGAAAATATGTCTGAAATATTTTTTTCCTAAAATATATTAGGGGAAATTTTTTTACGTGTTTTACTTGAAAAATGAACCGACAAAAAACGATTTTTACTTTTTTTCTATAAAGAGTCTGGATAATTATATCAGAAGATTTTTATAAGTTTCAATGCCAGAGTTTTTTAGTAAAAGATCCATGAATACAGAATTCTATTTTTAAAATATCAATCATGTAGTACCACCAATTTTCCCTGTAACCCCCCCCCCCTTATATTTAACACTATGAAACTTGCATAAAGGTTAATATTATCTTGAAAATTATTTGTCCATTTGAAAGAAGAAACATTAGAAAAACTCCTGATGATTTAAAAACAAATTTCAGCTAAATGAAATAGTGAAAATTATAAACGAAAAACAATGTTTACATTTTTGCACCGTTAAATCAATTGAAATTAACGTAGCCAAAAAAAAAGGGCTGAACTTGCACAAAGGTGTCAAAATTAGATTGACCCAGAAAAAACAGAACCCAAATGATTTATTTATTTTCCCATTAAACTAACATTAAACCCCAATCCCAACCCTAACCCTAAACCCCTCTAGTTAAAATTAACAGTTTCATTACAAAATTTGTGGGTTCTGTTTTTTCTAGGTCACCGGTATACAGGGTGATCCAGAAAAAACAGAACCCAAATTAATTATTCATTTTCCCATTAAACTAACCCTAAACCCCAACCCTAATCCTAATCCTAACCCTAGACCCCCATAGTTAAAATTAACAGTTTTACTTTTATTACAAAATTTGTGGGTTCTGTTTTTTCTGGGTCACTCTAATTTTGACACCTTTGTGCAAGTTCAGCCAAAAAAAGTTACAACTAGTGGCTTTTTAAAAAATTCTATGAAAATTAATGGTCTGATTTTCACGAAAATTTTCATAATTACTTACCTTTTGATGAAAATACGTCTAAATATTTTTTTCCTAAAATATATTAGGGGAAATATTTTTTTCATTATGGTCGATTAAAACAGATTAGCGTTATCACTTCCAGGGAGGCCCAAAATTGACGTAAAATGGGTTTTTGACAAAATGAATGTAGCCCCCCCTACAGAAAATAATTTACCAAAAATCAGGGAATAATCAGATTTTAATGAAATTTTCAGTGTTTATTTATCAAAGAATGATCTTTATAATGCATTATTTATTTTATTTCAAAACTTTCTCATTTATTTTCAGGTCACTTAATTTTGACCCCCTCTTATGTTGGGGGCGTAACATTTTTTCGAGCTGGTCTTATACTGTACTAATTACAGTATAAATAAAGAGATAAAAGACTGAAGTTATGAATAGAAAAAAAAAGAAGATTTTTAAAATAAGTACCAAAAATTGGAACATAAAAAGTTTTAAAAAAAAAAAAAATTTTAGATTTCTTTTTTACTCATTTCGATAATTATTTAATTGGCTATTATCTTATAAAAGAAAAAATTATACATCGATATATTTTCTGCTTAAAGGGTGGAGGGGCTAAATTTTCAATAGAGTTTTTCTTCAAAACTTATTACTTTTTGTATCTAAAATAAGGTTTGCATTAAATAGATATTTAATTCTAGAAACTAAAAATATAACATTTTAAACTTAACATCAGTCTTTTCATATTTCAAATGAATTTTATATATTCATTTTTCATAGCAAAAATACTTAAAGTTTTGAAATAAAATAATTGATGCATTATAAAATGCATTAATTGATAAATCAATACTGAAAATTTCATTAAAATCGGATAATTCCCTGATTTTTGGTAAATTTTTTTTGCAATCGCGAATGTTACATTAAATTTGTAAAAAAGCCATTTTAAACCATCGTCTCAGACCGAAAGTGATAGAAATTGACCGAAAAAATCGTTTTAAATGTTTTTTAAAAAATTGTATATGTAATGATATTTTTCTTTTTTTAATGATGGTCATTATGTTACTACTTATCGTTTTAGACAAAAGTTTGACCTTAAATAATCGATTTAATTAATTTTAATTTATTTTTAAAACAAAAAATCTGTCACAAGCAGACGAATTTTGGGCCATCCTAGCTTACTCCTTTTATCTTTATTCCCATACTCTGTTTCTTTCTTTCTTTCTTGTATTTTTTCTGTGTAGCATGTCCATTTTCTTCCCTTTCTTTATAATAATAATGGAATGGTCCATTATTTAGCTGAGGTGACAACACTCAGGATTTACATTTTGCATTCCATCTTGGATGATTTGGACGGTCTCATTTTTAACCAGAGGGTGTTGCAAGATGATAACTGTCATATTTTGTAGGAACACCAGTATTATTATATAGATAAATGTTTTTATCTTTGTTTAAAAATTGTTGGATCTTCAGTGCTATTCGCAGAATTCCGTCCCGGCCTACTGCCTTAAAAAAACACTAGGCGGTGATAGCTGAAAAAACAACCCTCCCTAAATAAAATAAAAATACCGAAAAAAATGTTTTGATTTTTTATTTGTAATTGATTGTCGAAAAAAAAAGAAAAATTAAAATACCAAAAAAAAGATATTTTTTAGTGGATAAAACATTTTTATTGACAAATTATTTTTTTTAGTGGTTTGAAGGCATTAAAAGTAAGCCATATTTTTATTGACAAGTAAATGTAAATAAATATTTTTAAAGAGGGGGAGGGTTAAAATATTTACTTGTCGAAAAAAGACTGGAGGGGGTAAAATATCACATTAACTTTTTGGGGAAAAACGCCCTTAGTGCTTCAACTGGCACCACTACAGCTTGGGACTTCATTCGTAGGAAGGGTTGTTTTTTCAGCTATCACCGCCTAACGTTTTTTAAGGCCGGAGGCAGGGACGGAATTCTGCGAATAGTACCGGATCTTCTTTTGAATCAAGCAGATCAATTCTTCCTAATTAGTGTGGTTGATTTGTTGAGAAAAAATTATTTTTTTGTTGGAATAGTTTTTATTCAATATCTAAATTCTATTAGTTTTTTTATTTGATAACAATGAATAAGTTCTGTGTGACTGACTGAGTGGAAGAAGTAGAAATGTGGTTAATATTTTCTCTTATCATAATACAGTAATTATTTGTGTAGAACATGCACCTAAATTTGAGCTGGGAAAAAAAATCTTTCTTATATAAAATACGTACTGACTTTTTAGAATTTGTAGCAGCTAAATTTAACATTAGTTCAACTTTTTGTCTGGTTTGTATAGACTAAAAATAAAATATATCCAGTTTATTTGTGTTTTCAAACAAATACAGTATTTAGGACAAATACACAGACACGTTCAAACAATAATATAACAAGCTTGTGGCAAAAATAAGCTTGCTGCACTAAGACTGGCATAAAACACAAGTGTTTATAACTGTTACATGTTAATTAGTTTGGATTATAAATATAACTTACTTTCAGTCATAGCATCTTGAATGTGGTGATGCAGATAGCTGTATCTTGAATGTGGTGATGCACATAGCTGTATAAAAGGTTGATATTAATTCTTGTGTATAATATGCAGACCTTACTTTTAAGCTTAAAAATGTAGTAGCCCTGTTGACTGGGGCTTTATAATACACTGACTGCACTGTTGCAGAGGGGTAAGACCCTCTCCCTAATAGGGCCACCTGTTGACTGTGGGTAGCAATCCATGATGCTTAAGGACAGAATCCTGGTGGATAAGCAGTCCATGACATGCAACACTCCATCTTGGCCCTTACCTAGGGCTAGACAGTGGTCGGGCTACTCCCCTTCAAATAATCGGCTGGTCACGTCAAGCGCTATCACCTATAGGATTGTCCCAACCCTATTGCCCTTATGGCAGAACCACCACCCCCCAACCTTTTTTATGGCTGAGGTTTTAGTGTCCTGAGTATGACGTTCAAATGCATCTAATGGTGAAATTCTAGTTCTGTAGCTCTGGAGAGTGTGAAGTACCCCTTCATCGCTATTACTCCCAAGTCCACCCTGACCCGGAGTGGAAGTACCTTTTAGGGTCTCATCTATGGGTTAAATAGAAAAAATAGGTTCAGTATGTTAGCCAGAATGCCATGGGGATTCCTCCAGTCTAGGAGAAGAGAAAAAGAAAAAAACTGAATTCAAACCAGCTTTACTCCACTTAAAAATTGACCTTGTGTCGATTTCTGCTCGTAGCTGGAGGGGGAGGGGGGGTAAATGTGATACTTTACTTTTTGGTAGAAAGTTTAATTGCTCATTATTTTTTTTTATTTTATTTTTTTTTTAGTGAGATTTGTTTGTTGAGATTTTGTATGCCCATTTCAAGCTTAATGACAAGTCTGGATTTTCTGTTTGTCTCTAGCAAAACTGCACATTAAGCAGCAGCAGCAGTAAGCATTAGAATAACACGTTCCTCCTCCTCCTCCTCCTCCACAAAGATTTTGGTAAATACATTTGAAAAGTCAATCTGACATTAATCTTTTTAGATAACGGACAATGCAATGTGTCTGCTATATCAGCTGCACTCAAACATTTACCCATGCATCGTTGGCACACACTATTTGAAGATTAACGATTTATGCTTTCTTGAAAGGCTGAAAAATGACTGTTTGAAATTGAATTTCTATATTAATTTTGATTGACTTAAAAATATTATCTAACTTTGGGAATGTAATGATACTAGGGTGTAAAGTTGAGAAGAAGAAACTTATGATTTTGTTTCCCCTTCCACTGTGTTCACTCTTAATATATCATGTATATATAAATGATAATATTGGATCTTGGTGAGTGAGGACACAACAAAGTATCTTCCAGTAAAATTCCAATATTAGGATACACTGTAAGCCGGATTTAGACCTTTGGGGTCCTGGGGCACTTCTGGTAAAACAAAGTAGCTAATCTAGTTTAGTCATAAGGGCAGTGCTACTCAGGTAGTATGTCTTGGTGGAGCACATCCCTCTCCAGGTCTACAACTGGTTTGAATTGAGAGTTTTCCTTCTCCTATGCTTGTTGCCATATCAAGATTAAAGAGCCCAGTCTGCCCTACTATTTACCCATAGTTGGAGAGAGAATAGCTTGATTCATACCTTTCCCAAGGGTATTAGCATTATGTGAAATGCAAACAACTTCATTCAGGATTTGATCTCAGTTGTCAGAGTCCACTTCCTATACCAATAACTGATACATCACAAGCACTAATGTAAAGGTGACTGAGTACCATTTTACACACTGCAAAGCAAAACTATTTGTTTGGAGCCACAAATAGTTAGCATTAAAATAAAATAAAAAATAGATGATATTTGTTTTAGTTGTGTTTAAGCTTTCTTTACAGTATCTTCTGTAGAGATAACATCTACCCAATTTTAAGGTTTATTACTACTAGCTGACATACACATTTACATTGGGTAAGAGTTAAAGGCTTGAATTGCAGCTGGTTATGACATTCCTTCATACTGATAATAGTGTGCTGGTAAGTGTTGTTTCTATCAAGTAACAGTTGATCACACCAACAGTGTTCATCAAACAACAGTTGATCATACCAACGTGGGATAAGTACTATTAAAAAACACCTAGTACTTTTAAAAACTTCTAACGACTCTGAAGATGGAATTTTGTTCCGAAAATATTAAGTATGTTAGAAAAAAAAAGAAAAAAAAGGTAAATAAAAATAGTTTTCAACATATATTGCATTGTCAACTGCCTTCAAAAAATTTCTATTACAATTATGCTTCAAGCACACTATTAAAAAAAAACCTTTATATATATATATATATATATATATATATATATATATATTAATATTGACTAGCAGGACCTGTGGATATATCACAGTATGCTAATCTGATTATTACAACATCTGATATGTTTACTTTAGAGCTATTGCAAAATAGTACAATATGTAAAATGTATAATAATCTTGATTTAACTCCTTCTCACACTTTTTCTTTCTTTCCTTCTTTCCATCATGTTTGATTGAAACAGATTAGTGCTATCATCCCCCTCTCTCTATCTTTCTCCTACTTTCTTTCTTTCTTTCTTATTATATTTTTTCTGTGTAGCATGTCATTTTCTTCCCTTTCTTTATAATAAAATAGAATGGTCCATTTTTTAGCTGAGGTGACATAATTATTTTAGTAAAACAAATAATTCAACATTTTTTCTTTTTTAGAAGTTTGAAAATAGATATTCTGCTTGATTAGTTACATCTAACAGCAACATGGCTTCTTATTGTTTATTATTAGAGACCCTCTTTCAATAATATTGCCCCTTTCTCATAAGGAACAACCCTTTTTTTTTTAACATTAAAACCTCACCTATGTCTAACAATAATAGTAAATTTGGTAGTTCTACATCAAACTGTTCAACTGTTTATAAAGGACAGGCAAGCTCTTCTCAAATATCAATATGAATAACTTGTTCATATATGTATTCACCCAACCCCTCCACACGAGCAAGATGTGACACAAGAACAAGTTTTAAGAGAACCTTAACAGGTTTGAATTCAGAATTTTCCTTCTCCTAGACCAGTTGCCATGCCATGGTTAAAAATCAGTCTGGCTTTCTGTTTACCCATAGCTGGAGAGAGACTAGCTGGATTCATACTTTTCCCAAGAGCATCAGTGCTATGTGAAATGTCAACAGCTTTTTCCAGGATTTGAACTCCTCCAGTCATTATGTCCATTTCCTATGATGATAACCATTACACCATGAGCATGATAAAAGAACTTGTTTATATATGAAATAAAACTAAAACGATAAATATTGATCCATAGGTTTTTCTGCAACATTTGTTTTCTGATTTTTTTTTATTAATAATACACTGGCAACAGATGCAGAATGAATATCACATACTTGAACATTTTTATCTAAATATAACACAGCAAAATTTTAAAAAAAAATTGTATCATTTTATATCAATTATAAAGATCAGCAAAATGTTATTATTCTATGCAGATGTAGCTTGATAATGATCACACACTATCCAAATTTTGCAACTATTATTGAACTTAATTCAGTTCAAATTTTAATAGATTTTATACTTAAAAATTAAAATAATTGTCTTGTTAATTTTTTTTTTAAATCCATATGATAAAATAAATATTCTCTCTCCAATAATCGAGAGAGAACATTTATTTTATCATATGCTGTCTGAAAATGTATTAAATTTTTTACTAAAAATAAAATGTAATAATTTTATAGTCTACAAAAATAAGTCAAAATATCTTCCAAACAAAATGAATTTATCTCTGCAGTAGACTAACAATATTAAACAATGTTTTTTGTCCATGTATCAAATTACTGAAATAATCCATTTATATAGTGTTTGTATATTTAGAATGAAAAAACCTTTACATCTAGCCGCCCTGTCGGCTGGGGCGTTAGAATGCACCGACTGCACCTCTGCAGAGAGGTAAGCCACCTGTTGGCCTTGGGTGGCGACCCGTGATGCTTAAGGATAGAGCCCAGGTGGATGAGCAGTTCATGACATGCAATACTCCACTTTGGCCCTATCTTGGGCTAGACAGGCGGTCAGAGAGGCCCCCTCCGATCAACCGGCTGGTCACGTCAAACCCTAGCACCTATATGATTTTCCCAACCCTATTGCCCTTATGGCAAGCCCCAGCCCTTTTTATCATATGGATGCTAGAAGGCGGTGGCTGCGGGTCTACATGTCCTGGGAATGACGTTAAACTCTATCTGATGGTGAGGTTCCAGTTTTGGAGGTTTGGGGAATGTGGAGCACCCCTTCATCACCATTGCTTCCTGGTCCACTCTGACCCGGAGTGGTAGTACCTGTTAGGGTCCCATCTATGGGTTAAATAGAAAAATGTATTTATAAAAAAATTGTATTATCCATTAAGAATTGATTTATTTCAAAACTTTATCGGCATTAAATGACCCACTGAGGTTGATATGCCGTAAAACAAAACAAACCAAAATTTACATCTAGCAATGATGGGAGTAAAAAGAGGAAATCAATCCGACAATATGTGGAGAAAAGTAGACAAACATGGAATGGTGTACTGGGTGGAAGTTTATTACTGTTAGTGATTTCGACGCTGTAATGTTTTGGTCTATCAGAACTTCTTCAGGACACGAGCTGAGTTCTTGTATTGAAGGATTCAATTCACTTACTGATGAGTGTCTTGCAGTCGTGGTTGGGAGGTGGGTAGTGGTCAGCTGCTGCTGATGTGGGGTGAATGTTTGGGATAGTAGTAGGGGATCTTGTGTGGTTATGGAAGTCTGATAGACCGAAATGTTATAGCATCAACATCACCACCAGTAATAAACTTCCATCCAGTTCAACATCCCGTGTTTCTTTTTAACATACTTGCCTATCAATAGATGTTCATGGTGCAATGGTTATCATTGTAGAAAATGGACATTGTGGCCCAAGTTCAAATTCTGAAAGAGGCTGTTTGCATTTTACATAGTACTAATACCCTTGGGAAAGATATGAATACAACAATCCTCACTTCAACTATGGATAAAATAGAAGGGTAGACTTGGCTATTTAACATGGTATGGCAACCGGTCTAGGAGAAGGAAAACTCTGAATTCAAACCTGTTAAACTCTGCTTAAAAATTGACCTTGTGTTGCATCCGGTTCATGCAGAGTGGTTAGGTTATATATATTTACTTACCAATACAAAAATGTATATACTTATTGTTCACCTAAACAAGTACAGTGTTACTGTATTACATCTTATTATAATGGAAATTGTGTGTTTGTAACTGAAAGTATATCACTACTCAAGGCACAATTCCCTTTGTTATTTACCTCACATTTTCCATGATTTTATTTTTATTTAAACCTCAATTAATAATAAAATTGCTTTACATTATTAATACTGTTGGCCATATCTACATACTAAAAACATGCAATTGTATTTATATATACAACAAAATAGCGGTTTACAGTGTGAATGGGAAGGCTAATTTGTATATTGATATTAAAAATTTAATTTTAATAAATATGTGCTTAGTATTATTGATTTCTAATTGTTTGGTTTTATCTTAATGAATATGAGCAAAAATCTCGGGGATAAATCTTAAAAGAAATAATTAATTTTATTCTTTACTTCCTATTTTAACTAAATAGTTGAATTATGAAAATTTAGCAATGAAAGACAGGAGTGATGGAAGAATAAGTTTCAGTTGTTCTATTTTTCGATTATACCCCTTCTGTTGTAAATCTTTTTATCTGCATTCTTATTTAGTTTAATTAGCCTTTCTAATTTAATATGATATTTCATTACATTAAAACTTAAATACATGTTCTCATAGGGTGCATATATTTGTTAGTTATATATAACAGGAAAAGGTAGAAGAGTCTGAAGGAGTAGCGTTAGTGTGTATATATGTACATTTCTGTGCATGCATATTTATTTTACTTAACAGTATATTTTTTTCTCTCTCTTTCCAGGTAAAGCAGCTCGAGATATGTTTTTTAAGGTTTTGGCTGCTGAGGAACCAAGTATAAGAGTACTCAACTATGCCCCAGGACCTGTTGATACAGACATGCAAACTTATCTTCGTGAGAATCTAGGTGATACAGAGAACAGATCTATGATAAAAGGTAATTATTGTTTGAAAATTATCTATTGACTAATAACGTTATATTTTTTAATAGTTCTCCCAACTTTTAGTGAGTTTTTTTTATATTTTGTATTACATCATAATTAAACTTTGATTCCCTCTCACGGTGGGACTATGAATATGCTGCATCACTTGCAGAGAGATACCCACCCCCAATTTATGGTTAAAATAGCTCTGTTAAAAAGATATTCATATTCGATAGGACCATGTGCTAAAAAAACTCTTTAAACTACTATTCAAATAATTGTTGATTTTACTAAACATTAAAATTGATATTATTTTGATTTTTCGGACTGTTGGCCTCATCTTTATTGTGATATATAAAAACACAATGTTTTGGCTGCTGTATCCTCGACCCTTCTTCAGGTGTTACCTGACTATCCGAGCATAGCAATGACCCAACCTGGCAAATCATTTTGAATCGTTTGACTATTGATCAAACAAGATGTCAAAAGATTTTGAAGATTTCATTCAAATAATCATGTCATTGTTTTTGTGTTTTTAGATAATGACATCATGAACATTAAAAAATAATTTTTTAATGACATCATTATTTGAATGAAATCTTCAAAAGTTTGTTCAGAAGTTTTTCATCCGCCTCGGAACCACAATTTTCCAGGTTTGACACTGGCCCTCACCAACTCAGCATATGATTAGCATAGTTCAGATCTGTGCAGTAGAATAGGCAGCTGATGGTAGGTATGGTGCTCCACCTCAGACACAAAACAATCTCTCTGGTTTAGTGCTAGTGAAAAGGGAATAGACTCCCTCGCTGTTCATCCAATACTGATTATAGGCCACTCCATAATGTGGATATTTGTTAGATTAAGTTTGGTTTGGTTTAACGGCATATCAACCCTGTGGGTTATTTAACACCTTTTTCTTTTTTTTCTTTTTTTATTCCAATTGACCGGAAGGGCCTCTCCGACCACCTGTCTAACCTAAGTGAGGGCCAAAGTGGAATGTTGGCTGTGGGTAGCAACCTGCTCAGCCACAGTTTGCTACCCACAGCCAACAGGGGACCCCATTGGGGTGGGTCATACCCCTCTGTAGAGGTGCAGTCGGTGTATTCTACAGCCCTAGCTGACAGATTAGATTAAATGGCATGCCAAATAATTGATCACTTACCAGACTTAAAATCTAGTATCCTCAAAGATATTAGAATGTCACTTTTTATGTAGCAGATTATAATTGCACAAAAAGATTTTACCAAGAAGGAGGAAATATTCAATGATACAAAATATATATATATATATATATATATATATATATATATGGAGATGCATGATGTAATGGTTAGAGTCATAGGAAATGAACTTGTCGACCCAAGTTCAAATCCTGGACGAAGCTGTTTGCACTTCACATAGTGCTAATACCCTTGGGAAAGGTATGCATCCAACTAATCTCCTTCCAGCTATGGGTACATAGCAGGGCAGACTGGGCTCTTAGCCTTGGATAGGTAACCAGTCTTGGAGAAAGAAAACTCCGTGTAAGAAATTAACTTTGTGTCACATCCTGTTCGAGCAGAGGGGTTGGTATATATATATATATATATATATATATATTAAATAGATTGTAATGATTTAAGAATTCTATTGGATACCACAGTTCTTGGAGTCTGTGGTTGTTAATCTCTATTTTGCTCAAGAAGTAATACTGGCTTGGCTGTGCATTGGCCATACAAGACTTACTCACTCTTTTATACTCAAACAAGATCATCAACCAGTGGGAAACATGTCAAACACCCTGCACTGTCAAACATTTCCTCATAGAAAGAATTGTGGAGCTTTCACAACATGAAAAAATTATTTGGAAATGCTAACATGTATGGCATTATAGATAAATATAAGTAAGCAAAGTCAAAAGGGTGGCCTAATGTTGGTATCAGCCAGACAGCGAGGGAGTCTATCCCCCTTTCACTAGCGCTAGACCAAGGAGATTATTTTGCATCCGAGATGGAGCACCACACCTACCATCAGCTCCTCACTTTACTGCACCGATCCCTGTGCTACTTATATGCTGAGTTGGCGAGGGCCAGTATCGAACCAGGAACTTGCGATTCCTAGCCAGACACTCTACCGACTGAGCTAAAGCAGCCCTTAATAAATATAATTGGCCTACAATTTCTAATGTTGTAATTTATTCAATTATAATTTTGATAATTTGTTTAAATTTCTTCTTCTTTGCTTTCAGAAATGGCAGATCAAGGCAAATTGGTGAAATGTGAAGATACTGTACAGAAATTAATTCAAATTTTGTCTAAGAATACATTTAATAGTGGGGATCATATTGATTATTTTGATTAACTATTCTTCCAGTTAGTTTTAATGTATTGAGTACATTATTTGTATTCATTAACATAACCTGATGCTAAATGGTTGATCACTAAAGAAAAAAATTTGCTTTCAAATTTTATATGTTGCAATAGCAAAGTATGCAAGACAATCAGGTACATAAACTTCATAAGAAACTGTCAACATAATATAAAAGGTTATGGTGTTTGTTATAAGTATAGCATTTATTTAAAATGAATCTAAAGGTAATAATTTAAATAATGCTTAATTGGTGGAGGGGGAGGTAGAATGTATGGTAATCTGAACATTAGCTACATAAATGAGAGTAACCTCCCCTTGTTTATTTCACTTTGAGGAAGTCATATGTTTTGGTCGGCCATTTTCAATTCACCATAAATCTACACTGAAAATATGAATTTGTTTGAATCAATACAATTGCATGTTTTAACACGAAAATATCATAAAATGTGTTCTTAATTGTGCTTGCACATTATTTGAAATGAACTTAATTGTTATTAAGAACACATTTTATGATATTTTCGTGTTAAAACATGAAGTTGTATTGATTATGGTGAAATGAAAATGGTCAACCCAAATATATGGCTTCCTCAAAGTGAAAGAAACAAGGGGAGGTTACTCTTATTTATGTAGCTAATGTTCAGATTACCGAATGTATATCTGGATTAATGGATACAGACAAAAATTGCTGTTCATGGTCACAAGGTTCAATTGCTGTTGGGCATATTAAATTTTTATATATCATTTAAATGTAATTAATGAGGAAGTGCGTCCTGGTCTCCTGCCTCAAAAATTGCTACCCGGTGACTATCAAAATAACAACCCCAGCTCGTCGTAATTCTTGTTTATTTATCGTAATTCTTGTTTAGATATGAAGATGGATATATAGTTTGGAATAGACTGAGATAGATAGATAGATAGATAAACAAACAAAATGATATAGATATGAACAAATGGAGATAGATATTTTCGACAAGTAAATGTATTTGGGGGGGGGGGTCGCATCTTTTTTTGTCGTAATTCTTGTTTATTTAAACTAAAAACAAGACATTAAACAAACATGAATAAAAAAAAATCTTAGTATTTAAAGTAATATAGATAAATATGAACAAATTGAGATAGATAGATATGAAGATGGATAGTTTTGAAAAGACTGAGCTGGGTCGTTATTTTAATTGTCACCGGGTAGCAATTTTTGAGGCAGGAGACCAGGATGCACTTCCTCATAAATTACCCATTTAAAGAAACTACTTAGTAGCCATAAGAATAATCATGAAAAAGAAATTAAATAAAATAGTCCTGGAGACCTGAGGAGACTTGTTGTCACTCATACTCCAGTAAAAGACCATCAGTTAACGCTGATATGAAAAACTCAAAAAGAGTGAAATAATAACCTCCTGTGGTGTAATGGTTAGTGAGCTAGATTAGCAGACCATTGGTAGTGAGTTTGATTCTCACTGGGTGCCTCATGCTTCTGACCTTGTGCTACAACTAAGCTTAGTAAATAACTACTGTAGGAGTTCTTTAATTACCACTTTTGTGTTGTTATGGTAACAATGCTTACTCGCTTCAAGTAATACTAAGCATGCCTTAAGTTACATTAACAATGGTTATTTTTTTATTCATTTTACCAATCTTTTATTGAAATATTCTGCTGAGACCAAAAATGCTCTAGAAAAGAAAAAAAAAAATATATATATATAAATGGATACACATGATGTTTTATATATGTGGATTTTCACCCAATTTGAATATTTTACACTTAAATAAGATAAAATCACATATAGATATTTTTGTATTGATTTTTGTTTTTTGTATTTCTAATATAAAAACATCAACAAAATTTTCATTCTAATTTCAAAAGGATTTTATTCTTTCCACATTAGATTAATCAATTATCATATCAAATTATCACTGAAATTTAGTTTTCTTAAAAAAGCAAATTGGAAATGATTTGGACTGAATGTGAATGCTGTGTATAAGAAAAGATACGTCATAACAGATTTTGAAAACTGTGTTAATTGGTTTTATTTAATCAGCATTGTAAATGATGGAACTCACTGTTTAAAAAAAGGATTTTTTAAACATTTTTTAGATAACCACTGTACTTTCATAAAAATAAAATTCTACATTATTTTTATCCACTCTCTATTTTTGTTAGATAACTTTTTCTTTTTTTTCTTCTTTTTCTTTTTTTCTTCAAATTTACATCTTTTGACATTCATTAACTGAAAAATGAAAGAAATTAATTATTCACACTTGATTGATTTTGTTTCATGGGACCAATTATGGGAACAAAAGGAAATGAAAGAAAATTGACTTCTAGAGAAATTTTCATTAATTTTTCTATTGAATAATGCAAATTACATTTGCATTGCTTTGGACTTTTGTAATAAGAGTCCCTGGTCATCCATAGCTAGGGACGTAATAAATAAGTGAACCAGTTTGTTTCAGTGAACTGTCTCTTCAGGCTGTGCACCTCTCAACTTTCAATTGCATTTAACAAAAGTCACAGTCACTCTAAGATATTTGAGGTACGTCAAAATGAAATACAATTTCAAAAGTTGAGCAATTTTTATCCCCACACTCCTTCATCCTTGTTGGGAGGTGGATAAATCCTACCATGACCAATTCCTTGTAAATTTGCACTAAATACAAAATGAGAAGCTGTAATGTTGGAAAAATAGGAAGTTAATTACAAATTAACTACAAAAATAAACTGCTCCTTCCAAGTTTCCAACTTTTCTTTTTTTTTTTTTTTTTTTTTTTTTTCTTTTCTTTTTTTTTTTTTTCTTTTTTTTTTTTTTTTTTAAATATTTTCAGCCTATTTGTTTCATAGCATTTCTATTATTTGTTCAATTTTCATTCTTCTATTAAACAACATTCCTTTTGTTTTTTTTTTTTTCAAATTTTTAATTTTTCATTTTCAATCCACTTTTCATGTGAAACACAACATTCATTATGCTGAAACTATTTCTGATATAACATTTATGACTGAAAATTATATGTTTTGATTTGTACCTTAAATGTGGAAATAAAATATTTTTGCACAGGTTGTCAAGATGTTTGTTATGAAAATTTTGTCTGTGTATATTGTATGTTTTTTGCTCTGAATTACATTTTGTATTCTTGTGTGTGTTATCTTGTCACTGCATTTATTATCTTTTGGATTTGAATATTCTAATTTTTTAACAATGATACATTGTTCTCACTGGTGTAAAAAAAAAATATATAAATTTTTTAAATTCTTTATGGAAATCATCTACTCTAAAACAATTAAAAAAACATTGTTATCTTCAAAGTAAAATAGTGAGGGTATATATATATATATATATTGTACACTATAATAAATAAATACAGCTCTTACAAAAGTAATTGAGCACTTTATTCTCAATTCTCCAATACTAACAAAGGACTAACAATATATATATATATATATATATATATATATATATCTGTATATATGAAAAAGGAATGACTTACCAGTGAAATTGGTCTCAATGTTTAGTTGATACAAGTTTTACCAAGATAAGTTAGTGTTATAACAAATATAAAGTGCCCAATACATAAGTAGAATGAATTTATTTTTATAGTATGTACAGAAATAACCTACTCGATTTTCACCTTAAGGTTCTTCAGGGTTAAATCAACTGAATTATTCAAGATATTAATTCAGTGGATTTAACCCTGAAGATCCTTATGGGAAACTCGAGTAGGTTATTGTTTATACTAGCTAAATAACCCGGTCCATGACCGGACTAAAAAAAATTAGGAACACCAGAGAGTGTTTTCAGATATATTTACATCCAAAGGTAAATAGTTATGGAAATCTTCGTGAAAATCAGACCATTAATTCATTTTTCATAGAATTTTTTTAAAATCCTCTTCTCGTAACTTGTTTTTGGCTATGTTAAATTGCAGTTGATTTAGCGGTGCAAAAATGAAAACATTGTTTTTCAATCATAATTTTCATTATTTCCATAAACTGAAAAAAAAATTTTTTTAATCATCAGGATTTTGTTTAATGTTTCTTCTTTCGAATGGAAAAATTTTTTTAAAGATAATATTAATTTTTCTGCAAGTTTCATTGTGTTAAATATAGGGAGGTAAATTTCACAGGGAAAATTGGTGGTACCTAATATTTGTCGAAAGACCATTTATCTTAACGGTTTTCATAAAAAAAAAAGGAAGTGGTGACTTAATTTTTTTTAAATCTGTCTCTTTATTTATTATTAGAATTATATTTTCAATTTACATACATTTGAATCATGTTTATTTTCATATAAGTTATTCAACTACCTCGTATTTTTACTTTTAAAATTTTATTATTGTTATACATTTACTTGTTATTGTAATTTTTTTTAAAACTGTTATATATAGAGATGTTTGTTTAGCATTAAAACATTGTAACAATTGCAGTATATTGTATTTCACATTTAAATGTTAAGCTAAGTGTTACTAAAAAAAATGTAAAGATAAATAAACTTTCGACAACTATATGTATGTATTTATTTAAATATTTCTTTATTATTCTTTTACTGTTTGACAAACAGTAAAAGAATTTCGTAAATAAGTAAACAGTGTTTGTTATTTACGAAATGTGAGTTAAATTTAAGTTATAACTTAACTACCTCGTATTTTTTAATTCATGTCTAGATTTTTGTAAAAGGCTTCTTTTTTTTTCTAAAACTCTTTTGTATATATGAAAAACATTAAATACTGATTATAATTAAATACCGGGTACTTTTGCTAGTTAATAATAAAAACAAAGTTGAGTTATTATTAATCGTTCAATTAAATGTTTTCGTTTATTATTGTTATTTACTTTGCTGTAAAAAGTAATTCAATCAATAAAACCACATATAAATTAGATATTTAGGAAGATTATTTTCTTTTCTTTCTAATCAAATAAATATTTCTAAGATTATCTCGGTGATACGCAAGAAATTCCAAGTTGAAACGATTAAGGCACAAATTTGTCAACTTCAAATTACCAGCAGCGGCGCCATTTTACTGTTGATACAAGCAGCAGGCAGCGGATTTTTTTTTTATATTAGCAGCAGCAGCTATGACACTATTATCACAAATCATTTGATTTTTGTTTAGTTAATTAATTATATCCCTTAATCAGTAAAAATCAATAACCAAATTTGCCATATTTCTTAGACGGTTATTAATATGTATGCCAGATTTCAAATCCAAGTGACCTCCCGTTTTGGAGTTAGGCATCGACACATACATACCAAACTTCCTTATATATATATATATATATATATATTGTTACGCACCCACATTCGTTAGGGTCGACCAGTGTGTGCACGCAGCAAGAAATAATTTTTTTAAATGCAAGAAAGGTCCCAGATGTAAAAATAAAAAGAATATAATACAAAAGGGATGGGAATTTCAGACACTTCTCTTTGCTCCCGTGAAAGGAGGGGGAGAAATCAAACAAAAGGCAACAATGTTGAATGACGAAAAGACAACTAAAACTTTAAATAAATATACAAGAGTTTATTCACATTTAATTACAACTTTTTGTACAAGAAAAGAAAGGGGGTAAGAGCATATATACAAGTCTACATGGGGTTGGGGGAATAAAATTAATATTAGTTCTTATGTCAAATGAGTGGGCGAGCAATCAAACAGATACAAATATCAAAATATATCAACAGTACATGAAATGCACAGCAAACAATATGAATTCATAGCATGCAACAAAAATATAATACACTTCGCTTTTTAACTCACTGTGCCTTGGAATTCATCAAAAAGTTCTTTTCAAAAAGATAATTATACTGCCATTGGAATCCGTCAAAAAGTTCCTTTCAAAAAACAATTATTCAATACCTTTTTTTTATTTACTCTTTTTTTTTATCATCGGTGGTTCCTTCTTTCTATCCAAAGTGAATTGGTTTTTAATTTGTAGTCAATCGTCTACAATCTCCTTGATTGCCCATCCTTTAAATCAAAATGTGTAATTTTTAAGAGCTCAAAATTTCACGTGTCAACTGCCGGTCAGATTCTTCAACTGTGGTTTTTGACGTGCGCAAATTCTTGGTGCGAAAGGGCCCACCTTGGTCATTGTCATTGTGATAGCCCTGATGTCAGGTGCACTCTTAGGGTCGCGAAGTCACCTCAGGGGTGGGGGTAGTAGTACTTTTAGCATGAGAATAGTAGTAGGAATGTCAACATTCCTTTGTAAAGAAAAAAATACAAAACTGGATGGACCTTAACTCTCTTGCTCGTCTATGCACCTTTTGGAATCTCTTTTCCTTCAGAAAAAATTGTCTTATTGATTTTAGTATATGTACACTAGTTGATGTACCAGTAGTGTGTCACTATATATATATATACTAGTAGAAGTACCTGGTCCATTACTTTACTTTAGGAATACCAGTAAGCAAGAGAGAAAGGAGAAAACCAGAGTAATATCGTGGGTAAGAGGAAAATAATTTAGACAAATTCTTATGAAATTTAAAAAAAGATCACTGATAATTCATATATTACATTGTTTAGGAAATGAATTTTTGTTTACATTTAGAATATTATTTTTAAAAATGTAACCTCAAACTCATGAAAGTTTTGAAACCGTTTTATTTTTCTAAAAACAGTTTTTGTACATTTGACAAAAACTTAAATTCAGTTTTTTAATTGGTTGTTGGGTGAAAGTGATGAAAATATATTCGTTTGATTTATTTTATTTTATTACCCCTAACAATTAAAATAAGCTAAGATTTAAATGTGTCCTCATTTGTAGATGAAAAATTTAGCGTATTAATTCAAATGAAAATTATTCATTTATTCAAGTTTTAACGATAAAAGAAGCTAAGAATTTGTGCATTATAATTTTAGGTATAGGTTATTTTTGTGGTTTACATTTAAATATTGAAGACATCGATTATAATTATTGAATTATATCACTTAATCAATAAAAATCAAAGACTAAATTTTGTATTTTTCCTTATTATAAACGTGTTTAGTTGTATATGAGATTTCTATGCGGCCACAAATAGATTATCAGTCATATGGAGGTCCGATCTCCCTGACAAGCTAAAGCGACAGTTCTTTCAGGCTGTGGTTGTGTTGGTGCTGCTATATGGCTGCACCACCTGGACCCTAACAAAGCATCTTTAGAATAAGCTAGATGGGAGCTGCACAAGAATGCTGCGTGCAGTCTTGAACAAGTCATGGAAACAGTACCCCACAAGGAAACAGCTGTACGGTCACCTGCCCCCCATCTCACAAACTATCCGAGTGAGACAGACAAGACATGCAGGACACTGCTGGAGAAGCAAGGATGAACTCGTGGGCGACGTTCTCCTGTGGAAGCCAACACATGGACATGCAGGTGTGGGGCGCCCAGCAAGGACCTACATTGGCCAGCTATGTGAGGATGCTGGTTGCTCCACAGAGGAACTCCCAGGTGCAATGAATGATAGGGAAGGTTGGTGAAAGATTGTCATGGATACCCGTGCTGCATGCGCGACATGATGATGATGATGATGATGCTGAATGACATCTCTTTTATGAGTTATAAGACGAAATGCGTGTACCATGACATTCCTTTATATATATATGTATATATAAAGAAAAACTAACTCAAGTAAATAAATCAATTGAAATATAGCTAAAATAACTTATCTTTTTATATACGTTCTTATTTAGTTTTGTTAGAATGTTGTGGTATGTGCATTTCATCTTATAAATCATAAAAGAGATGTCATTCAGCATTGCAATTATGTTTGAGAATAAAATAATAAAATTACATGCAGGTACATCAATAAACTCATTGCACTTCTTTCTTTAGATAGATAGATATATATAAGAATAAGTCACATAAATAAAGCAAAAGAATAAGAGAAACTTAACCAGCCAGCAAAATCTTTTTTTAATTGACAATGCAAATATATGTATACCTGTGTGTAATATAAGGTGAACACAGATGACAGTGATTGTATATGGGAAGGGGGATTTGAAAGTAATACCTATGTATTTCCATGGAAGCTACAATATATTCATGAAGCACAATAGCAACGTTGGATAGACTAAAGGTTCAGACAGAAAACAATAGTGTAAAGGATATCATCTGAATTGAATAGGCAACTCAAGTAAACATGTGGGCAAGGCTGTTTGCATTTCAATTCACCCTTATGTTCTTGGGGAAAAGCATGTGTTCTCTCCATGACCTATGGGTAAATCATAGAGCAGACTGGCTTCTTTAGCCATGGTTAGGTAACCAGTATAGGAGAAGGGAACCTCTTAATTCAAACCAGCTTTACTCCACTTTTAATATATCTTGTGTCATAGTTACCTGCTCCTATGAAGGAATAATTGGACCAAGTCACCAACAGGCACCCCAGCCCAGATCAGTTTTGAAAGGAACTGAATTTTGCTTTTCACAGGTTGTCAGTAAACAAAATCAGCAGCTGATAAAAACGAAAGGTACGTTTTTTATACTAAAATAGTTTTTGATTTTAATAAAAAAAATTAGTTATTTCATGTTGTTGTTTTAGCATATGTGAAAAAATTAATTTTGCACTAAAGATAAACTAATGTTGTTATGTTTTTTTTAAATAAAACTTCAAACAAAAGACACATTTATTTATTTTCCATGTGCCTCTATGGATAGTTAATAAAAATGATTTATAAAAAGTATATTATAAGGTTATAATAATAACTGTTAATCCCAACCCCTGACCCTAACCCTATTTCAGAATTTTAGAATATTTTAGAATTAAATTTGATAGCAAAATCTTTTTCGTTTTTATCGGCTGCTGATTTTATTTACTGACAACTGATGAAAAGCAAAATTCAGTTCCTTTCAAAACTAATCTGGGCTGGGGTGCCTGTTGGTGACTTGGTCCGAATAATCTTTAGTTTTAAATTCAAAAAGATGTATTTTTACTCAAAAAGTATCAGAAATACAATGAATAAAAATGTTCCCCTTTTATTGTTATAATTGGCGCAGTGTGTAATTCCTCCCAGTACTATCACTTTACTTTCTCTTATATTAGTAGAAAAGATAATGAAATTTGTTACTCTAGCTTTTTAAAAATATTTGTTACCTATGCCTTACCTAGCTAATCTGTAATTATCATTTTGATGCTAATATGCTGGACTGTGACATTGTAGTAAACAAGTTCAAACTCCTGTTGCACTATTTCATTGACATTTAGACAAGTACCCTTGGGAAATGTTATAAATCCCCTCATCCTCCCAGTTATGGGTTAAATAGTACCACTGCTGTTCTTCTATAAGGATGACTTTGGCATTAAATAACTCACAAAGGTTGATATGCCATTAAACAAACGATCCAAACTAAAACAAACCAAATGTGGTGAATTAGATATAAAAAAAACCCAATGAATTTAACATAGTTAATTGTTCATGTTATTTTTTATGTTTTTTTTTTTTTATTGTGAAAATTCTGCTCTGATTTATTTAATGGTTATATTTTCATTCATTCTAGTTTTTGTTTGATTCTGTGGGTTATTTAATGCTAAATTTTTTTTTTTTTTTTTTATATATAATTTTTATGGGAATAGTTTATAGGTAATAATTTGTTTTTAACCAAATTGTTAGAGTGCAGTAAAGCAGTTGTTAATCAATTTTGTATTACAGGTGTATTTTTGTAGAACTCATTTTTTATTCTATTATATATTATATTATATATATATTATAGCTTAGGTAATCTAATCTGTGCTGTAAAGAATCTCGGAGCTGATGGTAGGTGTGGTGCTGCACCTCAGCAAAAACAATCTCCCTGGTTTAGTGCAAGCAAAAAGGGTGTAGACACCCTGGCTGTTTTGGCTGACACCAACAATAAGCCACTCCACAGATTATGATTTTGTTTTGTTTTGTTTAATGGCATTTCAATCCTTTGGATTATTTAATGCCGAATCTTTTTTGTTTTGTATAATTTTGTTTTTAATTTTGATTTTAGAGCACAAGACTTCAGTTGGTAATCAATTCTGCTTTACAGGTGTATTTTTGTTGATAGTTTCGTGGATGTGACATTTTGTTTTATCCATTCCTGTTGGGTATTCAAATTTTAAAAAATCTATTTAACCCATATATGGGATCCTAACATGTTAAGTGTTTAAGGGCCATTGCTTGGCCTTATAGCAGAAGCGCTTATCTGGTGATAAAGAGTCGGTCGACTATGTGAATCCTTTGGTTACTAAAGTGTCCCAAGTTACTGGCAATCGTATAAGTCCTTCGTGAGTATTGGTAAAGATCATGGAAATCCTATGTGCATCGTCCAAGAGTGTGTATTTGATGTGTGACTAACATGGGGGGGTTTAAGTATCTTATCAGGCCACTAGTACTGCCAGTGATTGGTTAGAAGAGTCAATTACATGACCATTGGCCAGTCTATAAGTATAAGTGGGGAACTGGCACACACCGTATATCATTAAAATACAATATAACAGGCACTACCACTCCAGATCAGAGTGGACCTGGGAGTAATGGTGATGAAGGTATTCTCCACATACTCCAGAGCTTCAAAATTGGAACGTCATCACCAGATACAGTCTAACATCATACCCAGCACACTAAGGCCCTCAGCTACTGCCTTCTAGCACATATATGATAAAAATAGTCAAAGGTTTGCCATAAGGGCAACAGGGTCAGGACAATCATATAGATGCTAGGACTTGACATGGCCAGCCTATTAATTGGATAGGGCCTCTCCAACCGCCCGTCTAGCCTAAATGAGAGCCAAAGTGAAATGTTGTATTTTTATGGACTGTTCAGCTACCAGAATTATTTACTTACATATTATGTGTTGCCACCCACACTCAACAAGGGGCCCAATTGGGGGTTCTTACCCCTCTACAGAGGTGCAGTCGGTGTATTCTACAGCCCCAGCCAACAAGGATAATTTATTTTAGGCTGTCAAATTAAAGATGGAAAATAATTCAAATGATTTTATTGTATCTCCCATAATCTAGAATTTTTTAAAAATATTTTAAGATACATAATTTATCAAGACCCAATCTTTTTAAAAATCAAAAAGTTACTCTTATAGAGATTTTGATGAATTTTTCTCTCAAAATGAAACATATCATACTGTTAGGGAGAGTTATCTCCCCCTAACGATTAGAACCAGATACTCTCTAAAAAGGAGGAGGACAAAATACTGACAGCCAGCCAGACATGAACCTATCCCGGTACGTGACACACACGTATCCTACATCAAGCCGAACTGAATCCAAAACCATCCCACTGTATTCCTTGTCAGTGAGAATAAACAAAACAAATATTGTTATTGTTAACATATTCCCTGTTTTTATTATTAATTCTGTATATCCTACATCTCGGGATATAACACATACATACTCTAGTATGATCCAATACTATTTGGGACTATTTGTCAACTTTTGCAGCAAGACATTTAGGGATACTTATTGGCCTAGGCTTAGCCTTGGCCAACTATTTATATACACAAAGTTTGTATCTTGCATACGGCACAACCCCTGATATTAGACTAAAATTTAGGTCTCAGAAAGTCACATGGTACACGAGTATATATGGTATATATGGTTAGAGTCATAGTAGATGGAACTCAACCCGAGTTCAAATCCTTGATGATGTTATTTGCATTTCCCATAGTGCTAATACCCTTGGGAAAGGTATGCATCCAACTACTCTCCCCCCAGCTATGGATAAAGACTGTGTTCTTTAACCTTCACTGGGTAACTATTCTAGAAAAGGAAAACTCTGACTTCAAACCTGTTAAACTCCGCTTAAGAAATTGACCTTGTGTCGCATCCTGCTCATGCAGAGGGGTTGGTAAATATATATATATATATTGGTATATCAATATATCATTTATGAGTATCTACAAAAATCAGTCAAAAAATAGAATATTTAATTTACTTTAGATTAATGGAAATGTGCTGGGCCCATAACCTGTTGATATTCTAGTAGCCATTGCAGTCATTAATCTAAAGTATGTTGTAAACCTCCAGTAGAAATCAGCAGTGTTTCCTTGGTTAATCCTATCAAGACAGAGAATGATCTTAAATGCTTTTCTATTGCTTGTTGATTGGCCACTTTTACTGAAGTTGTTGATGCTGCTCCTGCTGGTACAGTCTGTATATAGAAATGGAGATTCTGTGTTGGTCTTATACCAAAATGTAATCTATGGAGGTGTATGGTGTAATGGCTTCCATTGTAGGAAATGGACACAAGTTCGAATCCTGGATGGGCTGTTTGCATTTCACATATCGCTAATCCAACTATTCTCCCTCCAGCTATGGATGAATAATAGGGAAGATTGGGTTCTTGATCTTTGGATAGGCAACCAGTCTAGGAGAAGGAAAACGCTGAATTCAAACCTGTTAAACTCCACTTAAGAAATTGACCCTGTGCCACATCTTATTCATGTGGAGTAGTTGGTAAATATGTATACCAAAATATAATCCAACAAATTTACTTTTTAGTAATGGTTGCTATAATAAATGAATAGAAAATCTGTCGGATTGGACAGCTGGATCTCTCCACTGAAAAAAGACGTCCTCCCAACTACCAAAGTCCCCTGATCAAGTCCTTGTTGCCTGCAACAATCTTTTCTAGCAGTTTTGCCAAAGCTCACTCGCCTCTTCTTCCTTGTCGTACGTCAGTGCCCTCATCAGCAAGATTGGAACACAACTATCCTGGTGTGTTCAGGCAGGCCTTAAATAATCATTCACTACCCTGACTAAAATCCCACATCCGATCAATTGCGCAGTGTAGAAAATTGCATGCATGCCAACGAGGTAGTCCAATATCAAGCTCCGACTCACGATCAGGATGATGCGAGTTCAATCTTCCTAATCGTCCACTACACTCCCCCCTGATCTCATTTTGCATGCCAGACATATTCATGTATGCTTTGAACTACCACAGTTGCATTTGCATAAAACTTTTTTTTATCTCACTTCTCATTGTAATTTTGTTTAAAATTCAAGCTGATAAAAGCCAAAAAGTGTCAGCATTCAACATTAGAACAATATTTTACACTTATGAGATTCTGAATTAAAAACAATTGGTGAGATATTATTTACTTCATAAAATACATAAGGTATTAAAGTAATAAAAACAAATGTCAGAAGGTAAAAGGAATACAAAACACACATAAAAATGTTGAAATGAAGTTAAAAAAATCTGGAAAATCTTGAAGTTTATTCTGAGAGTTTATGTTGATTTGGTTGGTTGATTGGATTTTACGGCATGTCAACCCTTTGGGTTATTTTATGCCAAAGACGTTTTTGTTTTATTCATTGTTGGGTACTCCATTTTTTTAACTCATTTTTTTTTAATTTTAAATCTCATTTTTTTATCAATTTAACCCATACATGGGACCCTAACAGGTACTACCATTCTGGGTCTAAATGGACCTGGGAGTAATGGCAATGAAGAGTACTCCACACTCCCCAGAGCTCCAGAATTGGAACCTAACCACTAGATGCAGTTTAACATTAGAATGTTTGTGAAAAAGTGTATTGGAAACATAGATAATTAAAAAAAAAAAGATCAGGTTTGAGGATGTCACATTTTTCAGGATTTCAAAACCTAAAGATTTAAGTTCAGGTAAGAAGAAAATGGCAGGCAATGATAAGAAAAATGTGTGCAAAAGGGAAAAGGAAGAAAAAGAAAAGAGTAAAAACTTAAAAAAGAGAAAAGTGAAGGCAATATAAAAAGAAAGAAAGAAAGAAAGAAAGAAAGAAAGTCAATATACAGTAGTACTTGGACTTAATAGTTTTATGAATTACAAGTTTTTATTTAGTCAATTTTTTTTGCTTTGTGTTGTGAGCTAAAATTTTAGGTATGAGTAAGCTTCAGTTATGCTTATGTTAATAAGTTCACTATTTCAGCTTCCAAATTTATTGCACCAAAGAAAAATATTACCTATAAAAGAATAAGTATTAAAATATATTACAGAACATAATTCATTACATTCTATTTTATATTTTTATACAATACAGTGTTATTTTTCTTATTTAAAAAAAACGTAACAAAGAAATTAGGATTTTCTTTGGGGAGGGGGGACTGGAACGGATTAAAAGTATTTCAGTTCATTTGAATGTGGAAAGTTGATTTGACATAAGAGGAAATTAAGTTAACGAATTAAACTCGTAAATCAAAGTATATTGTATTTAAAAAAGAAAACGTCAAGTGCCGTGCTGAAAAACTAAGACATTGTTATAAAAGTTTCCTCCCTTGATTTAACAAAATGAATTATTGCAAAAAGTTGTAATGGTTTATTTTCTTTGTTTTCATTGGTTTGTTGTTGCTTTTTAATAGACCAAATTAGTTATTTAATTAGCTTAGTTTAGTTTTGACACTGGTATCAAACTCTCTACTCAGAAGTAATGATTCAGGAGACCAGCTTACTAACAATTATACCACAACAAAGTGTCCAAAAAGAGAACAAAGTGAATCCATTGCAGTTAGAAATAGTTTCAAAATATTCCTACTATTTTTTCTTTATTAAACAGACTTTCATTGATGTCATAATTTCCAAGTATTTTTGCTAATTTTTTTCATGAGTTATTTTTTAAAATGTATCATAGATACAAACTTCAGTATCGGTCACAGCTAAATATAACAACATATTCAGGTAAATAGGACAACTTTTCATTTATATTTCTTGGCTCTCATTCAAACGAAAAACAATGATATTTTATGATACTTTCTGTTTTTGTATATATATATATATATGGGAAATATATTGGAAAGGTGAATATATATATATATATATATATATATATATATGTATAACAGATTAAGAAAAATCTGACAAAATGTGGGGAAATATATTGGAAAGGTGAATAATGAACACAAACAATTCAATTAATATTTTGTCTCTATTGATTTCTGATAAAGTTTCTGAAATTAACAGAGACAAAATATTATTTGATTTGAATAGTTTGTGTTTGTTATTCACATTTCTAATATATTTATCCCACGTGTGTGTGGGTGTGTGGGTGTGTGTGTAATTTTTAATTAAAAGAAGTAGATTTTCAGAGAAAACATTTATTTGTTATAATAAGCTGTATCTCAGAAATATTCAGTTTTGTTTTATGTTTACCATTTCAGACATATGAAACACAAAAAGCTGACAATCTCTGGGAATCAGAGGGAAAAAATTATACACGGGAAATTCATGATGAATGTAGTTCTTTTTTAGTTAGGTCTATATATTCAAATCAAGGTGGTGACCACAGTGTAACAGTTGCTGTCATCAGAAATGGACACAGCTACATGAGTTCAAATCCTAGAGAAGCTGGTTGCATTTCATATAGCACTAATACCCTTGGTATGAATCCAATTATTCTCCCTCCAACTATGGGTAAATAGTAGGGCATACTGGATTCTTCGAATTTGGTATGGCAGCTGGTCTAGGAGAAGAACAGCTCTAAATTTGAAACCTGGTAAACTCCACTTAAAAATCAACCTTGTGTCATACCCTACTCATGTGGTAGAGTAGGTAAATACATATATATGCAAATCAAGTCAGTTAAGATCATTCATCAATATCAATGATGACATCTTCATTTCTTGGGAAATATGGTGACTTGCATGAAAGAAGTGCTGGAGAAGTTTATTAGCACCATCACCAGCACCCTCTCTAGTTGCACTGTTTAAAAGTTCCAAACAACTGATAACTGCACACAAGTTGGAATATCTTGCCAGACTCCAGTCACTAGTGATGATGATGATGATAATGATGATGATGATGAAATTATTGCATACGGTGCTCAGGTGCACTACAACTAATCAAAATCAGGAAAATGTACAGTGTATGAATCATGATATATATGAGTATATATGTGTGTGTGTGTGTGTGTGTGTGTGTGTGTGTTTGTGTGTGTGTGTGTGTGGAGGGGGATATCATATGCTGAACTTATTAAAACTTAAATATTTATCATGTTAAAACAAGGGAGAAAACTTTTATAACATTAGTTTGGTCTGACAGCCAAATTGGTACATTATATTTTTTATAAAGTAAAGTAAAGTCGATTGGGTGGCCTAATGTCAGTATCAGCCAGATAGCAAGGAAGTCTATCCCCTTTTCACTAGCGCTAGACCAAGGAGATTTTTTATGCGTCTGAGGTGGAGCGCCACACCTCCCATCAGTTCTCTACTTTACCGCACAGATCCCTGTGCTACTCATACGCTGAGTTGGTGAGGAATGGTATCGAACCAGTAACCTTACAATTCCTAGCCGAGTGCTCTACCGACTGAGCTAAACCGTACATCATGTTTAATGATTTCAACCAGTGCTTCCCAAAGTGGCTGGTACTGCCTCCAGGGGGGAGTGGAAAGATGTAGTGGAGGGTGACATGGTGACATTAGGAGCAGTTAATAAATAATTTGTTTTTAACAAAATTTAAATGACAAAATATATGTCATGAATACTAAAATAAAGGAACACAGTTTATACAGAATAATTAGGTTTTATTTGTGAAATATATCTTTTTGTTTCAATCTTATTGTTTTCATTTTGAAGCATACAAAAAAAAATAGTGTGTTCATATGTGTGTATGAGGGGGTCATGCTAGGTATTTACCGGGAAGCCAAAGGAGCTGAACATGTTTGGGAAACAATTGTTGCATAATCTATGGATAGCATAGATTATTGACAAACACCTGTAGCGAGAATTCTAAGGGGCCTTGTTTTTTCAGATCGGGGATGGAAAACTACCAGATGGTTATGACCCCAACTGACTCCAGAGGTGCGAATCTTGCACGTCACGTGTTTTAGCTAGTTAGGTAATTAGTTTGCAGCCAGGCGTCAAGCAGAGAGGATGATATCTCTCTGCTGTGACTCAGTCCACGTGGTGAGTTAGAAAATGGCCAGTGTAGAAATAAACCTTTGATCAAAGGGATAACATGTCTTGTTAGTAATTATGCATGCCCTTTAGAAGAATCTAGATGACAAGAACTAAGAAGATATAAAGAAGTAATGAAGAACCTAGACGATGACATCATGGTCAAAATAGAAAGGAAGAAGATAGAGAAGAACAAGTAAGTAACACGACTCCATCTATCTGTCTGTTACTCTCTCTCTCTCTCTATGTTGGTCCACTCTCTCTATCACAAGAACACTCTTGTTTATGTAGCTGCAATGGCTACATAACACAATTATTTAGATATATAAATACAAACAATATTAAGAGTATTTACGGGGATCCGTTAGAGCCCTTATTCTCCGTAGTTGGCTATTTCGGATGAAAGAAAGAAACAAATACAATATAAAATGCAGACACTTATATTATCAAAAATTACAGAAATGTTGTTGCAAATTTTAATGGCATTTGCTACAAGACTTATCTGTGAGGTTAAATACTGTTAGTTGGAGAAGTGGTGATAACAGGGGCATTCTGGTCGCTGGTTGGAATGTTGTTAAGACGCTTCGTCAGGTCGTTTCTCGTTCTTCAGCCTTCTGTTAGTATGCTATTGTATCAGCTTTAGAACGTTTGCTGATACAATGCCTTAGAAAGTTTGCTGGTTAAGGGCGAGGTGGCTGGAGGTGCTTATTTTCTCGTCTCTCCGGGATAAATGCTCTGTGATAAGTAAGGTTTGGTTTGATTCTCGTGCCAACCTCCTGTTGGCAATTTGCCCCCTAGCAGCAGGGGAAGATAATTCTCTGTTGAATTTCCGATAATATCAACATCAATAAAAGAAAATTCAGACAAGAAAATGATGAACATGCTCAAATTCTCAAGTTTTTTCATCTCTATAAAAGTCGACGAGGTGTCCTAGTTGGTATCAGCCAGACAACGAGGGAGTCTATCTCCTTTTCACTAGCACTAGACCAAGGAGATTGTTTGTTAGCATCTGAGCTGGAGCACTACACCTACCATCAGCTCCCCACTTTACCATACAGATCCCTGTGCTGCTCATTCGCTGAGTTGGCGAGGGCCGGTATCAAACCAAGAACCTCGCAATCCCTAGACGAGTGCTCTACCGACTGAGCTTTTCTTATGGAAAATGAAAGGTAAAATCTTTTTATCCCCCTCTTAGACAAAAATAGGGTGTGGATTTTATCAAACTTTCATCTTTGTTGGTTTCCACCAATTTTCCTTTCCTTTATAAAAGGACATATACTCGGTCATTGTACAAATAAGCATACAGACAGACAGACATCTTTCTTTTATATTTATAGATACAATGTGACTTTATAGAAACTAGCTGAAAACCTGCTCAACAGTCATGATTTGAAGCTAGTGAATCTGAACTATGTTTTTGGTGTGGACTTCTGTTTATAGCCTCCTGGTGACCATCACTGGGACTAAAAATGTAAATACGACACAACTTATTTAAAATAATTTTTTTAGTCATTGGAAAAAGTCATGAAGAAATAACATAACTTTTGGATAAAAAAATCTCAGCTGGGTGTCTACTTTATATAGTTAAACAAAAATGTAAAGATTGTGTTTAGTTAACCCGCTGAACATAAAGTAAGAGTACAGTTTAACATTATACTTACATTTTAAATCAAACCCAACAAAAATCATAAAAGAACATTTGATGGGGGAGTACCCAATGGCATAGTGGCTAACATGCTAGACTGCAACATTGTAATAAGCAATTTCGAACTCCAGTAATACTATTACACTCACTTTAAGACTAATACTCTTGGGAAAGGTATGAATCCCCTCATCCCTCTAGCTATAGGTTAAATAGTATCACTACTGTTCTTCTACAAGGATGGCTTTGGCATTAGCTAACCCACAAAGTTTGATATGGCATTATACAAAGAAACCAATTCAAGAACTTCAGAATTTTCAAAAACTAATATGCTAAAAACATGTTCCAGGGTATCATTAGTAATTCCAATAAATTTGGTGACTATAGCTGTAGTTGAGTTATGAAAGACAGATAATCAAAAAAGATATTTCAGGAATTATGCTGATATATATATATATATATATATATATATATATATATATAAGTAAAGAAATAACAAAAGACTTAGAGATTGAGCATTATAGTCTATTTCAGGGAGCTTAGACAATCTCTAAGTCTTTTGTTATTTCTTTACTTATATATTTGCTCTGTGACTCTAACATTAAGAGCACACATTGAGCTCTCAAACTGCGACAGTTTTTTAAATAAAACTATTGTGTTGTAAGGAAGATTTCTTTTCTGGACTTTGGATTATATATATATATATATATATATATATATATACATCTATATATATATGATTGAGAGAGAGGGGGGAAAGAGTGAGTGAGTGAGTGAGTGAGTGAGTGAGTGAGTGAAACATACAACTCATCTCACAACAGAGTAATTAATAATTCCATGGAAACAGGGTAACATAAACGGTTTTTCAATCTCATTTGAAGCAAAAGAAAAATAGAGTAACTAAGCAGACTACATAATTTCTCTCTCTCTCTCTCTCTCTCTCTCTCTCTCTCTCTCTCTCTCTCTCTCTCTCTCTTTCTCTCTTTCTTTCTTTCATCTCTTTCTTTCTTTCATCTGTTTACTCAAATGATTTGAAAGGATTTTAATCTCAATACAACAACATGACTGATGCCACCATCTTGAATCCACAGACAAACAGGACTACCAATTCACGCACAAATAATCCTGCAGTTTATAATTAATGGAATTTATGATAGGAAAAAAAAGTATACTATTTGTAATTATTTGAATTCTTAAAAATTTTATCAATATAAAATTTTATCCATGTTAAATAAAAACCTGTTATAAAAGTTTTATAAATTGTTTTTTTTATTTTAATAAGATAAAATATTTCAACAATTTAGTCTCATAATCTTATTTACCAAACATTTATAAAGAATTCTACATTAACATAATCTATATATATATAAAAGATTCTGTACGCCTGTCTGTCTGCATGTTTGTTTGCACAATGGTGGAGACTAGCAAAGACCAAATACAATAAAATCCATACCCTATTTTTGTCCAAGAGGATGTTAAAAACTTTTTACTCCTTATTTTCCATAAGAAAACCTAAATAAAAGTATGATAAAGGTATATGAATTAATAATATATTAAAAAATGAATTAAAAATGAGGTACTATTTGCAGAATTCCGTCCCGGCCTCCTACCTTAAAAAAAAGCTAGGCGGTGATAGATGAAAAAACAATCCTCCCTACGAATGAAATCCCTAGCTGAAGTGGCACCTGCTGAAGCACTTAAGGCAGTTTTCCCAAATATTTAATGCGATATTTTACCCCCTCCAGTCTTTTTCCGACAAGTAAATGCAAATATTTTAACCTTTCCCCTCTTTAAAATATTTTAAGGAAGGGGGCTAAATATTTACATTTACTTGTCAATAAAAATATGGCTTACTTTTAATGCCTTCAAACCACTAAAAAAAAATATTGTCGATAAAAATGCCTTCAATCCGATAAAATATATCTTCTTTTTTTTTTTGTATTTTCATTTTATTTTTATTTTTTTTTTTTCGACAATCAATTACAAGTAAAAATCAAAACATTTTTTTCGGTATTTTTATTTTATTTAGGGAGGGTTGTTTTTTCAGCTACACCGCCTAGTGTTTTTTAAGCACTAAAAATGATTAAGAAATAAAACAAATTAATGAAGGACAAAACATAATAAAAAGCAAATAAAAGACAAATAAAAGAAAAAATACAAAGAAGAAGAATAATAAAGATAAACAAGTTAAAAACAAGAATATATAAAGAATAAAAGGTAATAAAACAAATATATAGAGAAAGAATTTACAAAAAATCTTTATATAAACTAGCAAATATATGCACCCTCCGGGTGCAAGTATTTAAGTTTTAATATAATAAAATATCATGTTAAATTAGAAAGGCTAATGAAGCTGAATTAGAATTCAGATAAAAATATTTGGAACAGAGGGGGTATGATTGAAAAATAGAACAACTTTAAAACTAACTCTTCCATCATTTTCCCTTACTCCCGTCTTTCATTGGTAAATTTTCCTAATTTAACTATTTAGTTAAAATAGGAAGTAAAGAATAATATTACAGTTATTTCTTCTTGTTAATGGATTTCTTTTAAGATTTATCCCTGAGATTTTTGCTCATATTCATTAAGATAAAACCAAACAATTAGAAATCAATAATACTAAGCATATATTTATTAAAATCAAATTTTTAAGATCAATATGCAAATTAGCCTTCCCATTCACACTGTAAACCGCTATTTTCTTGTATATATAAATACAATTGCATGTTATAAGTATGTAGATGAGGCTAAAAATATTAATAATATCGAACCATTGTTTTAATAATTGAGGTTTAAATAAAGATAAAATCATGGAGAATATGATGTAAATAACAAAGTGAATTGTGACTTGAATGGTAATATAGTTTCGGTTACAGACATACAAACCCACAATCTCCATTATAATAAGATATAGATGGGCACCTCACATGGTATAATGGTTAGCAAACTAGATTTGCAGACTGATTGTTAGTGAGTATTATTTAGATTATTCGGACTATTGTCCTCATCTTTACTATTATCTGTACAACATTTCGGCTGATGTGCTCACCTGCCTTCTTCAAGGTATTTCTTGTCAGACTCAGAAGCTTTCTCAAACTTGGGAACCTTCTTTTCGAACTCAAACTGTCGTAATCGGGAGCCATCACTGAGTCCAACAAGAAATACCTGAAGAAGGCCGGAGGGCACATCAGCCGAAATGTTGTACAGATAACAATAAAGATGAGCACAATAATCCGAATAATCAAAATAATACTAATTATCAAGCCTCATCTCAAAAATTAAAAGAAATATTGCTAGCGAGTTCGATTCTTATTTGGCACCCCATACTTCTGGCCTTGTGCCACATCTAAGCTAAGCTTAGTAAATAATTATATAGATATAGATGAGAGATTTATTTCTAATTTTTTAGATCCCAGGCAATGCTGGGTAGCTCTGCTAGTTTTCTATAATGTTTTTAAAAGTATAACCTCATATTCAGATCTGCTTTTAATTTATATTTTTAATTACAATATCAATTTGAGATTATAAAAAAAAATGTTGATGGATGTTGATTACAAGCAGAAAATGGCTTTTAAAATTTCTTGCAAAGTAATCATTCACTCGACTTTTGTAAGCGTTCAGGTGATTTAATAATCTAACTCCTGCCTCCCCCCCCTTAACTTTTGTAAGCATTCAGGTGGTTTAAAAACTCCTGCACCCCCCACCTCTCACACACACACACACCTTTGCTCTAAGGAACATTTTCTTTACACACTATTATAACATGAGCATGGCTTGGATTTCTTTTTCTTTTTCTTTTTTCTTTAATTCCAACTATAAGCTTTTGATTTAATCAACAAAGTATGCCTTTTCATCAGAAGAGGGTTAATATTGTTTTACAAAAAAAATGACTTAAAAGTTGTTGTGTGGTGGTGGTAGTGGTGGTAGTGGTGGTGATGGTGGTGGGTGTACAAATTTCTTTTTATTATACAAGTGAGATTTTTCAAAAAGAAGAAATGCAGAAAAGGTTGACAGAAAAAGGAAAACATTTCTTTTCATTTAGATTCATTCACTCTACACCATTACAAACAGATTTAATTTCCTTTCCAGTCAAACAGGAACCCAGGATTTTTCCATATTTCAATGCTTTTCTAAAACTTATAAAATACAAAAATCAATTTCTATTAACACTTAACCTCTAATGGAAATCAGAATTAATTATCAATACTACTTATCTATAATTTTAAAAAAATGTTAATCTAAATGATGATTCAAATATAATATGGGTCTGGTTCATAATCCCAAATATTGCTTGCCAGAAAACTGACTTCACAGAATATCCTTACGCAGAAATAATCACTTCATCAAAGGATCGTTTATCTGAAAAATAATCCATACTTTTGAATATATGCTCCTACATTTGGGGTGCTGGTGGTTGTAGTCATTTTTGCATTCCTTTCCACATGGGCATATCATAATTGTTGTCCGTGAGTGCAAAGCTTGGTTCATTTCCATATTGTCCATCCTAATGTGGATCTCATTCTCCCCCTATCTTGGAATCCCCTGTTTTTAATGTAAAGTTTTTAATGTAAAGAAAAGATTTGTTCCTCAAAATCACTCATCAAAAAGAGACCTTGGACCAAGTCACCTTTAAGCACCACAGGGGCGACCTGGATTTAGAGAGACATGTTTTGCTTTGCACCGTCAATGTCCGGTTGTTTGTTACCAGACGATTTTTAGACACATTTTTTAAAAAATTATAAAACTAACTAAAGCTAACCCTAACGCTAACCCTAACCCCTAACCCTAACAAACAACCGGATGTTGAAAGTGCAAAGCAAAACATGTCCTTCTGAATCCAGGTCGCCTCTGGGATGCTTAAAGGTGACTTGGTCCGAGATCTTTAACAATAAATAATAATTAGCCATGTTATTGTAAAATATAACTAATTATACAGAATTTAAATTTCTAAATTTAAAGCAAAGCAAATTTCTATATGAGGTGTGGGAAGAGGAGCTCTTAAAGAAGTTTTGATTAACAAGAAGAGAGTCCCTTTGGGTTTGAATTAAGAGTTTTCCTTCTCATAGGTTAAAGAGCCCAGTCTGCCCTAATATTTACCCATAGATGGAGTGAGAATAGTTGTATGTGTACCTTTCACAAAGGCATTAGTGCTATGTGAAATGCAACCAGCCATGTCCAGGATTCAAACTCATCTCGCTATGTCCATTTCCTATGAGAGAAACCATTACACCATGCACCTACTCAACTTCAGAAGAAATAGAAAGTAGAAATTATTTGTCTTAATCTAATTATTCACATTTAATTAAGCATTGCAAATTAGTCTAACAAATAGTCAAGTTGCAGATGTAAAATAGTTATATAGTATTGCTTAGTTATGACTATCAATCCAGACAAAAAAGAAAAATGTTTGAATTGATAAATCTCATCACTAACTTAAATTTAAAAACTTTTTGTTATAAAACTCTGTAAAAATTTTCACATTACCATTTTTACTTTGTAAGATAATATAAAATAATATAACTGGCAAATTTTGTTTATGTTATGCAGATTTATTTTTTATACAATCCCTGGCAAAAAAATAATATATATATATATATATATATATATATATATATATACGTAGATGGGTTACCAGGTAAGTTGGTATTAGAATGATTCTAAGTTAGCCCTTTCTTCCAATGGTGAAATGTTAGAGTAGTTCAGGTCCAAGTAGAGAGCACGATGCTCAATTTAATTGAACAGAGCAATATAACTGGTAAAGAAAAATGCTTAAAAATCGGTCATTTTGCAGTTATAAATCTATATCTGCCCACAGGTATTTGTGTATACCTATGAGTTTCATCAGACCGCTAAGTTTATTGAAAATGGTACTCAGATAAGCCTCATGAATTATCTGTGTACCATTGTCAATAATGTTAGTGATCTGATGAAACTCATAGGTATATGCAGACACTTGTAGGCAGAAATAGATCTATAACTGCAAAATGGACGATTTTTAGGCCTTTTCTTTACCATATATAAAGCCTAGGGTAGGTAACCAGTCTAGGAGAGGGATAACTCTGAATTCAAAATTCCTGAGGTCGGTCGTTGATTGGGTTTGTGGCAACCCTTGATGCACCAATTCTTTCCTATCGACTGTGCCAAAAAGTGTGGATGGTCCAACACAAGCCTTCACCACTATAAACAAATCACTGTGTGGATGTTCATTGTATGAACACTCATATGTCGAAATCGCCGGGAGAGTCCATCATATATATATATATATATATATATATATATATATATATATATATATATTGTTACTGAGAGGTTACTGACAGTTTCTCACCAATGCAATCTTCAGAATAAAGAAGTATTACTAAAAACAACATTAGAGACAACCAGCCAATTGATGATTGGGCCGACAACACGTGACCTCAAAAAAAAGAACTCAGATAAATGAAAGAACAGTCAGTCTAAAATAAACCTAAGAAAGAGAAGGTAATCTGAAATATAAAAAAATAAATAAGATTAAGAACAATATACATCGATTTTATTTTATTCAGAGCTTTACTCTTCAACATATGTTTTTCTATGCTTCTAAGACAACCAAAAAATTTTTTTCCTTACATTCATTGCATAAAGAAGCATATGTAGACTCCATAACAACATCACATATATACATACATACATACATACATATATATGGGAGAAATGTGAGGAGGTTAATCCGACTATGTGGAGAAAAGTAGACAAACACGGGATGTTCCAGCTCCCAAACACACATACACACACCCATTCATTTTTTACCCATCCCTTATCATCCAACATTCTGACCAAACACCTGCATCTCCATATAACACTCCCCATTTAGAGGGAAGAAAATCCACTACCCATCCCCCAGCCACCCCTGCCCCTACTGACAACCTACTGTTTTTCACCATTCTGAAAATGCCCTTCATTGAAGCTAGAACTGGGCTTTTGGTCCTGATGATGGTCTAAATGGCCGAAACGTTGCATCGTCGACAATAAACATCCAGTTTCCATAACATCCCGTGTTCGTCTACTTTTCTCCACATACATATATATATATATATATATATATATATATATATACATACATATATATATATATTTATGTCTTTTTTATGTTGAAGTTGGGCGTTATTATGAAGCATTTAAAAATAAATGAAGGAACTCGATGTTATGGAGTACTGGATTCACTTATTTTTTATTATTTGTTATCATTAATTTTCGGGATCGTTAGATTCCCTTCTTCAGATGAATGTCACTCCTGTTGAATGGATCCTTTGTCTTTGTTGTTATTGACAGCGGCAGCGTCTGTAAAATATTTGTAATAACAGAGTATTCTGATATCGGCATTTAGTCCCCTCACGTGAGTTCGTAGTTTTAAAATCCATTTTAATATATATATCATCATCCTCATGTCATGCTAGCAGCACGGATATCCATGACAATCTCTCGCCAATCATCCCTATCATTCATTGCTCCTGGGAGGTTCTCTGTATCCAGTATCCAGTATCTGCGCAGAGTTGGTCTATGTACGTCTTTGTTGGACGGCCTACTCTGGTGTGTGATGGCTTCCGCAGAAGAATGTCACTAATGAGTTCATCCTTGCTTCTCCAGAAGTGCCTAGCATGTCTTGTTCGTCTCACATGGATGGGGCAGGTGGCCATACAGCTGTTTTCTTGTGGAGTGTTGCTTCCACATCTTGTTTAAGATTGCGTGCAGCATATATATACACATATATATATATGTATATATATATTACACTTTTATATAAAACAAACCTTAGGATCCTTTTGACTGACTCATTTTTAAAAGAGAAACATCAGTAAATAAGTGATTATCCCCTTTACTATCTAAGGATTTTTAATCTTTCATTTACTGATCATCTCATTTGAAAATGAGTTTTTCGAAAGGATCCTAAAGATTTTTTAATATAAAAATGTATTTTATATTACATATGATTCCCATTTAAAAATCATTGTATCATTGTGTATTGTACCAAAAATTATTTGAATATATATATATATATATATATATATATATATATATATATATATATATATGTATCCGTCACATGCAACGGATATATATAGATATATATATATCCGTCACATGCGACATGACGTCATTATAACTGTCTTTCTCAACCACGTTTGAACACTCTCTTCACTTGATTTTTTTAAAAAGTTCTTTTTTCGAACATTTCAAAAATTCTCCGCGTTCCAACAAATTCATTTAAAAAAATAAGGATTTACTCTGAGGAAGGTTGATATTTCTTTGTGTGCGGAACATTTCTACATTTTTTTCTATTATTATTATTATTTCATTTCATTTTGTTATTTAAAAATGATAATAGATTGAATAATGTACACATGGATAAACTCCTCACTGAAACACGTGTAAGTAAAATTAATTAAAATATCCTATTTTATCCATTCTATACTTTCTTTCCTTTATTTCTCTTTTCAACATATATATATATATATATATATATATATATATATATATATATATGACCCAGAGTGGTAGTAGATGTTAGGGTCCCATCTTTATGTCAAATAGATCTGTTTAAAAATTATTTGTATCTGATTGGACCTGTTAAAAAAAACTGTAAATATGAATGTCTAATGAACATGATTCCCTAACCTCTAGGCATAAAATGATTCTAGATGAGTTGACATGTCATAAAAATCAATCAATCTATGAAACTTGTGTGTGGCATAGAGTTTCTATGTGTAAGTAGCTCATGAGAGTAAAAAAAATGACCATGTGTGTTGGCTGGGGTGATGTCCTGAGAAAGATATGTAGCAAGTCTAAGGGAGACTTGGAGATATATGAAGATGGACAAAAGTTATAAAATAAACAGGAATATTTATTTATTTTTAAAAATTTCTAATTGATCTCAATTAGTTTTGACCTTAGGTCATTATCAGGAGAAAGTTTTTGTAAAGAAAAGTTGGACCATATGACCTTTAAGCACCCCTTGTGCGATCTCAATTCATAAGGACATGTTTTTCATTTACACCATCGAAATCCGGTTGTTTGTTAACAGACGATTTTAGAGGGTTTTTTTAATTATAAAACTAACCCCTAACTCTAACCCTAACCCCTTACCCTAACCCCTAATAAACCAGATTTTGATGGTGTAAATGAAATTCATGTTCTTATGAATCGAGATCACAAAAGGGGTTCCTAAAGGTTATATGGTCCGAAATGTTTTTTGAAGAATTGTTAAAAAAGCTAATATACTACAAAAGAGGTGACAAAAATGAACCAATAAAATGTCATATACATTCATTAAAATTCAAATAATCTATTTTTGTGACCTGGGCCTATGTGACCACTCAAGAAATGCAATTTCCAAGGTGCAGCCAGTGGATCATTTCAAATTAGCTGTAACTATTTTAATTAAATATTTAATTTAAGCATTTGTTTATTTAGATGTTTATGTAGCAATCAATCTGTCCATTCTATCAAAGCAATGTTGTGAGATGGTTTTGTTTGATGTTAAAGACATTTGGGATCAGTGTTTGGAAATATTTTATCCCTTTATCTTAATGTATATATACACACACACACACACACACACACACATATATATATATATGTATATGTACATGTTTATTCATATGTGTGTGTTGGCCCACATACATATGCATGAGGTAGTCATATCCACACCTATACTCTAACATATTTACATATGAATAAAACCCAAAGGCCCTTTCTACCAGAAGGAAAACCCTGATTTTAAACCTCTGCTACTTTGTGGAAAAAAATAATAAAAGGCAATGGAAGTGAATCTAGACAGAAAATAAGTAGTGAAGGCACTAAGGTAGTTGAATGCCAACATTAACCTGCTTCCAGCAACTCTTGCGGCCAAGTCAACCCCAAACATAATGTGCTGTATTCACTTGGATCTCATTGGTATGGCTCAGAGGATAGCATTGTTGTCTAGGTAGCACAAGGCCTCCATACATTATTGCTCAGGCCTGTTCTCTGGATAGGTCACTCCATTCTCACCACCAAGCAAGAGCACAATATGAAATATATTTCTTTTGACTGCTGCTGCTGCTGCTGCTGCTGCACTCAGACACCTTGTACAAGGTATCTAATTACGTACCAGAAGTGACAAAGCTGTTCACAATGGCCTGCCTAAGGGTCAAAAACAAGCTTCACACAGTCCTCATCAGAGAAATATTCTTTGCTGATGGGTAGCCCCAACTTCACACATACAGTAGAGACCTTTCAGCAGCTGATCAAACAGTTTGCATGTCTGCAGGGAGTTTGGGCTGACTATCAGCATAAAAAAAAACACCTACACCATCATCAATCAACACTGACAATGAAGTGCTTTTAGTCACTATTTCACTTATCTGGGCTTAAGCATCACCAGCAACCTGATGCTCAACAGGGTAATCAACAAGTGCACGGATAAAGGTGCTGGTGAGATGGCCAAATTGAGTAAGGGAATGTGGGATAACAAACAGCTGACTTTGAACACTAAATGCAACGCTTGTGTCCTCAGTCGACTCAGGTTGTTGGTAACTTTCCGTCCAATGGCATAGTGTCAAAAAAAAAATTTCTTTTAACTATCTGCATCTACGCAAGTAACTCTGCAGGCCAATTCTTGAGTGATAGTCTTTGGTGTACTGAATGCACACAAACTGTAATGCTTTCCAGGGCTGCTGTCTTTTCTCCCTCTTTCTGGCTCTCTTTACTGTCAAGGCTACTCTCCTCTCTGCCTCACCCCTCTTCGTGCCTTGCTTAACATTAAGCCACTAGGCCACTCTATTTTTTGCATCTACCTCCCACATGTTTGTGTTAATAGTGCATGTCCTCATGACTCTCCTGCAGACATCTTTAAATCATAGGCATGGTCTACCAACCAATCAGGAGCCTTTTACTAATTCGCCGTACAAAAGATCTTTTGGGATGGAGCCATTTTCCATTCTCCTGACATGTCCAAGCCAGTGAAGGCGCCTCTCACAGAGAATGGAGAACATGCTGTTCATGTCGGTGCAATCCAGCATGACTGTGTTGGGCACTTTATCCTACCAGTCACCTCAGGTATGGCAGTGAATTCTGGATGATTCCAACCAGGCAGGAAAACCATGTGAGAAAAATTCACCATTAATCTCTTCAATGGATCCTTGGGATTATATCAAGAGACAAAGTCACTAATGCTTCTGTGCTGGAGCAATCTCACTCCATCTTCACCTCTGTCAGCATTGACAGTAATGACTAGAACATGTACATTAATATGAAGGATAGTCACATCTTGTGTACAATGACCTAGCCACAGGACACCATCCAGCACTGCACTTAAAGAATAAATGCAAGTGTGACCTCAAACTCACAGGCATTGACCCAGACAGCAAGAAACTAATTGCAAATGACCACAGCAACTGATGACATGCTGTATAAGAAATGAAGTATGAGGAGAGGAGGGGGCAACAAAAAGTAAAACCAACAACTACAGGACAGAAGATAATGCAGGACACAAACGTAGATTGCAAAAATGGAAAACAAGATTGCAAAATCAGCAAACAAGACAGCAAATCCTGGCCTTTGATCTATACTACAACTTTGTCTGCAATACTTTCAGAAGAGACTGTTATACAAGAATCAGATTCCTTAGCTATTCTTCAAGATTCTACCATTATCTCATAAGATAGATATATATATGTTTCATCATCATGTTGCACTAACAGCATGGATTCCTATGACTCTCTCTTGCTACCCGTCCCTATCGGTCATGGCTCCTGGCAAGTTGTCTGCACAATATCCAGTATCCACACAAAGTTTATCGATGTAAGTCTTTGTTGGTCAGTCCACTCTAGTGTGCCCATGTTTAGGTGTCCACTGGAGAACATCACTTATGAGTTCGTTCTTACTTCTCCATCAGTGTTCAGCATGTTCAGTGTGTCTTGTTTGTCTTGGGTGATTTGTATGATAGATGGTAAGTGGCCATACACCTGCATCTTTGTGGTGTGCTGCTCTCAGGATTTTTTTCAGAACAGCATGCAGCATCCTTGTGTAGTTCACAACTAACTTCTTTTCTTTCTTTTTTGCTTAAGATATATATATATATATATATATATATATATATATATATATATATTAATGTGTATGGTTGGCACTATTACACTTAAAGAGGCTATAGTGATCCAACATACAGTATTTTCATCATTTTCAAAACTTTTTCACAGCCCGATGATTGCTCCGTTTAAAAAATTAACCTTACATAACATGAAACCAAAGGTAGCAAATAAATAAGTACTAAAATATTTATTTATTTATATATATATATATATATACATATACATATATATATATATATATATATATATATATATATAATGTACCAAACTTGTTGGTAAATCCTCGCAGTGAGAAAAAACCCAGCAAATAGTTTGATTGTAAAAATATACTACCAAACATCAACCGGGAAGAAAAAAATTTTTGGAAAAAAGAAAAGACCAAGATAATCGTACCAACAAAAACAATCTATTGGTACAATACTTTGGCCAAAAGAAAAAACAATTTATATGCATATGTATATATAAGATATATATATTCATACAAAACTGCCAGGAAACTAGAGCTAATAAGTAAAAAGTGCTCAATACCTAAGTAGAGCAAATAATAAAGATAAATCTAATGAGTCAGACGAACCTACTAAAAGTTTCGCTTAATGCTCTTCAGGGCTAAGATCTGACTATCTGACTAAGAGTCAGATCTTAGCCCTGAAGAGCATTAAGCGAAACTTTAGTAGGTTCGTCTGACTCATTAGATTTATCTTTTATATATATATATATATATATATATATATATATATATATGTATTAATGTGTATGGTTGGCATTTTTATACTTGAAAAAGTGGTAGTAATCCAATGTACAGTGTTATATATATATATATATATGTGTGTGTGTGTGTGTGTGTGTGTGTGTGTGAATAAGAGAAAAATGGAAATAAATCTGACAGTATGTAAAAATTAAAATATGGAAAAACAAAATATCCCGAGAATGTATCTTTTATAAATGATAATATGCCATATATTTGAATATACATTTCTTTGTTCTATGTAGTGAATTCTTCTGGTGATGCAGAAAAATGTTACAAAAAAAAATACAAATAGATAGATAGATAGATAGATAGATAGATGTGTTCACAATATGGTGTATATGTTGTTCTTTATACTCACAATTCACATAACTTAGTTAATAAAAATATTATTCAATCAGCTGACTAAATGCTGTATAATTATTATATTAAATGTAAACAAGGTTACATAAATTTAATGAATTTTATTGTGAACAATGCAAATGGTAAAGAATAATGAAAGGTAATATAACTAGTGACTGCATGAACATACTTTTTTGAATGTGAGAGAAAAAGAAAGAAAAAGAAATTGAGTGAACACATGAGGTTCTAATTGTATTGATATCAAAACAATTCTCTCAGGAAAATGTCATTCACTTAAAAGTGTTTGTGAAGCAGCCACTTATAATATGCTATTACAGATGAGAAAAACAACAAAAATAAAATAGAAGATAGTGTATTTAGGAAGTTGCCCTTCAGTTGAGCCAAGGTCTCTAATGAGAAAGAAAACCTAGTGAGTAATATGGATAAAAAGAAATATATCAAAATTATGTCAGCTGGGTCTCATACGGGGCAGAAACATTTCTTCTTCTTCTGCTTCTGCTTCTGCTTCTTCTTCTTCTTCTTCTTCTTCTTCTTCTTATTATTATTATTATTATTATTATTATTATTATTTGTGAATTTCACACCATTACTAGGTAGCAGCTTTCACCGGTATCAAATTGACGGCAAGTCTCCTAAGTTCTCCAGGACTTTTCTCAGTATTCTAGCTGATCTCAACAGTGCTGTGATCTGGAAAGTTTCAACACTTCCACAGATCTCCAGTTTTATAGCTTCTTTGGAGTTGTTCCAAGGGCTCTGACTATTATTTGTATTACCATTAGCTTCATGTACCATAGTTTTTTGTGTTTTTTTTGTTTTTTTTGGGGGGGGGTCTCTGGCCAGATCTCAGTATTTGTTCAGTTTTCATTAACTCAGCGGTCTCATGGAATGGTCTTTTCTTCTTGATAACTAACATAAATCATGGTTTTCTCGCTTGGGCTAGGTGACTTGTTTTTATTTCAAAATAGTTATCTGTAAGGTCAAACTTCAATCATTTGCACAGTTCCCAGTGGATAATCTTTCCCAATAAAGGAACCAGTGGCATGAATGATCTGTTATAAATAGACCAACACATTCTAAAAATGGTATGTTTTAGTCTCTTTTTACTCTTTCTTGTATAGTCCAAGTTCCTTTTTTTTCTTTTACCATATAGTCTGCTGATATCATCTCTCAGGTGTAAGGCCTTCTGCATAGTAATCAATTTCTTCATTTTCAGATCTGGGTTTCTGACCTTCTCTCTCATCCAGTTTAGGAAGAGTTCAGAGTAACTTACAAGGAAGACTGCCAAGGTATTTATTCCTTTGATTAAGTTTCTGCAGCAGGATTTAGTTTTCAGTAGTTTCCTCATTCTTTTGTGTTATTCCTTGTTGACTTTTTCTTTTTCACCTTTATTTGTTAGGTGGTGTCTGCCTCTAAAATTCCCAGATATTTCTAGTTTTCTTTCTCTTCAAGTGTTCTGATTCTTTCTTGATTTATTCCTTCAATTCTTTCTCTTTTTTACCCCCTTATTCATTACTAGCAGCGGCTACCCAGCATCACCTGGGTAGAGGGGGATTTTTTAAGTTAGTCCTGCAGATCCATTATTACTGAATCGTGAGTTGAATCCTCATGGGATGCCCCATTTAAATCCCAATGTAAAAAAAATATACCTTGTATTGATCCAGTGACTCTGAAAAGAAATGTTAAAGTCTACTATCTAAAATATTAAATGAATAAAAAATTAAAAATCCATGCTGTTATCATTTAAATTTTATTTTTTAATTATCTTCACAAATATAAATCAAATCTCTATTATTTTTGCTAAAAAACCAAGCCCTGGTGATATTTAATGTGTATATATATTTACTTTGTCATTAATTGTTTTATTTTTTAAGTTTCCTCCGGACATACAGATTCACACAACTGCCCTTTATATATGTATAGATTACATTCGGACATATATACACACAACTGCCCTTTATATATGTATAGATTAGTATTACACAATTCTCAATAACCAAATGCTATCCCTCACTCTATGTCTTGGTGGTAGATTATAAAATTCCCCGATATTTGTAGCTTTTTCTCTGAATGTTTGAGATGAGGCTTGATGATTAGTATTATCTGCGTTATTCGGACTATTGTCCTCATCTTCATTGTTATCTGTACAACGATTCGACCAATATGCCCTCCGGCATTCTTCAGGTATTTCTTGTTGGAGTCGGGAACCTTCTCAGACTCGGGAACCTTCTTTTCGAACTCGGGAACTTTCTTGTTGTACAAGAAATACCTGAAGAAGGCCGGAGGGCATATCGGCCAAAACGTTGTACAGATAACAATGAAGATGAGGACAATAGTCCGAATAACGCAGATAATACTAATTTGTAGCTTTCTTTCTCTTCAAGTATTCTAATTCTTTCTTGATTAATTCCTTCAATTCTTTCTCTTTTTTCCCCCTTATTCATTATTAGTATTACACATTTCTCAATACCAAATTCATATCGATCCCCCCCCCCCTATATGTCTTGGTGGAAGATTCTAACCATTTGTATTATGGTTACCAATAGCTTTTTTGTTTTTGGCAAACAAAAATGTCGACATCATCCATGTGCTTAAATTTTGGTTTCCAGTAGTTTTCTTGTTCTTTCTTGCTTACTTTTTCTTTCATCATTATTTGTTTGGTGATGTCAGCTTCTAAGATACCCAGGTATTTGTAGCTTTCTTTCTCTCCCAACGTTCTGTTACTTTCCTAATTGGAGAGTTCTATTCCTTCTGTTATTTTGCTTTTTTCCTTATTCATTATAAATACTAACAGAATCATTGAAGGAGGAGGGGAGGAGCTCTCAAAGTAGTGAGGGAGTCTATCCCCTATGTCACAGATCAGATTGCCCAGCTGTTCTATTTCATGCTCAATGCACAATAATTTGGAAATTACATACCAAGCAATTCATTTGGCAAAGGAAAGGCTTAAATACTGGTCATATTAGCTGTTATAAATGTATTTCCACTGATATTAACTGGCTTCATCAGACTGATTCCTAAGGAAATTCAGGGTTGTTGGATTGAACTCAAAACCTCAAGAGATGCCATAATAAGAGGAGGAGGAGCAGGAGCAGGAGCAGGAGCAGGAGGAGGTGGCGAGTGGTTTAGAGGTGGAGCTCTGAAAGTAATTTTGGTTAACATGAAGCGAGCCTTTTTGGGTTGAATTCAGAGTTTTCTTTCTCATAGATCAGTTGCTATATCAAGGTTAAAGAGCCTGGTCAGACCTACTATTTACCCATACCTGGAGGGAGAATAGTAGGATTCATACTTTTCTCATGTCCAGCCATGTCCAGGATTTGAACTCTATGATGGTAACTATTACACCACATGCCTCCACTTTACCCATAGCTAGAGGGAGAATAGTTGGATTTGTACTTATCCCAAGCGTATTAGCGCTATGTGAAATGCAAACAGCTGCATCCAGAATTTTAACTTATCTCACCGTGTCCATCTTCTACAATGATAACCATTACACCACATGACTCCACTTTCCTACAACAGTAACCATTACACTATGCACCTCCACAAATTGCACATTTTCAATACCAAATCACTTCCTCCTATGTTTTGTTTGAAAATCTTAACCATTAGGGCTTCCAATTCCTTTTTGTTTTCTGCAAAAATTTTGACGATAAAATCAGTTTATTCTATATATAATTTCTGATGAAACATCAGAAGAGAGACAAGATCTGACAGGACTTGTTAATTCAACCTAGCAATTTCTAATTACTCTGTTCACCTTTTATCTTTGCTTGGTAACCATTTTTCTTATCCTTAATACTCATTATGTTTCTTCCTACTGTAGGCGTTTTCGTATTCGCCTGGGGAGTTGTCTGCCCGTTTAGTTTCGCTGGTTCCCGCTAGGGGCCTTTGATATTTAAGCGGCTGATTTGAACGTCTCTTTCTCTTTCCCTGCTGCTCGACCTACGAGACACCACTATGGGTTAGACTCTGGTCTACCCCCTTCTTGTTGGGGCTTTGGACCCCCTTACATTACTGTAAGTGATTCGTACAGCATGGACTGTTGCTTTTATGTTTATCCTTTTACATGTAACTTTGTATTACTTATATATGTATGTTCATGTACACCTCTTTTTCCTGTTTATTCTGTGCTGTATATAAAACGTTTTGTCTATCAACCTTTGTCGGAGTTTTATCTTCAAGTATTATCACTTTGAATCTCACACTACTATTTTTTGCATGTATATAAAGTGATTTACCTTTTCTTGTAATTTTAAGGATTTGTATCCTCTTTGCATTTTCTTAGAATATAATCTAATGATATCATTGTTATAACAAACTGTAGCAGGGGTAATGAGTTTCCCTGGAAAATCCATCTTTGTATTTTAATGCTAGCTAGGTTTTATCCTTCTCCAGATTTTCATTGTTTTTTTAATGATGAAATTCACTACTTGTTCAGAGATGTTTTTTCATGTCATAAGCCTATCTATTGTCTACCTATCTGTCATATAAAACTAAAATAATGAGAATGAAATCATCAGTTTTTTCTATATATAATGTCTGATGAAACATCAGAAGAGAGACAAGATCTGACAGGACTTGTTAATTCAACCTTGCAATTGCTAATTACTCTGTTCACCTTGTATCTTTGCTTGGTAAACCTTTTTCCCTATCCTTAATACTCATTATGTTTATTCCTACTATTTTTTGCATGTATATAAGTTATATATTACTCTGTTCACCTTGTATCTTTGCTTGGTAAACCTTTTTCCCTATCCTTAATACTTGTTGTGTTTCTTCCTACTATTTTTTTGTTAACTTTAGTATGTGAGTTACAACACCATGACATGATTAGATTTTTCTTCTTTGTTTTCACCGCCTTATCAGCAGGATTTAGAATATGCTGACTGTATCCCTAGCAGAGACCCCTCCAAAAAGGCATGCCCTGAGTATGACACTAAAATGTATCGTATGCTGAGGCTCCAATTCTGAAGCTCTGGGGAGTGTGAAATACCCCTTTATTGCTATTACTCCTAGGTCCATCTCTGGGTCAAATAGATCTGTTTAAAAATTATTCATATTTGATAGTGCAAAAAACTCTTAAGAAACTACACAAAAATATTAACCAATTATGAACCTTATTTCCTATTTTTTAAAAATAACCCTAGAAGGGTTGACATACTGTTAAAACCAATCGACCAATCTTTGTTTTTACTTCTCTCAAAATATTTTTTTCTAGCTCAGTCAGTAGAGTGTCCGGCTGGGAACCTCAAGGTTCCTGGTTCGATATTGGCCATCGCCAACTCAGCGTATGAGTAGCACAGGTATCTGTGCAGTAAAGTGGGGAGCTGATAGTAGGTATGGCACTCCGCCTCAGACATTAAAAAACAATATCCTTGGTCTAGCACTAGTGAAAAGGGGATAGACTCCCTCACTGTCTGGCTGATACCAACTTTAGGCCACTCCAATGATGTTACTTTATTTCACTTATGTATAATAGACATCATCAAAAAGCAAAACAACCCCCCCACCTCCTGCAAAAAAAATGATGGGTGCATGTGAGTATCTGTGATATTGGAAACTGAATGATGGGGTGAAGGAAGATCCTATCCAGCATTGTCTTTTGGTTATGATATTTATTTTTATTATTTAGTTTTATTCTCCTTTCTATCAAATTATGTGGATTAAATTTGGAAATCACTCTATCTCTTGTCTTCTTAATTTTAACACAATATTTCAAGTTATTTTTAAATATTTATCTTTTAAATACAAACAATAAATGAATATTTCATAGAAAATATTTAGTGAAAAATAAGATCTCTTCTTACCAGATACTTGTTAGAGGTTTAATTCATCAGATCAAAAATTTAAGACTGTTTTTTTCCTGCCTAAATAATTTAATATTCTTATACTCATTCCTTTTGATATATGGAATAATAGGTGTAGCAATGTTTTTTTGTTTTTGTTTTTTAGTTTTTTTTTTTTTTTTTGACATTTCCAATATTTTGAGTAGTTTCTCTTTTACATATTTACCAGCCCCTCATCAGAAATAGGATGTGACACATGGTCGATTTCTTTCTGAGTTTAACAGGTTGAATTCAGAGTTTTAAATATCTTACAGTACTACAAGATTTTGGTAAGATCCTGCAGCTTTGAAATTATTACACAACCAAATAGATTCAATTTCTGGACTGTTAGAGCTTTGTACATATGTATGTTTCTTTTAATTTTTCATTCTAAGTACTTAAATACATTTATTTCAAGGTTGGAATGGTTATTTTAGTATATTTAACTTTGAAAGTAAATAAATGCATTGTCAGTCATTTCCTAAGTATTTGTATTTCAAATCTAAGTATTTGTGGGGAAATCCCACGGTGTGATAATACTATGGCATCGTAGTAAGTGATTTTGAACTCACTTATGCTATTATGTTCACTTTTCAGATTAATAGCCTTGGGAAAAGTATTAAACCACCTCATGTTCAGCCATGTTCTTCTACAAGGTTGGCTTGGCTTTAAATAACCCTCAAAGGTTGATATGCAATTAAATAAAGAAACCAAACAAGTATTTGTCCAATATTCAATAATAGATCCATTGAATATTGTCACTTTGAAAAAGTGACAAATTACCTCGAAAAATTTGAGATATTTTTAATTTACAGATCATGTATATCTTCTGTTTGTCTCAAGGATGGCTACAGATTAACTCTTAAGGCTTACCCAATAACAACATGTGAACCACAAATAGTGGTCTAATACTAATATTTATTTTAATAATAATTTTTTTTAAAGATTGAAATAGATCACTAAGTAGGACTGAGTCTATTCTATTCTAGTAGTGACCACCCCAATTTAACAGGTTTGAATTCACCTAGACTGGTTGCCTAACCAAGGTTAAAGAGCGCAGTCTGCTCTACTATGTTACCCATAGTTGGAGGGATTAGTTGGATTCATACCAAAAAAAGTCGTTGGTGGGCCTGATGTCAGGTATCAGCCAGACAGCGAGGAGTCTATCCCCATTTCCACTAGCGCTAGACCAAGGAGATTATTTTAGCATCTGAGGTGGAGCGCCACACCATAAGCCCCTTCACTTTACCGCACAGATCCTCTGCTACTGATACACTGAGTTGGTGAGGGCTGGTATCGAACCAGAACCTTGTGATTCCTAACCGAACGCCTTTACCGACTGAGCTAAGCTGACCCTTATTCATACCTAATAATCATACAATAGGTGGTGTTTCACTTCTGCAAGTGTGGTTTGGGTAAATGTCCTATATTAATCATTATACCAAGATACTACAGATCAGATACTATGACACACTGCATCAGTTAAATTATTTCAGTGGAAAATACAACTTGTTGTCTAAATCACATATAACTGCATTGCCATTAAATAACAATCATTTTTATTTCAGGATCAAATATGTTTTCAAAAATGTCTCATCTTCTTTAAAAAATTCACATTTTTATTGGCAATTTGGAGGATTTCAATTAGCCACTTCACAATAATTCCTGATTGCTTCAAGACACCTTCCCGGCACCAGATTGCATCTCTGTGTCTCTCGGCTCTAAATGAAAATTTAAACCAATAAGAACAATTATGAAACTGTTTACTTTCCCACACTTTTTGGATGAATCTGATTGTTTCAGGTTTCTAAAATTTAAGGCTTTCAGGTATAGAAAGCTAGGTCATTCATTGCTTTTCTCAGCAAATGTTGTTTTTTTTTCCATATGTCGGGTGTCATTGATATCAAAAATCTTTTCCCTATTTTCCCAAGCACTTGATTTGTTTGTCCACTGACTTAGCAAGATGATTCTTCTGTCAAAAATTTCAAATTTCCTCCGTTATAATGTTCCTCTACCTTTAACACACACACACACACACAACACACTACATACATACATACATACATACACATATTAATAAGTAGGAAGAGTTTTTTTTTCCTGTTCTCTATAGCCTGTTAAATGCTTTTGATCTAGAGCAGTTGTTCTTAAATTTTTTCAATTGGTTGGAGACTGCTGTTGTGTAATGGTTACTCGTTGTGGAAATGGACACAGTGAAACGAGTTCAAATCTTGGACTAGGCTGTTTGCATTTCACATAGTGCTAGATACCTTGAGAAAGGAACTATCTCCCTCCAGCTATGGGAAAATATATAAGCAGATTGGGCTCTTTAACTTTGGATAGGCAACCAGTCTAGGAGAAGGAAAATTCCGAATTCAACCCCAAGGGGTTCTCTTCATGTTAATCCAAAATTACTTTCAGTGCTCCACCTTCTACGTCCACCACCACCCCTCCCCCTCCTCTTATTATGGCATCTATTGAGATTTTGGGTTCCATCCCAACCCTGAATTTCCTTAGGAATCAGTCTGATGAAGCCGGTTATAATATCAGTGGAAATAAAATTTATAACAGCTAATCATGACCACAGTATTAAGCCTTTCCTTTGCCAAATGAATTGCTTGGATATTAATTTCCAACATTATTGTGCATTGAGCATGAATAGAACAGCTGCGGCAATCTGATCTGTGCGATAAAATGTAGGAGTTGACCATAGGGATAGACTCACTCACTTGTGATTTTTGAAATTCCATCTCATACCCTTTGGCCTACTGCATAAGATTTTTAAAAAACTTCAATTTCCCAGTCAAAATTATCAGCTACTCAGCTGTGCTACTATTTAATCTCCTCGCAAAGAATTGCAAGTCTGTGTTCAAAATACTGGTACCTCGCTAACTCAAGAGCATTATCAGTAGCCACAGCTGTGATAATCTGACTGTGCCACTAAAGTAGGGAGCTTAAGATAGGGATAAACTCCCTTGTTATCTGTTCTGATACCAACAATAGGGTCACTCTGCCAATTTGCTTACCATTATGATTAATATTAATTAACTACTATGATTGATAAACACATTTGTTAATTCCTATAAGTCTAACATAAACAAAGGGGAACCCCACTCCTGCACTGATAGCAATTATTTATTTATCTTTCCCATTAAACTACCCTTAAACCCAACCCTAAACCCTAACCCTATCACCCTAAACTCTAACCCTAACACCGTCTTCTTTTTTCCTAGTTTAGATCAATAAATGAATTAAATAATTTATCAGTCACAGAGTGGTTCCCCTTTTTATGTTAGACTATTAGGAAATAACCAAAATTTAGTATAGCATAATATTGGACCCAGGCAAAACGTTTTAAAATAAAAAAGTTTTTTTTATAATATATTAATAATTTGAAAGCAATTACAATCGCACCATAAAAATAAAAACAAAAAGATGTTATTTTGTCTTATCGATTTCAAAGTAGAACCTTATCTTCAGAGACGAATTCAGAAATGACGCATTTTTTTTTTATGTCGCTTATTTTTTTTATGTTTATAAACACCACTCTCGTGTCGTTTCTTATTTTTTAAACGCCATTCGGAAAGCCGTGATAGTCAAAATTTAGCCGTCCATTCAATAATTTTTATATGTTTTCATTCCTATTATCAATTTTATGTCATTATCATTTTGATATATGTATAATTGAAATGTACATACTATGTACTATTATACTGTGAGGAACGTCGTATTTTAATTAATTATGTATTTCAGTGTTTACTCTTTATCTTATTGTTCTATACTGGACCTAATTTGGCTATTTAAAAACTTTCTCTAATTCATGAGATTACCAATGTTGCGTATTACTGTCTCTATCTTAACGGAAAAAAACTATTGTTTCTTTATTTTTGCATAAAAAAACAGTTTTTTGTTCTTCATGAACCAATGGTGCAATCATTAAGGGAAATCTCAGACTATAAAACAACCATATTGCTGTAAGATAATAATTAATTGTATAAATGTCTAATTTCCCTACAAAAAAAAAAAAAAAAAAAAAATTATTTGTCTTACTAAAATGCTATCACACTTGATGAATATTATTATTTAGTTATGGGTAGTTCTGCAAGCACGAGATGTAAAATAAATACTTTGTATTATGCTTTTAAAACGCACTGCACCCATGCAGAATAAATTCTGGAAGCAACACCCCACAAAACAGCAGCTGTACAACCACTTACCACTCATCTCACAAACCATTTCAAGTCAAGATAAACAAGACAATGCAATATGAGAAAAGCTGAGAAAGGGAAGAACTCATAAGTGACATTCTTCCAGTCGACTCCTACTCTACATAAGACACACTTGTTTGGCCAACCAGAAAAAAAAAAACTTACATTCATCAGCTCCTGTGCAAACACTGGAATTCAGCGTAGATGGACTTAGCCAGACCAGTGCTTAGATAGCTTACTTACTTCTTCTTACATTTGGTAAACCTTTTAGCTGGCATAATTCAGTTCTAGCGTTTTATCTTTCACCTATGGTGTGTTCTGTGCAATGTACGCCTTATGAGTTGTTTCTCGGGTCCATCTCTACTATATCCACTGTCCCATTTAGTCCAGTTCTTATAATGACACAAAGTCATCATTGTTTTTATGTATTATTTTTTATTTCCAAGACCCAACATTCTTCGTGCATGCGGACGCAATACTTCAAAACACACTATATGCACACCCTGGCCATACCAACTCCCCCAAATCAACTCAACAAACTTCTCCCACTAATTGTCGTCATGTGACATCCCCCAACTGCAGAATGAATGCTACAGATGAAGCCAGGGCTCGAAGCTGTCAATAAAACTCCTGGGCTTATTTTCCATGACTCTTTTCAGAATTAACACTCTTGTAACTTCTAATTTTACTATTTACACCACCATTACAAAGAATAGGCTACCCCCTATCTCCTCTCTTTTT
>CM042152.1:107086369-107183869 GCA_023376005.1 Doryteuthis pealeii
GGATGCTTTAAAGGAGACTTGGTCCGAGATCTTTAACAATAAATAATAATTAGCCATGTTATTGTAAAATATAACTAATTATACAGAATTTTAATTTCTAAATTTAAAGCAAAGCAAATTTCTATATGAGGTGTGGGAAGAGGAGCTCTTAAAGAAGTTTTGATTAACAAGAAGAGAGTCCCTTTGGGTTTGAATTAAGAGTTTTCCTTCTCATAGCTTAAAGAGCCCAGTCTGCCCTAATATTTACCCATAGATGGAGTGAGAATAGTTGTATGTGTACCTTTCACAAAGGCATTAGTGCTATGTGAAATGCAACCAGCCATGTCCAGGATTCAAACTCATCTCGCTATGTCCATTTCCTATGAGAGAAACCATTACACCATGCACCTACTCAACTTCAGAAGAAATAGAAAGTAGAAATTATTTGTCTTAATTTAATTATTCACATTTAATTAAGCATTGCAAATTAGTCAAACAAATAGTCAAGTTGCAGATGTAAAATAGTTATATAGTATTGCTTAGTTATGACTATCAATCCAGACAAAAAAGAAAAATGTTTGAATTGATAAATCTCATCACTAACTTAAATTTAAAAACTTTTTGTTATAAAACTCTGTAAAAATTTTCACATTACCATTTTTACTTTGTAAGATAATATAAAATAATATAACTGGCAAATTTCGTTTATGTTATGCAGATTTATCTTTTATACAATCCCTGGCAAAAAAATAATATATATATATATATATATTATATATATATATATATATATATATACGTAGATGGGTTACCAGGTAAGTTGGTATTAGAATGATTCTAAGCTAGCCCTTTCTTCCAATGGTGAAATATAATTGGTAAAGAAAAATTCTTCAAAATCGGTCATTTTGCAGTTATAAATCTATATCTGCCCACAGGTATTTGTGTATACCTATGAGTTTCATCAGACCGCTAATTTTATTGAAAATGGTACACAGATAAGCCTCATGAATTATCTGTGTACCATTGTCAATAATGTTAGTGGTCTGATGAAACTCATAGGTATACGCAGACACTTGTAGGCAGAAATAGATCTATAACTGCAAAATGGACGATTTTTAGGCCTTTTTCTTTACCATATATATATATATATATATATATATATATATATCTTGGGGTAGGTAACCAGTCTAGGAGAGGGATAACTCTGAATTCAAAATTCCTGAGGTCGGTCATTGATTGGCAACCCTTGATGCACCAATTCTTTCCTATCGACTGTGCCAAAAAGTGTGGATGTTCCAACACAAGCCTTCACAACTATAAACAAATCACTGTGTGGATGTTCATTGTATGAACACTCATATGTCGAAATCGCCGGGAGAGTCCATCATATATATATCAATATATATATATATATATATATATATATATATTGTTACTGACAGTTTCTCACCAATGCAATCTTCAGAACAAAGAAGTATTACTAAAAACAACATTAGAGACAACCAGCCAATTGATGATTGGGCCGACAACACGTGACCTCAAAAAAAAGAACTCAGATAAATGAAAGAACAGTCAGTCTAAAATAAATCTTTGAGAAAGAGAAGCTAGTCTGAAATATAAAAAAATAAATAAGATTAAGAACAATATACATCGATTTTATTTTATTCAGAGCTTTACTCTTCAACATATGTTTTTCCATGCTTCTAAGACAACCAAAAAATTTTTTTCCTTACATTCATTGCATAAAGGAGCATATCTAGACTCCATAACAACATCACATATATACATACATACATACATACATATATATGGGAGAAATGTGAGGAGGTTAATCCGACTATGTGGAGAAAAGTAGACAAACACGGGATGTTCCAGCTCCCAAACACACATACACACACCCATTCATTTTTTACCCATCCCTTATCATCCAACATTCTGACCAAACACCTGCATCTCCAAATAACACTCCCCATTTAGAGGGAAGAAAATCCACTACCCATCCCCCCAGCCACCCCTGCCCCTACTGACAACCTACTGTTTTTCACCATTCTGAAAATGCCCTTCATTGAAGCTAGAACTGGGCTTTTGGTCCTGATGATGGTCTAAATGGCTGAAATGTTGCATCGTCGACAATAAACATCCAGTTTCCATAACATCCCGTGTTCGTCTACTTTTCTCCACATACATATATATATTTATGTCTTTTTTATGTTGAAGTTGGGCGTTATTATGAAGCATTTAAAAATAAATGAAGGAACTCGATGTTATGGAGTACTGGATTCACTTATTTTTTATTATTTGTTATCATTAATTTTCGGGATCGTTAGATTCCCTTCTTCAGATGAATGTCACTCCTGTTGAACGGATCCTTTTTCTTTGTTGTTATTGACAGCGGCAGCGTCTGTAAAATATTTGTAATAAGGAGTATTCTGATATCGGCATTTAGTCCCTCATGTGAGTTCGTAGTTTTTAAAATCCATTTTAATATATATATCATCATCCTCATGTCATGCTAGCAGCACGGATATCCATGACAATCTCTCGCCAATCATCCCTATCATTCATTGCTCCTGGGAGGTTCTCTGTATCCAGTATCCAGTATCTGCGCAGAGTTGGTCTATGTACGTCTTTGTTGGACGGCCTACTCTGGGTGTGTGATGGCTTCCGCAGAAGAATGTCACTAATGAGTTCATCTTTGCTTCTCCAGAAGTGCCCAGCATGTCTTGTTCGTCTCACATGGATGGGGGCAGGTGGCCATACAGCTTTTCTTGTGGAGTGTTGCTTCCACATCTTGTTTAAGATTGCGTGCAGCATATATATACACATATATATATATGTATATATATATTACACTTTTATATAAAACAAACCTTAGGATCCTTTTGACTGACTCATTTTTAAAAGAGAAACATCAGTAAATAAGTGATTATCCCCTTTACTATCTAAGGATTTTTAATCTTTTATTTACTGATCATCTCATTTGAAAATGAGTTTTTCGAAAGGATCCTAAAGATTTAATATAAAAAAATGTATTTTTATATTACATATGATTCCCATTTAAAATCATTGTATCATTGTGTATTGTACCAAAATTATTTGAATATATATATATATATATATATATATATAATATATATATTATATATATATATATCCGTCACATGTGACATGACGTCATTATAACTGTCTTTCTCAACCACGTTTGAACACTCTCTTCACGGGATTTTTTTAAAAAGTTCTTTTTTCGAACATTTCAAAATTCTCAGCATTCCAAAAAATTTTTAAAAAAATAAGGATTTTACTCTGAGGAAGGTCAATATTTCTTTGTGTGCGGAACATTTCTTACATTTTTTTCTGTTATTATTATTATTCATTTCATTTTGTTATTTAAAATGATAATAGATTGAATAATGTACATGGATAAACACCTCACTGAAACATGTGTAAGTAAAATTAATTAAAATATCCTATTTTATCCATTCTATACTTTCTTTCCTTTATTTCTTTTTTCAACATATATATATATATATATATATATATATATATATATATGACCCAGAGTGGTAGTAGATGTTAGGGTCACATCTTTATGTCAAATAGATCTGTTTAAAAATTATTTGTATCTGATTGGACCTGTTAAAAAAAACTGTAAATATGAATGTCTAATGAACATGATTCCCTTACTCTAGGCATAAAATGATTCTAGATGAGTTGACATGTCATAAAAATCAATCAATCTATGAAACTTGTGTGTGACATAGAGTTTCTATGTGTAAGTAGCTCATGAGAGTAAAAAAAAATTGACCATGTGTGTTGGCCGGGTGACGCCCTGAGAAAGATATGTAGCAAGTCTAAGGGAGACTTGGAGATATATGAAGATGGACAAAGTTATAAATATAAACAGGAATATTTATTTATTTTAAAAAATTTCTAATTGATCTCAATTAGTTTTGACCTTAGGTCATTATCAGGAGAAAGTTTTTGTAAAGAAAAGTTGGACCATATGACCTTTAAGCACCCTTGTGCGATCTCAATTTCATAAGGACATGTTTTTCATTTACACCATCAAAATCCGGTGTTTGTTAACAGACGTTTTTTAGAGGGTTTTTTTTAATTATAAAACTAACCCCTAACCCTAACCCAAACCCCTTACCCTAACCCCTAATAAACCAGATTTTGATGGTGTAAATGAAATTCATATTCTTATGAATCGAGATCGCAAAAGGGGTTCCTAAAGGTTATATGGTCCGAAATGTTTTTTGAAGAATTGTTAAAAGAGCTAATATACTACAAAAGAGGTGACAAAAATGAACCAATAAAATGTCATATCCATTCATTAAAATTCAAATAATCTATTTTTGTGACCTGGGCCTATGTGCTTTGACCACTCAAGAAACGCAATTTCCAAGGTGCAGCCAGTGGATCATTTCAAATTAGCTGTAACTATTTTAATTAAATATTTAATTTAAGCATTTGTTTATTTAGATGTTTATGTAGCAATCAATCTGTCCATTCTATCAAAGCAATGTTGTGAGATGGTTTGTTGTTTGATGTTAAAGACATTTGGGATCAGTGTTTGGAAATATTTTATCCCTTTATCTTAATGTATATATATATACACACACACACACACACACACATATATATATATATATATGTATATGTACATGTTTATTCATATGTGTGTGTTGGCCCACATACATATGCATGAGGTAGTCATATCCACACCTATACTCTAACATATTTACATATGAATAAAACCCAAAGGCCCTTTCTACCAGAAGGAAAACCTGATTTTAAACCTCTGCTACTTTGTGGAAAAAAAATATAAAAAGGCAATGGAAGTGAATCTAGACAGAAAATAAGTAGTGAAGGCACTAAGGTAGTTGAATGCCAACATTAACCTGCTTCCAGCAACTCTTGCGGCAAGTCAACCCCAAACATAATGTGCTGTATTCACTTGGATCTCATTGGTATGGCTCAGAGGATAGCATTGTTGTCTAGGTAGCACAAGGGCCTCCATACATTATTGCTCAAGCCTGTTCTCTGGATAGGTCACTCCATTCTCACCACCAAGCAAGAGCACAATATGAAATATATTTCTTTGACTGCTGCTGCTGCTGCTGCTGCACTCAGACACCTTGTACAAGGTATCTAATTACGTACCAGAAGTGACAAAGCTGTTCACAATGGCCTGCCTAAGGGTCAAAAACAAGCTTCACACAGTCCTCATCAGAGAAATATTCTTTGCTGATGGGTAGCCCCAACTTCACACATACAGTAGAGACCTTTCAGCAGCTGATCAAACAGTTTGCATGTCTGCAGGGAGTTTGGGCTGACTATCAGCATAAAAAAAAACACCTACACCATCATCAATCAACACTGACAATGAAGTGCTTTTAGTCACTATTTCACTTATCTGGGCTTAAGCATCACCAGCAACCTGATGCTCAACAGGGTAATCAACAAGTGCACGGATAAAGGTGCTGGTGAGATGGCCAAATTGAGTAAGGGAATGTGGGATAACAAACAGCTGACTTTGAACACTAAATGCAACGCTTGTGTCCTCAGTCGACTCAGGTTGTTGGCAACTTTCCGTCCACTGGCATAGTGTCAAAAAAAAATTTCTTTTAACTATCTGCATCTACGCAAGTGACTCTGCAGGCCAATTCTTGAGTGATAGTCTTTGGTGTACTGAATGCACACAAACTGTAATGCTTTCCGGGGCTGCTGTCTTTTCTCCCTCTTTCTGGCTCTTTTTACTGTCAAGGCTACTCTCCTCTCTGCCTCACCCCTCTCCGTGCCTTGCTTAACATTAAGCCACTAGACCCCTCTATTTTTTGCATCTACCTCCTACATGTTTGTGTTAATATTGCATGTCCTCATGACTCTCCTGCAGACATCTTTAAATCATAGGCATGGTCTACCAACTGATCAGGAGCCTTTTACTAATTCACCGTACAAAAGATCTTTTGGGATGGGGCCATTTTCCATTCTCCTGACATGTCCAAGCCAGTGAAGGCGCCTCTCACAGAGAATGGAGAACATGCTGTTTATGTCGGTGCAATCCAGCATGACTGTGTTGGGCACTTTATCCTACCAGTCACCTCAGGTATGGCAGTGAATTCTGGATGATTCCAACCAGACAGGAAAACCATGTGAAAAAAATTCACCATTAATCTCTACAATGGATTCTTGGAATTATATCAATAGACAAAGACACAAATGCTTCTGTGCTGGAGCAATCTCACTCCATCTTCACCTCTGCCAGCATTGACAGCAATGACTAGAACATGTACATTAATATGAAGGATAGTCACATCTTGTGTACAATGACCTAGCCACAGGACACCATCCAGCACTGCACTTAAAGAATATATGCAAGTGTGACCTCAAACTCACAGGCATTGACCCAGACAGCAAGAAACTAATTGCAAATGACCACAGTAACTGATGACATGCTGTATAAGAAATTAAGTATGGAGAGAGGAGGGGCAACAAAAAGTAAAACTAACAACTACAGGACAGAAGATAATGCAGGACACAAACGTAGATTGCAAAAATGGAAAACAAGATTGTAAAATCAGCAAATAAGATAGCAAATCCTGCAATACTTTCAGAAGAGACTGTTATACAAGATTCAGATTCCTTAGCTATTCTTCAAGATTCTACCATTATCTCATAAGATAGATATAAATATATTTCATCATCATGTTGCACTAACAACATGGATTCCTATGACTCTCTCTTGCTACCTGTCCCTATCGGTCATGGCTCCTGGCAAGTTGTCTGCACAATATCCAATATCTACATAAAGTTTATCAATGTAAGTCTTTGTTGGTCAGTCCACTCTAGTGTGCCCATGTTTAGGTGTCCACTGGAGAACATCACTTATGAGTTCGTTCTTACTTCTCCATCAGTGTTCAGCATGTTCAGTGTATCTTGTTTGTCTTGGATGATTTGTATGATAGATGGTAAGTGGCCATACACCTGCATCTTTGTGGTGTGCTGCTCTCAGGATTTTTTCAGAGCAGCATGCAGCATCCTTGTGTAGTTCACAACTAACTTCTTTTTTTTTTTTGCTTAAGATATATATATATATATATATAAATTAATGTGTATGGTTGGCACTATTACACTTAAAGAGGCTGTAGTGATCCAACATACAGTATTTTCATCATTTTCAAAACTTTTTCACAGCCCGATGATTCCTCCGTTTAAAAAATTAACCTTACATAACATGAAACCAAAAGTAGCAAATAAATAAGTACTAAAATATTATATATATATATATATATATATATATATATATATATATATATATAATGTACCAAACTTGTTGGTAAATCCTCGCAGTGAGAAAAAACCCAGCAAATAGTTTGATTGTAAAAATATACTACCAAACATCAACCGGGAAGAAAAAAATTTTTGGAAAAAAGAAAAGACCAAGATAATCGTACCAACAAAAAACAATCTATTGGTACAATACTTTGGCCAAAAGAAAAAACAATTTATATGCATATGTATATATAAGATATATATATTCATACAAAACTGCCAGGAAACTAAAGCTAATAAGTAAAAAGTGCTCAATACCTAAGTAGAGCAAATAATAAAGATAAATCTAATGAGTCAGACGAACCTACTAAAAGTTTCGCTTAATGCTCTTCAGGGCTAAGATCTGACTAAGGCTAAGGCTTCAGGGCTAAGATCTGACTATCTGACTAAGAGTCAGATCTTAGCCCTGAAGAGCATTAAGCGAAACTTTTAGTAGGTTCGTCTGACTCATTAGATTTATCTTTATTATATATATATATATATATATGTATTAATGTGTATGGTTGGCATTTTTATACTTGAAAAAGTGGTAGTAATCCAATGTACAGTGTTATATATATATATGTGTGTGTGTGTGTGTGTGTGTGTGTGTGTGTGTGTGTGTGAATAAGAGAAAAATGGAAATAAATCTGACAGTATGTAAAAATTAAAATATGGAAAAACAAAATATCCCGAGAATGTATCTTTTATAAATGATAATATGCCATATATTTGAATATACATTTCTTTGTTCTATGTAGTGAATTCTTTTGGTGATGCAGAAAAATGTTACAAAAAAAAATACAAATAGATAGATAGATAGATAGATAGATAGATAGATGTGTTCACAATATGGTGTATATGTTGTTCTTTATACTCACAATTCACATAACTTAGTTAATAAAAATATTATTCAATCAGCTGACTAAATGCTGTATAATTATTATATTAAATGTAAACAAGGTTACATAAATTTAATGAATTTTATTGTGAACAATGCAAATGGTAAAGAATAATGAAAGGTAATATAACTAGTGACTGCATGAACATACTTTTTTGAATGTGAGAGAAAAAGAAAGAAAAAGAAACTGAGTGAACACATGAGGTTCTAATTGTATTGATATCAAAACAATTCTCTCAGGAAAATGTCATTCACTTAAAAGTGTTTGTGAAGCAGCCACTTATAATATGCTATTACAGATGAGAAAAACAACAAAAATAAAATAGAAGATAGTGTATTTAGGAAGTTGCCCTTCAGTTGAGCCAAGGTCTCTAATGAGAAAGAAAACCTAGTGAGTAATATGGATAAAAAGAAATATATCAAAATTATGTCAGCTGGGTCTCATACGGGGCAGAAACATTTCTTCTTCTACTTCTGCTTCTGCTTCTGCTTCTTCTTCTTCTTCTTCTTCTTCTTCTTCTTCTTCTCCTTCTTATTATTATTATTATTATTATTATTATTATTATTATTATTTGTGAATTTCACACCATTACTAGGTAGCAACTTTCACTGGTATCAAATTGACAGCAAGTCTCCTAAGTTCTCCAGGACTTTTCTCAGTATTCTAGCAGATCTCAACAGTGCTGTGATCTGGAAAGTTTCAACACTTCCACAGATCTCCAGTTTTATAGCTTCTTTGGAGTTGTTCCAAGGGCTCTGACTATTATTTGTATTACCATTAGCTTCATGTACCATAGTTTTTTATGTTTTTTTTTTTGGGGGGGGGGTATGGCCAGATCTCAGTATTTGTTTCAGTTTTCATTAACTCAGCGGTCTCATGGAATGGTCTTTTCTTCTTGATAACTAACATAAATCATGGTTTTCTCGCTTGGGCTAGGTGACTTGTTTTTTTATTTCAAAATAGTTATCTGTAAGGTCAAACTTCAATCATTTGCACAGTTCCCAGTGGATAATCTTTCCTAATAAAGGAACCAGTGGCATGAATTATCTGTTGTAAATAGACCAACACATTCTAAAAATGGTATGTTTTAGTCTCTTTTTACTCTTTCTTGTATAGTCCAAGCTACTTTTTTTTCTTTTACCATATAGTCTGCTGATATCATCTCTCAGGTGTATGGCCTTCTGCATAGTAATCAATTTCTTCATTTTCAGATCTGGGTTTCTGATCTTCTCTCTCATCCAGTTTAGGAAGAGTTCAGAGTAACTTACAAGGAAGACTGCCAAGGTATTTATTCCTTTGATTATGTTTCTGCAGCAGGATTTAGTTTTCAGTAGTTTCCTCATTCTTTTGTGTTATTCCTTGTTGACTTTTTCTTTTTCACCTTTATTTGTTAGGTGGTGTCTGCCTCTAAAATTCCCAGATATTTCTAGTTTTCTTTCTCTTCAAGTGTTCTGATTTTTTCTTGATTTATTCCGTCAATTCTTCCCCCCCCCCTATTCATTAATAGCAGCGGCTACCCAGTGTCACCTGGGTAGAGGGGGATTTTTAAAGTTAGTCCTGCAGATCCATTATTAATGGGATTGTGAGTTGAATCTTCATGGGATGCCCCATTTAAATCCCTATGTAAAAAAAATATACCTTGTATTGATCCAGTGACTCTGAAAAGAAGTGTTAAAGTCTAATATCTAAAATATTAAATGAATAAAAAATAAAAATCCATGCTGTTATCATTTAAATTTTTTTTTTAATTATCTTCACAAATATAAATCAATCTCTATTATTTTTGCTAAAAAACCAAGCCTGGTGATATTTAATGTGTATATATATTTACTTTGTCATTAATTGTTTTATTTTTGAAGTTTCCTCCGGACATACAGATTCACACAACTGCCCTTTATATATGTATAGATTACATTCGGACATACATACACACAACTGCCCTTTATATATGTATAGATTAGTATTACACAATTCTCAATAACCAAATGCTATCCCTCACTCTATGTCTTGGTGGCAGATTATAAAATTCCCCGATATTTGTAGCTTTGAATGTTTGAGATGAGGCTTGATGATTAGTATTATCTGCATTATTCAGACTATTGTCCTCATCTTCATTGTTATCTGTACAATGATTCGACCAATATGCCCTCCAGCCTTCTTCAGGTATTTCTTGTTAGACTCGGGAACCTTCTCGGACTCGGGAACCTTCTTTTTGAACTCAGGAACTTTCTTGTTGTACAAGAAATACCTGAAGAAGGCCGGAGGGCATATCGGCCGAAACGTTGTACAGATGTTATGTACTTTCTTATTCTTCTCTGTCTAGTCTTCTATCTTCTAATGGTCTGGTATATCTTCTACAGGTCTCGTCTGGTCTTCTTGTATGGGGATTCCGTGTCTGGTTCTGCTAGGGACCATTTCTTATCAGAAGCCTTGTGTCATTGTTAGCTTTTAGTAATAACAACAAGACTTCGATTTACTTTGGATGTTAGTTTATTCTGGAACCCCAGAACCAGACAAATGCGCGCAGAGAGTCACATCTTGCTAGCTTCAGTCCTAACTCTCAACTGACTAACTGCAACTAACTACTGCAACTAACTTACTGCAACTGACTTACTGAGTTGCCCACCTTAAACTGGAAGCGGGCTTTCTATCGGGGTTCCGTTCTCACGATTCTATCCCCAGAAAGCAAGGTGAGAGTGAGGTCAAACATTGTCACTCACTCTCAAGGCCATCAGCTGTACTGATCGCCATAAGGATTTCTATACTACCTTAAAAAGTAATAGGGATCCAATTAATATGTAACACAGATAACAATGAAGATGAGGACAATAGTCCGAATAACGCAGATAATACTAATTTGTAGCTTTCTTTCTCTTCAAGTATTCTAATTCTTTCTTGATTAATTTCTTCAATTCTTTCCCTTTTTTCCCTTATTCATTATTAGTATTACACATTTCTCAATACCAAATTCTTATGCCCCCCCCCCCTATGTCTTGGTGGAAGATTCTAACCATTTGTATTATGGTTACCAATAGCTTTTTTGTTTTTGGCAAACAAAAATGTCGACATCATCCATGTGCTTAAATTTTGGTTTCCAGTAGTTTTCTTGTTCTTTCTTGCTTACTTTTTCTTTCATCATTATTTGTTTGGTGATGTCAGCTTCTAAGATACCCAGGTATTTGTAGCTTTCTTTCTCTCCCAACGTTCTGTTACTTTCTTGATTGGGGAGTTCTATTCCTTCTGTTATTTTGCTTTTTTCCTTATTCATTATAAATACTAACAGAATCATTGAAGGAGGAGGGGAGGAGCTCTCAAAGTAGTGAGGGAGTCTATCCCCTATGTCACAGATCAGATTGCCCAGCTGTTCTATTTCATGCTCAATGCACAATAATTTGGAAATTACATACCAAGCAATTCATTTAGCAAAGGAAAGGCTTAAATACTGGTCATATTAGCTGTTATAAATTTATTTCCACTGATATTAACTGGCTTCATCAGACTGATTCCTAAGGAAATTCAGGGTTGTGGGATAGAACTCAAAACCTCTAGAGATGCCATAATAAGAGGAGGAGGAGGAGGAGGAGGAGGAGGTGAGTGGTGTAGAGGTGGAGCTCTGAAAGTAATTTTGGTTAACAAGAAGAGAGCCTTTTTGGGTTGAATTCAGAGTTTTCTTTCTCATAGATCGGTTACTATATCAAGGTTAAAGAGCCTGGTCAGACCTACTATTTACCCATACCTGGAGGGAGAATAGTTGGATTCATACTTTTCTCATGTCCAGGATTTGAACTCTATGATGGTAACTATTACACCACATGCCTCCACTTTACCCATAGCTAGAGGGAGAATAGTTGGATTTGTACTTTTCCCAAGAGTATTAGTGCTATGTGAAATGCAAACAGCTGCATCCAGGATTTTAACTTATCTCACCGTGTCCATCTTCTACAATGATAACCATTACACCACATGACTCCACTTTCTTACAACAGTAACCATTACACTATGCACCTCCACAAATTGAACATTTTCAATACCAAATCACTTCCTCCTATGTTTTGTTTGAAAATCCTAACCATTTGTATTAGGGCTTCCAATTCCTTTTTGTTTTCTGACAAAATGTTGACAATGAAATCATCAGTTTTTTCTATATATCTTATTATAATGTGTCTGTCTATCTGTAACCGAAACTATATCACTGCTCAAATCATAATTCCCTTAGTTATTTACATCATATTCTCTATGATTTGATTTGATTCAAACTCAATTATTAATAAAATTGTTTTACATCATTAAGACTGTTGACCATATCTACATGCTAATAATGTGCAGTTGTATTTATATATACAACAAAATAACTGTTTACAGTGTGAATGGGAAGGCTAATTTGCATATTGATTATAAATATTTGATTTTAGTAAATATGTGCTAAGTATTATTAGTGTGTAATTGTTTTGTTTTATTTTTATAAACATGAGCAAAAATCTCTTCAATAAATCAAAAAAAAGAAATCCATTAACAAGAAGAAATAATTAACTTTATTCTTAACTTCCCTATTCTGACTAAATAGTTAAATTATGAAAAATTTAGAAATGAAAGACGGAAGTGATGGAAGAGTAATCTTCAGTTGTTCTATTTTTCGATTATACTCCTCTTTGTTTCAAATCGTTTTTATTTAGTTTAATTAGCCTTTCTAATTTTATATAAGATTTTATCACTTTAAAACTTAGATACTTGCACCCGGAGGGTGCATATATTTGCTAGTATATATAATGTCTGATGAAACATCAGAAGAGAGACAAGATCTGACAGGACTTGTTAATTCAACCTAGCAATTGCTAATTACTCTGTTCACCTTGTATCTTTGCTTGGTAACCTTTTTTCTTATCCTTAATGCTCATTATGTTTCTTCCTACTATTTTTTGCATGTATATAAGGTGATTTACCTTTTCTTGTAATTTTAAGGATTTGTATCTTCTTTGCATTTTCTTAGAATATAATTTAATGATATCATTGCTATAACAAACTGTAGCAGGGCTAATGAGTTTCCCTGGAAAATCCATCTTTGTATTTTAATGCTAGCTAGGTTTTATCCTTCTCCAGTTTTTCATTGTTTTTTTAATGATGAAATTCACTACTTGTTCAGAGATGTTTTTTCATGTCATAAGCCTATCTATTGTCTACCTATCTGTCATATAAAACTAAAATAATGAGAATGAAATCATCAGTTTTTTTCTATATATAATGTCTGATGAAACATCAGAAGAGAGACAAGATCTGACAGGACTTGTTAATTCAACCTTGCAATTGCTAATTACTCTGTTCACCTTGTATCTTTGCTTGGTAAACCTTTTTCTCTATCCTTAATACTTGTTGTGTTTCTTCCTACTATTTCTCTGTTAACTCTGGTATGCGAGTTATAACACCATGACATGACTAGATTTTTCTTCTTTGTTTTCACCACCCTATCAGTAGGATTTAGAATATGCTGACTGTATCCCTTGCAAAAAGGTATGCCCTGAGTATGACACTAAAATGTATCGTATGCTGAGGCTCCAATTCTGAAGCTCTGGGGAGTGTGAAATATCCCTTTATTGCTATTACTCCTAGGTCCATCTCTGGGTCAAATAGATCTGTTTAAAAATTATTCATATTTGATAGTGCAAAAAACTCTTAAGAAACTACACAAAAATATTAACCAATTATGAACCTTATTTCCTATTTTTTAAAAATAACCCTAGAAGGGTTGACATACTGTTAAAACCAATCGACCAATCTTTGTTTTTTACTTCTCTCAAAATATTTTTTTCTAACTCAATCAGTAGAGTGTCCAACTGGGAACCTCAAGATTCCTGGTTCGATATTGGCCATCGCCAACTCAGCGTATGAGTAGCACAGGGATCTGTGCAGTAAAGTGGGGAGCTGATAGTAGGTATGGCACTCTGCCTCAGACATTAAAAAACAATATCCTTGGTCTAGCACTAGTGAAAAGGGGATAGACTCCCTCGCTGTCTGGCTGATACCAACTTTAGGCCACCCCAATGATGTTACTTTATTTCACTTATGTATAATAGACAACATCAAAAAGCAAAACACTCCCTCCCCCCTCCAGCAAAAAAAATGATGGGTGCATGTGAGTATCTGTGATATTGGAAACTGAATGATGGGGTAAGGGGAAGATCCTATCCAGCATTGCCTTTTGGTTATGATATTTAGTTTTATTATTTAGTTTTATTCTCCTTTCTATCAAATTATGTGGATTAAATTTGGAAATCACTCTATCTCTTGTCTTCTTAATTTTAACACAATATTTCAAGTTATTTTTAAATATTTATCTTTTAAATACAAACAATAAATGAATATTTCATAGAAAATATTTTGTGAAAAATAAAATCTCTTCTTACCAGATACTTGTTAGAGGTGTAATGGTTAATAAAATGGCAGTTGCCGATTATATTAAAAAAGGGGAGTAAGAATCCCAAAAATGCAGTAACGGAAAACAACAAATGCTGAATTCAAAATCAAGCGCCAAAAAGGAAAAGCGGGAATTTTTCAGTAGTTCAGAGAATGACAAGACGAGTGGTCACGCAACAAATCAGCTCCAGTATCAGCAAAGAAAAACAAGATAAAATATGAACTATTAATACCACAATATAAAAGAAAGGACTATGCCCGGTATGCTATTATACATGTCTGTAATTCTATTTCAATACAGATTGTTATTTTAATACGATTCCGTTGATTTCTTTCATTGTGTTGAGTTTTGTTTAAAAGTTAGTAAGCTGTGTAAACCTATATAAAATATATACTACACCCAGCTTACTACAGAGGTTTAATTCATCAGATCCAAAATTTAAGACTGTTTTTTTCCTGCCTAAAGAATTTAATATTCTTATATTCATTCCCTTTGATATATGGAATAATAGTGTAGCAATTGTTTTTGTTTGTTTATTTATTTATTGTTTGTTTTTTTTTGTTGGCATTTTCAATATTTTGAGTAGTTTCTCTTTTACATATTTACCAGCCCCTCATCAGAAATAGGATGTGACACATGGTGGATTTCTTAAGCAGAGTTTAACAGGTTTGAATTCAGAGTTTTAATATCTTACAGTACTACAAGATTTTGTTGGTAGATCCTGCAGCTTTGAATATTATTGCCACAACCAAATAGATTCAATTTCTGGACAGTTAGAGCTTTGTAACATATGTATATTTCTTTTAATTTTTCATTCTAAGTACTAAATACATTTATTTCAAGGTTGGAATGGTTATTTTAGTATGATATTTAACTTTGAAAGTAAATAAATTGCATTGTCAGTCATTTCCTAAGTATTTGTATTTCAAATCTAAGTATTTGTGGGGAATCCCCACGGTGTGATAATACTATGGCATCGTAGTAAGTGATTTTGAACTCCACTTATGCTATTATGTTCACTTTCAGATTAATAGCCTTGGGAAAAGTATAAACCACCTCATGTTCAGCCATGTTCTTCTACAAGGTTGGCTTTGGCTTTAAATAACCCTCAAAGGTTGATATGCAATTAAATAAAGAAACCAAACCAAGTATTTGTCCAATATTCAATAATAGATCCATTGAATATTGTCTTTGAAAAGTGACAATTACCTCGAAAATTTGAGCTATTTTTACTTTACAGATCATGTATATCTTCTGTTTGTCTCAAGGATGGCTACAGATTAACTCTTAAGGCTTACCCAATAACAACATGTGTAAACCACAAGATAGTGGGTCTAATACTAATATTTATTTTAATAATAATTTTTTTTAAAGATTGAAATAGATCACTAAGTAGGACTGAGTCTATTCTAGTAGTGACCACCCCAATTTAAGAGGTTTGAATTCACCTAGACTGGTTGCCTAACCAAGGTTAAAGAGCCCAGTCTGCTCTACTATTTACCCATAGTTGGAGGGGGATTAGTTGGATTCATACCAAAAAAAAGTCGTTGGGGTGGCCTGATGTCGGTATCAGCCAGACAGCGAGGGAGTCTATCCCCATTTCACTAGCGCTAGACCAAGGAGATTATTTTAGCATCTGAGGTGGAGCACCACACCATAAGCCCCTCACTTTACCGCACAGATCCCTCTGCTACTGATACACTGAGTTGGTGAGGGTTGGTATCGAACCAGGAACCTTGTGATTCCTAACCGAACGCTTTACCGACTGAGCTAAGCTGACCCTTATTCATACCTAATAATCATACAATAGGTGGTGTTCACTTCTGCAAGTGTGTTTGGGGTAAATGTCCTATATTAACATTATACCAAGATACTACAGATCAGATACTATGACACTGATCAGTTAAATTATTTCAGTTGGAAATACAACTTGTTGTTCTAAATCACATATAACTGCATTGCCATTAAATAACAATCATTTTTATTTCAGGATCAAATATGTTTTCAAAATGTCTCATTCTTTTTAAAAAATTCAATTTTTATTGGCAATTTGGAGAGATTTCAATTAGCCACTTCACAATAATTCCTGATTGCTTCAAGGACACCTTCCAGCACCAGATTGCATCTCTGTGTCTCTCGGCTCTAAATGAAAATTTAGAACCAATAAGAACAATTATGAAACTGTTTACTTTCCCACACTTATTGGATGAATCTGATTGTTTCAGGTTCTAAAATTTAAGGCTTTCAGGTATAGAAAGTAGGTCATTCATTGCTTTTCTCAGCAAATGTTGTTTTTTTTTATCCATATGTCGGGTGTCATTTGATATCAAAGATCTTTTCCCTATTTTCCCAAGCACTTGATTTGTTTGTCCACTGACTTTAGCAAGATGATTCTTCTGTTCAAAATTTCAAATTTCCTCTGTTATAATGTTCCTTCTACCTTTACACACACACACACACACACACACACACACATAATACATACATACATATATACACATATTAATAAGTAGGAAGATTTTTTTTTTCCTGTTCTCTATTGCCTGTTAAATGCTTTGATCTCAAGCAGTTGTTCTTAAATTTTTTCAATTGGTTGGAGGTGTGTGGTGTAATGGTTACTGTTGTAGGAAATGGACACAGTGAAACGAGTTCAAATCTTGGACAAGGCTGTTTGCATTTCACATAGTGCTAATACCCTTGAGAAAGAACTATTCTCCCTCCAGCTATGGGAAAATATTAAAGCAGATTGGGCTCTTTAACTTTGGATAGGCAACCAGTCTAGGAGAAGGAAAATTCTGAATTCAACCCCAAGGGGTTCTCTTCATGTTAATCAAAATTACTTTCAGCGCTCCACCTCTACGTCCACCCACCGCCCTCCCCCTCCTCTTATTATGGCATCTATTGAGATTTTGGGTTCCATCCCATAACCCTGAATTTCCTTAGGAATCAGTCTGATGAAGCCAGTTAATATCAGTGGAAATAAATTTATAACAGCTAATATGACCAGTATTTAAGCCTTTCCTTTGCCAAATGAATTGCTTGGTAAATAATTTCCAAATTATTGTGCATTGAGCATGAAATAGAACAGCTGGGCAATCTGATCTGTGTGATAAAGTGGAGAGTTGACATAGGGGATAGACTCACACACTTGTGATTTTGAAATTCCATCTCATACCCTTTGGCCTATTGCATAAGATTAAAAAACTTCAATTTCCCAGTCAAATTATCAGCTACTTAGCTGCTACTATTTAATTCCGCCAAAGAATTGCAAGGTTTTGTGTTCAATACTGGTACCTACTAACTCAGAGCATAAGTAGCACAGCTGGATAATCTGATCTGTGCAGTAAAGTAGGGAGTTAAGATAGGGGATAAACTCCCTTGTTATCTGTCTGATACCAACAATAGGTCACTCTGCCAATTTTGCTTACCATTATGATTAATATTAATTAACTACTATGATTGATAAACACAATTTGGTTATTTCCTATAAGTCTAACATAAACAAAGGGGAACCACTCTTGACTGATAGATTATTTATTTATTTTCCCATTAAACTACCCCTAAACCCTAACCCTAAACCCTAACCCTAACCCTAAACTCTAACCCTAACACCGTCTTCTTTTTTCCTAGTAGATCAATAAATGAATAAATAATTTATCAGTCAAGAGTGGTTCCCCTTTGTTTATGTTAGACTTATAAGAAATAACCAAAATTAGTATGCATAATTATTGGACCCAGGAAAACGTTTTAAAATAAAAAAGTTTTTATAATATATTAATAATTTGAAAGCAATTACAATGCACATAAAAAATAAAAACAAAAAGATGTTATTTTTGTCTTATCGATTTCAAAGTAGAACTTTATCTTCAGAGACGAATTCCAGAAATGGACGCATTTTTTTTATGTCGTTATTTTTTTTTTATGTTATAAACACGCGTCTCGTGGTGTTCTTATTTTTTAAATGCCACGCGGAAAGCCGTGATAGTCATTTAACCATCCATTCAATTTCAATTTTATTATTTTCATCTATTTATATATTTATGTATTATTCATTTGATATATGTATAATGAAATGTACATACTATGTACTATATACTGTGAGGAACGTGTATTTTAATTAATTATGTATTCAGTGTTTAGCTCTAATCTATTGTTTATACTAGGACCTAATTTGGCTATTAATAAAATTTCTCTAATTCTGAGATTACCAATGTTGCGTATTACTGTCTCTATCTTAACGGAAAAACTATTGTCTTTATTTTTGCATAAAAAAAAGTTTTTGTTTTTCATGAACCAAGGGGGCAATCATTAAGGGAAAATCTCAAACAATAAAACAACCATATTGTTGTAAGATATAATTAATTGTATAAAATTTAAATTTCCCTACAACAAAAAAACAAAAAAAAAAATTATTTGTCTTACTAAAATGACTATTCACACTTGATGAAATATTATTAATTAGGTTTATGGGTAGTTCTGCAAGCAAGAGATGTAAAATAATTACTTTGTATTATTGCTTTAAAACTGCACATGCAGAATAAATTCTGGAAGCAACACCCCACAAAACAGCAGCTGTGCAACCACTTACCTCTCATCTCACAAACCATTCAAGTAAGATAAACAAGACATGAATATGAGAAAAGCTGGAGAAGAAGGGAAGAACTCATAAGTGACATTCTCCAGTCGACTCCTACACATAGACACACTTGTTTTGGCCAAACAGAAAAAAAACTTACATTCATCAGCTCTGTGCAAACACTGGATTCCAGGTAGATGACTTGCCAGTGTTAGATAGCTTCTTATTCTTCTTACATTTGATAAAACTTTTAGCTGGATTCAGTTTAGGTTTATTTTCAAATGGGTTGTTTTGGGTTGTCTAGGGTGTTTCTCAGGTCATATATATCCATGTCCATTATAGTCAGTTCTTATTAATGAACACAAAGTTATCAATTGTTTTTTATGTATTTTTATTTTATTTCCCAAGACCCAACATTCTTGTGCATGTGGAGAAGAAACTCAAAAGACACTATATGCACACCTGGCCATACCAATCACCTCAAATCAACTCAACAACTTTCCACTAATTTGTCATCATGTGACATCTTCCCAATCAGAATGAGACGCTATAGATCAAGCAGGGTCCGAAGCTGTCAATAAAACTCCTGGTTATTTTCCATGACTCTTCTTCAGAATTAACATTAACTTCTAAATTTGAATATTACACTACATTACAAAAGGAATAGGCTACCCTATTCATTATGTAACACCAAGGGTGATGGCCAATAGGGACAGATTGTGAGAAAGAGTCAAGAGAATATGTGCTATCAGCACATAATGATGATGATGATGATGATGATGATGATGATGATGATGATTGCTTAGGACTAAAAATTCTAATGAAAAACAAAATATTTAAATAAAAAAAAAAGAGAAATAAGAAATTACAGTTATTCGCCCATTTCATTCATAAAGGAGGAGAAGAAGAAAGAGAAAAAAAAAGGAGAGGAAAAGGAAATAAGAAGAGAAATTGTAACCACACAAATAAAAACATAAGCACGTCCATTTCTGAAAATAAACTCTGATGATGAAGCTCATGCTTCAAAATCGATAAGACAAAAATAACATCTTTTTGTTTTTATTTTTCATATGCATTGTATTGGCCTTCAAAATATTAATATATTAAATCAATAAATCTTTTAAGGATCACTGATTTATATTTTTTCTTAAATTCTGTACAAGACTCAAGAGCAATAATAATTTCATAAGCTAATGTAAAAAATGTAATTAGTAAATACCTTTTCTATTATATAGACTTATGTCTGATGGTAGCAATTACCATGTGTAACTATTTGGTGTAAATTTTAAAATAGCAACAAAGATTGTAAAATATATATTGTCTAAATGATAAAGCATTTATTTCACCATCAGTTGAAAGGAATCATTTTACATTCATTATAACTTGCTGTAATTCAAGTTTTAATATCTTATTCAATATAGATGGACGTTTTACTTATTTATTAATTATCATTCTACAAAGCAGAATATTTTCTAAAATGAACACTTCATTCTATTCATGTTTTAACCCTTTAAAATGATTTCACTTTCTCTTCAGCAAAAATATTATCATATACCAAAAAACAAAAAAACAAACAAAGTAACTGTGAAAAATATATATTAACAAATTTTAAGAATATTTATTCTAACAGATTTTTTATTAATCAAATGTTGATTATATATAAGTATATTTTAATATATATAAGTATATTTTGTATATTTACTTTCATTCTTCGTCTTTTTTTAAGTGGTTTCATTGATCACATTTCTAAAGGTAGGTAATGTATTTACCCAACCCCTCTGCATTAACAGAAATAAAAGCTAAACAAGTAATACTATTAAGACTGTTGTTATGAAGGAAAGGTACAAGGCAATTATAGCTTGTATATAATTGGGTTAACAGTTTATTGGTTTTGGTATTAAATGTGTGACTATACAATTGTGTAAATGTCTATAAGAGGTTGCCAGAGGATTTCTCTAGGCGGGATATATAAAAGTATGCATTGAGGTACAAGGACACTTATCTTTGTTGTATTTGTCTTAGCAATGTCTCGAAGTTGTCCGGTAAGGTCGCTGTGGTTCTGTTATGTCTGCTTGTCGGAGTTGACGTATTTCTCGCATGGGTGCGGACTCTGTGTTCCTGCTAGTGCCAGCTAGTTCTGTTCCCTTTGCCTGTCGGGCCTGTTCTGCTGAATCAGGGTTCAGTGTCTGCTCCCTATGTCCAGACTTCCGGGTGAGGGCAGATAACCCAATTTCCAATAGCATGAGCAGGATACAACACTATGTCAATTTTAAGTGAAGTTTAACAGGTTTTAATTCAGAGTTTTCCTTCTCCTAGACTGGTTGCCATGCCAAGGTTAAAGAACCCAGCCTGTCCTACTATTTATCCATAGCTGCAAGGAGAATAACAGAAATCATACTTTCCTAAGTGTATTAAGACTATGTCAAAAGCAAACTTGGTTCACTGTGTTCATTTCCTATGATGATAACCATTACACAATAAACACCTCCGCCAACTTTCTAAAGGTACAAAACACATGTCGAGGTCACCAGATATAACATGTGGTTGTTATATTACCGTTGGAAGACTTAAAGTAACCGTCCAACGTGGTACATGCATATACATAGAAACCATTCCAACAAAGGTCAAAAGATAACAATATATTTATTCCGTAAGTGGCGGAAATACATTCAGAGAAAGATATACAAAAAATACATGTACAAACAGAAGGTGTATAAAACAGATACCGGAATGTTCTATAAAAGAAAATATGCATACAACTTACTAGTAGCAGGTAGGTAGGGGGTAAAACTCCCTAACCTAAGGTTAGGGTAGCAAACTGACCAGGCCATCTTCACACGTTGCCGACCTGAGTGAAAAAGAGATAGAGAATCGTATTTCCCGCCTGTGGTCAGATACTAACACCACCTCTCGGGGACGAACGAAAGACAGCAAGGGAAGATAAATCATTTTGGACTTACGTCCCTCAGACTTTGTTTATTAACCCAACACACCTATACTAGGCATAATAAGTAAACAGATACATATACTTGGACATTCAGTACTTTCCTATATTTGTCATCAATCTCTATGTTTCTAACACACATGGGCATGCCTATGAAGTCGGAAAACAGCATTGCTCACATGACTTTCAGAAACATTTTTTCATGCTCAGAATTGCCAAGGCATGGAATAAGCTCCCTGCACCCATTGTAGGCTGCCAAACACTGTATCTTTCAAAGCCTCCATGCTTCCTGTAGCCCGCCAACACTATACCTGATACCCCTCTCCACACACATATGCACACACATGCACACATACATGTATATTATTACTGTACGCTATTCATGTTCCTGATACTAATACATTATTCTGTTTATTAGACATGAGACTTTGATGAGTTGTGGTGCACCTGAGCACTGTACACAATAAATTTTGTCATTAAAAAAAATATTAGTGAATAAAAACAAATTGCTACAAAGTAGGTGAGCCATTTTCTTTCATGCTTAAATGACAAATGAAAAGAACACAGCTCTCTTCTCAATGAAATTTAGTTTCTAATCCATCTAAACATTTCTATTTTCTATTGCTGATAAAACAACCAAAATATAATAGCAGATTTAATTACTTCCTTTCTTATCACAATAATCTAAATGAGTATCAAGAAGGGGATAGAAAAAAATAATCCAGCTAATTTTTCATGAAGGCAATTCAAACCCATTATAAGTGGGCAACTATCTATGACTAAAGGAAATAAATAAGGTGTATCAGTATTTTTGAACAAATGAAAACTTATCTAAAGATTGATATTAAAAGTATATTTATGAGAATAAACAAATAACTGTATATGTGTAATGACATGTTTATGGATAGTGTGTGTGTGTGTGTGTGTGTGTGTGTTGTGTGTGTATGTGTGTGTGTGTGTGGTGTGTGTGTGTGCGGGTGTGTATGTGTGTGTGTGTGTGTGTGTGTGTGTGTGTGTGTGTGTGGTTTCAGTAAACAGCCTACCTTTGAACATCAATATCCTCTATAAAATAACTCTTTAAGCTGAGCAAAAATCTCTTCACAAAAGTAAAGTGATTCATATCCATAAAATTTTCATTACAAAAGTAACTTTCTTAAAACATTAAAAAAAATCCACTTATATGTATAAAATAAAGTGATAAGAAATATAATTAAAAATTATTGTAAAATAACCATTGTAAATCTTGAAGACTGTTTTCACCTCTATGCTTTTATTTTAATAGCCAAGTTTTAGACCCCCCCCCAAAAAAATAGAAACCATACCAACCCAATGCACGCATACATGCATGCACGCACACAGGCATGCACACACACACACACACACACACACACACACATTCCTATATATTAGTTAATGACTAAATTGAAAACAGAGTTTACATATATCTATGTATATATATATATATATATATATATATATATATATATATATGTGCTTAATTGGAGTCGGACCTAATTTTGAAAATTAATTAATTAATAATGAATTAGGCGGGAATACCTATTAAAATGTATGGCTAAACAAATCGAGAAAAATCAATCTCTGTATGTACATTTCGGCCTATTAGGCCTCAAGGAATATTAACCTACTCTAAACAAATCATAAAATCTAAGAGGTCCGTTTAGTGTAGAGGTTATGGGATCAGCCTGTCAGCTTGGCAGTCTGGTTTCAAATCACGCACAGGGCGGTCTTCCGATCTATAGCTCTGCTGATGAGGCCTAATAGGCCGAAATGTACATACAGAGATTGATTTTTCTCGATTTGTTTAGCCATACATTTTAATAGGTTTCCCGCCTAGGTCCGACTCCAATTAAGCACTTATTCTCCCAAAAATTATCGGCAAAAAGCCATTCTAAACAAACCTTGTTACAATATATATATATATATATATGTAAGATTGGTTGGTTGGTTGCTTGCTTGCCTTTATAGAATGTCAACCCTCAGGTTTTTAATACTAAAATCAGTCTTTTTTTTTAAATTTCAAATAATTCATGATAATAATTTATAAACAATTATAACTTCAATTAACTAATTTGCACACAGTTGTATGGTTTCATATATTCCTAATCTATTATTAATAATTTTCAAACATATCTATTTGATTTATAGATGTGATCCTAACAAGTACTACCATTCTGGGTTAGAGAGTGATATCAATGAAAAGATACTCTACATTCCCTAAAACTCCAGAACTGGAGATTCATCAGCAGGAAATTTATTTTTTAAATATCAAAAGATCTGAAACAGGTCAACTTTCTCAACTTTCTCAATGTAACTTTTGACCATATAAGAGGTTCACCGAGTATTATCTCGGGTTCTTATAAAACATTGGGTTACCTGAAGGATAGATACCCAATGTTGAACACTTCGGTTAGGAAAAACGACAAACACATTAGTTACGTTTAAAAGCTTTACTATAACATGTATAAAGGAACAAAGTTCCCCAGACTATGAAATGTCACAAGAGTCCCAACAACACAGTAATGTTTATTCACAAAATAGTGGAAACCACTTACTGTGAGCAGTGTCGTGTCTGTGGCGTCTGCGTGCACCATGGGTGTCTGCTGGGATGACGAGCACGTCCAGGCTTGTTCAGTGCATCAGAAGAAAAGGGTTCCCTCCTTACGTGACCACACTAGGGTCTCCAGACACGGGAGATTTACCAAAACCCTCAGAAAAGGGAGACTGCCCTTACAGGTACCCCCTCCCTGGACAGGTCCCCGACCTGCACGAGGCCATCTCCTACGACTGTGGTGTGTAAATGTACCTGCATTAGCAAATAGTCGTAGTCTACAGCAAGCCATACCAATGTGTTGTATATATGCATGGCTACACAGTTATTTCGCTAGCAGCGAAAAGAAAAGTTCTTTCCTGAAATACAGAGAGAGAGAAAAAAAATATATATGCATGTACAGCTTAATCTCCCGCAAGTTCAGTTTACAGTTCCTGCCTCAAGGTAAATAAATTCAACGCTTCCTTCTACCATCGTTTGGGTTCTCGCACCTGACGGCCGGATCTGGTTGTTGTCTCGTTTCTAACTGGTGCTTGAGGTGGAAGGGGGGTCACTGTAGTGTCCATGCCAACCATTGTAGCATCCAAGGAAGCAGGTTTCAACCTGTCCATGGCGATGTTCTGTGGTGATTTTTTTATTTCCACCTCAAAAGACTTGGTGTGTCTCTTTAGGATTTTGAAGGGTCCTCTGTATGCTGGCTGTAAAGTGTGGGTCTTGGCCAAGTCACGCACAAAAACGTGTGTGCATGTCTGCAGAAGTTTAGGCACGTATGTGGGCCTTTGGCTCTGCGTTGGTGAGAACTATAAAGAGAGAGCGAAGGTTTTGAAACCGGCGCTTTTATACTGGTGCCCTAGCGGGCATCCTGGAACAAAAAGGGGCAGACAACTCCACCAGGCGAATACAAACAAACGCTACAACCAGATAAAAGAAATGTACCAGACTTGCTGAAAAGCAAAATAATATGTCTTTATATGTTAATATAAGTTTTAACTACCTTCATGCATAACTAGGCAGATTTATTATTTGTTATTATCAACTAATTCAAACAGTACTGAAATTTACAATGGGGCAAAAAACAAAAGAATACAAAAATGCCCTAAAAAAAATAACACCCTCAACAACTGGGTCAAAAGACTAAAAGATACAACAAATAAAGAAGTGATGTATGGTTTCATCCTCCATATAATATGAAGCTAAAAACAAATGTGGTTGGGGGATGTTCCATAGAATGGTTGACAAGCATTTCACTGGTCTGAAATGCTACATAAATTATCTAATAAAAAACACTCGAAAATGAATTTCTGAAGCAGAAATAACATGCAAAAAGTCATCTGTAAACACAACACCACAATTTTGAATGAGCAAACTAGCAATCCAGATATGTGATGCAATTGCATAGACCCTAAAAGTTACCCTTTAGAAGGAACTGCTTCACAAGAAATAGGATATATAAATTAGTAGTAACAGCATGTGAAAATAGGGGAAAAAATGAAGATGGTAGTGAAAGGATTTACACCAGGGTCATGGAATTGGAATGGTAGAAAAGGTTTTATAAACATAAAAAAAGCTTCACAAATAAAAGATATACTAATAATACAACATTGATAACAGCACATATAGAAGATTAGGAACAATACAGGAAAGTCCCCAATCATTAGATGGAAGGTAATGATAATAAAAAAATTTAAAAACACTAGCAAATAAAAGAAATCAGAAGAGTTGCAAGTTGTGTCTTGAAAAAGAATTATGCATTTTAGAGTATCTAAATGCCAGTAAAATGTTATATTTAAACACAGAACTTATATCAAAGTGTTGACATCTGAACAAATTCCTATTGTGCCACTCACACCCAGACTAATTTGAATAATTCATAGCAAATATTTAAAAAGAATGGTATTGAAATCCAAGAAATAAAGAAAAAATACAGACAAATCCTATCAGAAGTTAAAATGCAAAGAGTCATCTTCCAAGGAGATTGATCATATGTTAAAAGAAATGAAGGAGGAAGAGATCTCACTGGCATTGAAGATTGTGTTGATGTAGAAGTTCATGAACTTGAAGAATACACAAGAAAAACAGAGAGATAAACTAATTACAACCAAAAGTTGCAACTAATAAAACTGAAGGACAAACAGGAAAACAAAAATGGGAAGAAAAACAATTATGTGGACAATTGGGGAAAAAAAACAACTAAAGAAACTGTGCAAGAGAAAACTGCAGTTCAGAATCATGAACAAATTACCAATTTCTTACAAGGTAAATAAGTAAGACTCAAGACAAATTTGTGAAACATGAAGATGACAATGATATCAATTGTAGTTGATGTGCTTTGAATAGTCTACACAATCGTGGAAAGGAAACTGAGGGTACTGGAGATCAGAACACAGCACCACATAAATTGGCTAGAATACTCAGAAGAGTCCTGGAGACCTGTGGGGATTAAAATAAAATTTAAAAAAAATAAGAAGAAATAGCAAACTTCCATGAGCCTCCACTCTGGAAGAATCTTCTGAGCAAATGCAGGAAAAAAGGACCCACTTCCAACCCACAAGAGAATCTCTTGGCCATTCAAAGTTAGGCCTTAACTGTGACTAGACACTACTACTACTCACCAGGAAGCAATTTCCTTGCCATGTGGTAGCTATGACCTGTGAATAAAGAATAAATCATAAAACCACCTTCTATATTTGTCTCTGCCTTTTCTTTCCTTGAATTCCTTCCTTTTCAGCGCGACCACCGAATAGGATGTGGTTAAAAGCAAACCCAGTGAATATGCACCAAGAATAACCACAACTACTTTTTTACATAAAACATTAAACCTGATGTACAAAGTACATTTTTTATGCAAAATCTCACATAAAAGAGTTTTCTTTATAAGATTATTTTCAAATAAAAACACTCCTTAATACATTTAAATTTTTTATTGAAATTCTAAAATTTAACCAATTAATAAACCAATTAACACACAAATTAAGAATAAAATTAATATATGATTATTTATAAGGAGAAAAATGATTTTAATGAAGAAATTAATTTTAATGAGGAAAATAATAACATACAGTTCAGTCTTGCATATCTGGATTACATATTTTAAAACTGAGTGAATGTTTTTATATAACTTCCTGTCTTCTCAAAAATAATCAACAATTGAACATAATAAAAACTGAAAATGGAAAAGTTGATATAAAACATATAGTCAGATTATCCAACTATTTCCACCATTAAAACACAGCATCAATTGGAGTGTAAATATAATATAATATGATAAAATATATATTTATATTATATTATATTATATTATATTCTAGAAGTGGCTACCCACATCACCTGGGTAGAGAATGCCAAAAAACCCTGGTGTATTGATTTGTTAACATTTGAGACTTACAAATGCTGGACATTTTTAAGTAGAATTTCAATGCTATTTCTATGTATATTTTGATTTTTAAATATCTTCGAATATAAATCCAATCTTCATAATCTTTGTACAAAAAGCAAGAACCAGTGATATTTAATGTGTATATATATTTACTTAGTTGTTAATTGTTTTATTTTCAAACTTTCATCCGGACATACATACACACCAACTGCCCTTTGTATATGTATAGATTATATATATTATATCATCTAAGCAAAGTTTGTTTATATTTTGAAATCTCCTTATGAACCCCAAAACAATCAATTTTTTTCTTTTTATTCATTCTTTTTTTCCTGTTAGGAAATGTTTATAAAATAATCACATTAATTTATTTATTTTAAGACTAGATTGCTAACCATTACACAATGTTTTTTCTCTTCATTTTTTTTCTTTTTTCACCTCTACCCAGGCGACACCAAGAAGCTGCTTCTAGTATAATATATATTATACAAAACACAGCATCAATTGGAGTGTAAAACGTTATAGTCTAATGTTCTTTTAATATTTATTAGAAGATAAAATTAAACAAAATGATAAAATTTGTGATAGCAAGATACAGTACACCATTGTTTTAACCAGGGCTCGATATTAACGCCAGGATGATAAAAATTAAATCTGGGACAATCAATATGTCATCCGAGACAGTTTGCTGGGGACGGTAAAAATTTTTCCTAAAAGTTATTACTACAAACAAAAGACCTTAAATAATAATTTAATTAATTTTAATTTGTTTTTAAAAATGTAGCAAACGATTTTTTGGGGCCACCCTAGTATATGTTGCTAATTAAACAAGAATATTTTGATTTTGGGACGGTCCAAACCCCATTTGGGGTGGTTGATAATTTTTGTTTGGGACGGCCATGAAAAAAGTTAGTGTCGGGGCCTGGTGGTTTTAACCCATGTTTTTATTCCAGATACTTTAATTTCTCAATGTTCCCACATTACCAATGGAGCGAGATTAGTCAGTAGAGCACTCAGCATGTGAGTAGCACAGGTGTAGGTGTGGCGCTCCACCTCAGCAATCTCCCTGGTCTAGCACTAGCGAAAATGGAATAGACTCACTTGCTATCCAGCTGATACTGACAATAGGCCACTTCACCAACTGTACTTTACTTACAAGTGAATACTTTAATTTCTTGAGACTTTTGCATTTAATTATTTAGTTTATGGTTAATATTTATTAAAGTTTTTAACAGTCCTCGTGCTTTAAAGATATTAGATAGGCACAACTAGGAAGTCAAATAATGGCGGTTATTATTTTTCTCTGTGTGAGTTTTTCACTGGAGGTTTTTCACTGAAATCTGAGTGACAACAAGTCTCCTAAGGTCTCCAGGACCCATCTAAGTATTCTTATTTTAACTGTGCCATGGTCTAGATGGTCACAATTTGTCCTCTAATCTCTAATTCCTCCAGTCTCCTTTCCAAGTCACCAACAACAATTGGTATCACTGTCACCCTCATGTTCCCCAGCCTTTTCAGCTCTCTGGCAAGATCCAAGTATTTGTTTATCTTTTCAGTTTCATCTTTTTTCACTCTGTGGTTCGCTGGAAAGGCAACATCCATTAAATGACAAGTGATATTTTTTCTTGTCTTCAGCTCGGGATTGGGGGGATCTGTTTGTATCTCGAAAATCCCAGACAATTTTAAGGGTCTCATTTTCTGGGACAAATTTTGGTTTGTGTATATATCATCTGTCAGTATGGTCAAGTTTTAATCTCTTGCACAATTCTCAGTGGATCACCTTTCCCACCCAATCATGTTTAGTCTTGTATTTCTTTTATGTCAGTTTGATGCATTCATTTATGTGATTAATTGTTTCATCTCTGTCACTTAATAGCCAACAAGTGCTTTTCTTCTATATATTATCAATTTTCACTTTGATGTAATTGGTTCTTATGGCATTATTATTTTTGCTTCTATCAAAAGAGATACATGGTCTCTCTTTAGTTTTCCCTTTCTCAAACCAGTACAGGTCCTTTTGTGGGCAATTTCCTTAGTTTGTCATTTGAAGTATCCATACAGTTGCTTTGTTTTTTAATTTTTTTTAAAATGTTTAATTTTTTTAATAAAAAAAAATCTTTTAATTTAAAAAAATGTTTAATTTTATTTTTTATTATTACCATGTTCACTTCTGTGAGTTTTTCACACTAGCCTAAGCTGATGGTCTTTTGCTGGAGTCTGAGTGACAACAAGTCTCCTCAGGTCTCCAGTGCACCAACTACAATTGGTATCACTTTCTCCTTCATATTCCACAGTTTTTTCAATTCTCTGGCAAGGTCCAGGTATTCATCTATCTTTTCATTTTCTTTCATCTTCACCCTTTGATCTACAGAAACTGCAAAATCTACTAGTTGACAAGTTCTCTTTTTTTTGTTAATCAATACTAGGTCCGGTCTTCTGGCTGGGATAAAGCAATCCGTCTTTATCTCATAGTCCCAAAGAATTTTGTGTTTCATTCTCAAGAACAGATTCTGGTTTATGCATATACTATTTTGTTGTATGTTCAAAATTTAGTTTTTTGCATAACTCCCAGCGGATCACCTTCCAACCCAGTTGTACCTAGCTTTGTATTCTCATTGTGTTAGTTTAATGCATTCACTTAATACATGGTTTATGGTCTCATCTCTGTCAACACACATCCTACATTTACTGTTTTGTTGTGTTTTATCACTTTTTATTATTATTATTATTATTATTATTCCATTAGAGATTTCACACCCACCTTAGCTAGTGGTTCAATGGAGGCTGAGTGACAGCAATTCTCCTCAGGTCTCCAGGACTCTTCTGAGTATTCCAGCTGATCTCAACAATGCTGTAGTCTGGATGGTCTCGATTCTTCCTCTGATTTCCAGTTCACCCAGATTCTTTTCCAGACCCCTGGGGATCATTCCTAGGGCACCAATTACAATTAGCACAACCTACACCTTCACATTCCACAGTTTTCTTAGTTTTCTGGCAAGGTCGATTGGCCAAGATGGCAAAATCCACGAGATGACAAGTTCTCTTTTTGCTGTTGATCAACACCAGGTCTGGTTTCCTGGCTGGGATTAGGGAATCTGTCTGTATCTCAAAGTCCCAGAGAATTTTGTGCATCTCATTCTCCAGGACAGATTCTGGTTTATGCATATACCATTTAGTTGAATGGTGAAAATTGAGTTTCTTGCACAGTTCCCAGTGAATCACATTTCCCACCCAGTTGTGCTGAGTTTTGTACTCTCTTTGTGCGAGTTTATTATTATTATTATTATTATTATTATTATCATTATTATTATCATTATTATTATTATTATTATTATGTGACCTATGTATATATTAAACAGTTTTATCATCATATCTATATTCATATATGAAACTGCTGTGTACATCCAGTATCTCTCTTTAGGTTTCCCCTTCTTAGCCCAGTACAGATCATCTCATGTGCAATTTCCTTTGTTTGTTACTTGAAGTATCCATACAGTTGTTTTTGCCTTTTGTTATTTTCATTATTATTATTATTATTATTATTATTATTATTATGATAATGATGATGATATGACCTATGTATATATCAAACAATTTTATCATCATATCTATATTTATACATAAACCTACTGTGTGCTTGTTTGTTTGTCTGGGTCAGGGTTCTATATAGCATTGTGTTTCCAAAACAATTGCTTTCTGCATCAAACAAGTTTCTAAGTAGCTTATTATATAATTTAATAAAAGTAGTGATTTCTTCCCGAAGAGAATAGTTAATTTACATAATTTACTGTAAGAATTGTTCATTAAAAGAATGAATAACTATGTTTTATTATTCATTTTCAATCTTAAAAACATGTTCACTTTATTTGTATTATTCAAATTTTTCTATTGTTATATACACATATCCATTGTGCCATGAATCCAACTAGATACACGAGGCAACCGATATAAGGTTTGAATTAATACAGTTCTGAGTGACAATCATCTGTAGGTTGCAGGTTCAATCCTAACTATGGGAAAGAATAACATAGAAAACTTAACATAGCTTAACACTTGTAACTGGTCATGGTTAACAGAGTGAGAACAGTCTACCTCAATGGATTAAATAAACGGTTCAGCTTGAAGTTCCGTGAAAGCTTCTGATTAAAGTATGAAGGTTCCTGAGTTTGCCAAGAAACACCTGAAGAAGGCCAGAAAGCACATCAATTTTTTTAAAAATTGAAATAGATCACTAAGTAGGCCTGAGCCTATTCTAGTAGTGACCACCCCAAGTAGAGATTTAAGAGATTTGAATTCAGAATTTTCCTTCTCCTAGACTGGTTGCCTAACCAAGGTAAAAGAGTCCAGTCTGCCCTACTATTTACCCATAGCTGGAGGGAGAATAGGTGGATTCATACCTTTCCATAGAGTATTAGCGCTATGTGAACTGTGGCTTCATCCAGGATTTGAACTCGGGTCGACAAGTCCATTTGCTATGACTCTAACCACTACACCACTGCGCTTCCCCAGACAAAAGATTGTGTATATAATAATAAAGATGAGAATAATAGTTCAAAAAATTTAAATAATACAAATTATCAAGCCTTAACTCAAATGTCAGACAAATAATATTTACTTTATTTTTTATTTTTTTCAAAAGCAATTCTTTTGTTGATAGATTTTATCATTATTTTAAGCTTTGATAGTTATGTCATCAATCTTGACCTTCTCATGAACTGGCAACATTAGCCTTATTGTAAAGTAAAGTAAAGTAAGTAAGCAGTTGGAGGCCATGGTGTAATGGTTAGAGTCGTAGGAAATAGATTAATCGACCTGAGTTCAAATCCTGGACAACGCTACTGTTCATATAGTGCTAATACCCTTGGGAAAGGTATGAATCCAACTACTCTCCCTCCAGCTATGGGTAAATAGTAGGGCAGACTGGGATCTTTAACCTTGGTCAGGCAACCAGTCTAGGAGAAGGAAAACTCTGAAATCAAACCTGTTATACTCCATTTGGGGTGGTCATTACTAGATACTATATTACTAATTAGTGATCTATTTCACTAAATTTATTAAAAAAAAAAAAAAGTAAAGTCATTGGGGTGGCCTAAAGTCGGTATCAGGCAGGTTAGCGCTAGACCAAGGAGATTGTTTTTGCATCTGAGGTGGAGCGCCACACCTACCATCAGCTCCTTACTTTACAGCACAAATCCCATGCTACTCATATGCTGGGTTTATGAGGGCTAGTATCAAACCAGGAACCTTGTGGTTTGTAGTGGACGCTCTACCGTCTGAGCTAACCGGAAAAAGTTAAGTAAACTATTCTCAAGAATAAGATAAAATATATTTACCTACAAAAGTAGACTACTTCACAAAAGCATCCATGGAGACATCCATGGTATAATGGCTATCATCATAGGAAATAGACACAGTGACAATATTTCAAATCCTGGATGAGGCTTTTTGCATTTCACATAGCACTAATAACCTTGGGAAAGGTATGCATCCAACTATTCTCCCTCCAATTATGGGTAAATAGTAGGGCAGACTGGGATTTTTAATTTTGGTATGGCAACCGGTCTAGAAGAAAAAGTCTGAACCCGTTAAACTCCCATTAAAAATGAGTCAGATCCTGCTCATGTGGAGGGGTTGGTAAATATATACTTCAGAAAACCGATCCTCAATTATAAAATTTTGTTTTTTGTTATAATAAGTTTATATTTCATTTATTTTTGTTATGTATATGTGTTGCTGTTAATTTAAATTTTAAAACAGAAATTGAAATTGAGAATTATTTATCTCAGAATGTTATTCATATTTTAAATTCATGAAATTAAAATGTCTGCATTTCTTGAAATTTTTACAATTACAGCCAGCATAAAATTATAAACATTGGAAATTCAAATTTTTGGTTAAGTGATAACAAGATAAAACAAGAATTTTGAAAATATACAACAATAAATCTTTTAATTGAAACTCTTAGGACCAAACAGATTTTAGAATTCAACATTTTGAAGATTTCAGAATTACTAGGGTAAGTCAAAAGTAGGGGCAGGGTTAGCTCAGTTGGTAGAGCGTTCAGCTAGAAACCACAAGGTTCCTAGTTCGATACCGGTCCCCGCCAACTCAGCGTATGAGTAGCACAGGGATCTGTGCGGTAAAGTAAGGAGCTGATGGTAGGTGTGGCGCTCCACCTCAGATGCTAAAAACAATCTCCTTGGTCTAGCGCTATTGAAAAGGGGATAGACTCCCTCGCTGACTGGCTGATACCGACTTTAGGCCACCCCATTGACTTTACTTTACAGGTGGTGAAATGGTTAGCAAGGTAGATTTGCAGACCATTGTTAGTGAGTTTGATTCTCATTAGGTGCCCCATACTTCTGACCTTGTGCCACATCTAAGCATAGCAAATAAATTTATCATATGACTGAAGCCATTCAACCTGTGGAGGATACCTGCTATAGATAGTAGTCTTGTGGTAGTTGGTGTGCTGACATGTTGTTCACTCCATGTATGAATTGAAAATAAAGTAAAGTCGATGGGGCGGCCTAAAGTCGGTATCAGCCAGTCAGCGAGGGAGTCTATCCCCTTTTCAATAGCGCTAGACCAAGGAGATTGTTTTAGCATCTGAGGTGGAGCGCCACACCTACCATCAGCTCCTTACTTTACCGCACAGATCCCTGTGCTACTCATACGCTGAGTTGGCGGGGACCGGTATCGAACTAGGAACCTTGTGGTTTCTAGCCGAACGCTCTACCGACTGAGCTAACCCGGCCCACGAGTTCAAAATGGGCTTTGTAAAATAATAATAGAATAAAAAATTTGAAATGAAAAAAAAAAATTAATTTCTTTTTTAAATTAAAAAATTAAAAAAAACTTAATTTGTAGTATCATATGCAAATGAGATTGACTATACAAGTAGTCTGCCTCAGTAACAAGGCAGGCGGCTACTAACTGTACTTACAGAAAAACGTATATTCCCAAGATTGAATGACTTTACATCATAATTTTTTTTAAAAACTCCTACTGTATAGATACTTCAAATGCAGTGGAAGATACCAAAAACATTTGGTTTGGTTTGGTTTAGTTTTATGGCATATCAACCTCAGTGGGTCATCTAATGCTGATAAAGTTTTGAAATAAATCAATTCTTAATGGATAATACATTTTTTTTTATAAATACATTTTTCTATTTAACCCATAGATGGGACCCTAACAGGTATTACCACTCTGGGTCAAAGTGGACCAGGGAGCAATGGTGATGAAGGGGTGCTCCACATTCCCCAAACCTCCAGAACTGGAACCTCACCATCAGATGGAGTTTAACAAAAACATTTGTTGTGCAAAAGGTGAAGATGCAGTTGATCACAATAAACAAATTTCCTATCATGGTGTAATGGTTACCTAGCTAGTTTCGTAGATCCATTACTACTGAATAGCAAGTTTGATCCTCACTGGATGCCCTATACTTGCGACCTTGTGTCACATCCTACTCATAGTGAACGGGTTGGGTAAATACCTAATCTTTTCTGCATGTCTGCTTCTGATATGAATATGATTTTAACTATTGTTTTTAATGAAAATCTTAAACTCTTCTTTTTCACCCCTGAACTTTATATTTTTTTATAAATTTTATCTAATTATATTGTCTCATTTATCCATATATTACTAAAATTCACATTATGTTTGCACACACACACACACACACACACCACACACACACACACACACACACACACACACACACACACCACCACACACATACACACACATACACACACACACACACACACACACACACACACACACACACCACATACACATTATGGTCATGTCATGCTGAAAGCAATGGTTACTGCTAGATCACCAAAGTTAAACAGTGATGAACCTGTTCAATGCTTAGTTGTGTGACTACTTAAACAACAGCAGTTACTGTAAGCAATCTAAGGCCTGTGTGCCATATCTGAGCAAATGTATAAGTTAAACAAATCATTTATCAAAATGACTTATTCAGCATGAAAATAACCCAGAAAGGGTTTATATGCGATAAAAGAAACCAACCAGCCAACCAACCAACCAACCAACACACACACACAATTATAGTTAATTAGAATAATTTTATTTATTTTGTTATTGTCTAAAAGAACTACAATGCTTAAATAACAAAAATACTAATGGCATTGGGTACTCGATTGGTTACCACATTTTAGGAATGATCTCCCCGCCCCCCTGGAAGTACTAGGTACATTTTACAATATCAAAATTTTTTCTTCAGGAGACCCCCCTTTTTGGCATACATGTCTGTTACCTAAACTTTTGCCCCACCCCCACCAGAGTATTAATATTCTATAAAAGAAATGAGTCATTTTTTTATGTTTGATATTTTATCTACAGTCATATAAAATCATACATGTGTAACTAATTCTATTTTTGTCAAAACTCCCTAACAACATGAATATAAAGTATTCAAGTAAAATTTTAAATTTCTAAACAATCTATTCACCAGGATTATATAACAAAGTCTTAGTTCTGAACATTTAGAAAAAAAATTGTCATCACATCACTCCAACCAGATTGGCTTTTAGTGTTAACTGATGTTGTTTATTCTTTTATGAATATTGTTTTATTTAAAATATAAAAAAAAGTATGCAAATAATTTTATTGTCTATTTTTATAATAATAATAATAATAATAATAATAATAATAATGAAATTTATTGCATACAGTGCTCGGGTACACCACAACCCATCAAAATCTCATGTCTAGTACATAAAATAATGTACTAGTGTCAAGAAGATGAATAGTGTACAATAATAATATACATGTATATGTGCGCATGCGTGCATATGTGTATGGAGGGGGGTATCAGGCATAGTGTTGGTGGATTACAGAAAGCATGGAGGCTTTGAAAGATGCAGTGTTTTGGCAGCCTACAACGGATGCAGGCAGTTTATTCTATGCCTCGGCAATTCTGAGTGTGAAAAAATGTTTCTGAAAGTCATGTGAGCTATGCTGTTTTGTGACTTTGTAGGCATGCCCATGTGCGTTAGAAACATGGAGATCAAAACGGTGCTCCAGGTTGCTGTTGGTAAGATGATTAATGACCTTATGAGCATTTACCAAGTCAGTTGCCAGACGCCGGAGTTTCAACGAATCCATTCGCAGGGCAGCAAGACATTCAGAATATGGCAGATGAAGTTCATTTACCAATTTATTACAAGACACATACACTCGAATAGAATTTATAGGTTCAGTTTCATAATAATGTTCACTGTAGAAATATTTAACTCAGTCAGTAAAGCCCTTGACTAGGAAGCACAAGGTTCCTGCTACGATACCGGTCCTCGCCAACTCAGCATATGAGTAGCATAGGGATATGTGTGGTAAAGTGATGAGCTGATGGTAGGTGTGGTGCTCCAACTCAGATGCAAAAAACAATCTCCATGGTCTAGCGCTAGTGAAAAGGGAATAGACTCCCTCGCTGTCTGACTGATACTGATTTTAGGTCACCCCATTGATTTTACTTACTATATAAGAGGCATGTACCCCTTTATCAAAAGTACATATTTTGGTATTAGGATGGGTAAAATATTTTGCAATATTTTGATAACGTGACGCACAATTTGGCAGCTCTGGATGTTTTTGTTGAGTTCATGAAAGTGACAAACTACACTTGATTGTGAAATGCCAAGCTCACCTGATACTCTCTGAGTGCTACTCACTGAAATTGACTCTGTGGTCTGGAGTATAGCCTTGGGATCCATGATTTTAGTCCTACCTGATCTTATCTGATCATCGAGGTTCTTACAACCAAAGTGAATTTCTTGAACCATTTGGTTATTGTATTATGATCAACCATTTTTCCCTTCATTTTTCTCATCTTTGTCTTGTAATTCGGATCATATGACCTTTAGGCACCCCTTTTGCAATCTCGATTAATAAGGACATGTTTTTCATTTATACCGTCAAAATCCGGTTGTTTGTTAACAGACGATTTTTAGATTTTTTAAAAATTATAAAACTAACCCCTAACCCTAACCCCTAACAAACAACTGGATTTTGATGGTGTAAATGAAAATCATGTCTTTATGAATCGAGATTGCAAAAGGGGTGCCTAAAGGTCATATGGTCCTGTAATTCTATTCTTTATTGAATTTTTTTCTTTCATAAAATTTAATTTTTTCATTCAAATCTATTTATTTTGCTGTTCTTTTTCTGGATTTTGCACATATCTGAAAAGGTTACTTTCAATCATGATTCAAAGAAAAACAAAAAAAAAAAAAACAAACAAATATTGAAATATTAATAAAATTACCCACCACTTTTGGTTTTCAACTAAATATTGATAACTACAATCATGTTTTTTTCTTGTTTGTTTTGGGTTTTTTTGTTTTTGTTTAATGGCATACCAACCTTTGTAAGGTTATTTAATGCTAAAGCCATCTTTGTAGAAGAACAATAGTGGTACTGTTTAACTCATAGTAGGGGAGATGAGGTTCATACCTTTTTCCAAGATATGAATCCCCTAAAGTAAATGTAATAATAGTGGAACTGGTGTTTGAAGGCAGTTACTATAATTTCACAGTCCAGCATGTTAGCTGCAACACCGCAGGGATTCTCCCCTTTCTTTTGAGTTACCATTATATTTTATTAATCAAACTAGAAAATATATGCACCCTCTGGGTTCAAGTATTTAAGTTTTAATGTAATAAAATATTGTATTAAATTAGAAAGGCTAATGAAACTAAATAAGAATACAGATAAAAAGATTTGAAACAGAGGGAGTATAATAAAAAATGGAACAACTGAAACTTACTCTTCCATCACTCTCGTCTTTCATTGTTATTTTTTCTAATTTAAGTATTTAGTTATAAGAGGAAGTAAAGAATAAAATGACAGTTATTTTATCTTGTTAATGGATTTCATTTAAGATTCATTGAAGAGATTTTTGCTTATATTCATTAAAATAAAACCAAACAGTTAGAAATCAATAATACTAAGCACATATTTATTAAATTTGATTTTTTAATATTAATATGCAAATTAGCCTTCCTGTTCACACTGTAAACCGCTATTTTCTTGTATATATAAATACAATTGTATGTTATTAGTATGTATATATGGTCAACAGTCTTAATGATGTAAAACAATTTTATTAATAATTGAGGTTTAAATAAAAATAAAATCATGGAGAATGTGATGTAAATAACAAAGGGAATTGTGATTTGAATAGTAATATAGTTTCGGTTACAGACATACAAACCCACAATCTCCATTATAATAAGATTTGTCTAATGGACAAGATCTTTAATCATATAGGTACATATGGTAGGAAGCGCGTGGTGTAATGGTTAAAGTCATGGGAAATGAACTCGTCGCTCCGAGTTCAAATCCTGGACGTGGTAATTGCATTTCACTTAGTGCTAATACCCTTGGGAAAGGTATGCATCCTACTCTCCCTCCAGCTATGGGTAAATAGTAGGGCAGACTGGGCTCTATAACCATGGCTAGGTAACCAGTCTAGGAGAAGGAAAAACTCTGAATTCAAATCTGTTAAACTCCGCTTAAGAAATTGACCTTGTGTCGCATCCTGCTCGTGTGGAGGGGTTGGTAAATATATATATATATATATATAGGTACATATGTTTTGTAAATTAAATTCTTACTGAAAACTGAAACCAAGTTTGACTTGAAGATTTTATCAATTCAGATTTTCTGGGACTAATGTTTAAACCTTATGGGGGGTGGGGGTGGAAAGAAGTAGCATGGTAGTCATTGTCAAATGTTAAGCCCCTTCGTCCTAAAATGAGGTGCCGTTCAGAAGACAGGCTAGTTTCAGGATGCTGAAGAATTAATGTACAGGTTAAGGAAAGCTTTTTATTTTTCATTTTTTTGTTAACTAAGTTCATTATTATCAAAAAGAAAAAAAAATTATATTGTTTTTGACTTTTGTAGTTAAATCCTTTTTCTATGAGAAAAAAAAGAAGTGAAATGGCTATTTCCTAGTTGAGTAACATGATATTACAGAGTGACCCAGAAAAAACAGAACCCAAATTATTTATTTATTTTCCCATTCAACTAACCCTAAACCCCAACCCTAACCTTAACCCTTGTTGGACTTAAACTTAAAAAAAATTAAAATTAAGTTTTATTACAAAATTTGTGGGTTCTGTTTTTTCTGGGTCACCCTGTAATATTATGTTACTCAGGGTTAAGGTTTAAGGTTAGGGTTAAGGTTTAGGATTAGGGTTAGTGTTAGGGTTGGGTTAGTTTAATGGGAAAATAAATAATTTGGGTTCTGTTTTTTCTGGGTGAACCTGTAATATCATGTTACTCAACTAGGAAATAACCAGTGAAATTTTACTTTACTTGAATTAATTGTCCTTGGAATTAATGTTTAAACTTCATGGTGGTGGGGGGTAAGGAATATGTTAAAAGTAGCGTGGTAGTCGTTGTCAAAAAAAAAAATATTATCAATATATTTGCAATTATCCTAAAGTAAACCCAAGAATTATCATTTTAACATGCTGACCTGCCTTCACATAGGCCACACCTACATCACTCATCATCATTTACTAGAGGGCACAGAATCCCCAATATGCACTACATGCCAAGATAGATTTACAGTGAAACATATACTGCTAGAGTGTGTAGACTTTGATCTAGTGCAAACAAAATACTACCAAGCAAATAATTTGAAAAAAATTTTCATGAAAATGAGACCATCCAGGATTTTACATTTCCTAAAAGAAGTGGGATTGTACTAAAAAATATGAGTAACTGAACAATAGTTAAAATCTATACATATATACATTTGTTTTCTACCAAACTACCGCTATGAACCCAAAAACTTAGTTGGCATTAAATGACCCACTGAGGTTGATATGCCGTAAAACAAACCAAACCAATCCAAACCAAATCATTACTACAGAATTTTCCAGTCATCCTCAAAAGTATAATGTCTGCTTCCAGGAGACCTAATTACTTAGGCTGCATCCCTCATTGCACTAAGAGGGCTAGGGACAGACCTATTTCTTGTACTTTTCTTTGTTAACTGTCACATACCAAAAGAGACAAGGCCAAGGAAACAAAATAATTTTTGTCTCTGCTCACATGTGGGATCCATATTAAATGGACCTTACGACAAATTTGTCTTTGTGGGGAGGCAAGTAAAAACCTTTACTTTAACACAAGTTGACCAAACTGCCCATTAATAGCAGAATACCTGCCCTCTCAATGGACATTCTTTTATTCGATATATTACTTGGAACAGGAATGTTGAGAAGAGTACTTCATTATATAAATTTCTAAATATATTTTAAATTACATTGCCTTTATAAGGATAAAACTGGTTAAAAGAGATACTCTAACAAATATACATTATTCTACAGAATTAAATAATATGCTGAAATAAATTACTTGTAATGAATAACATAAATAATGAATGCTGTTATACCAATTCAGGAAAAATCTTGTGATCATATAGGACATTGCCCATTTATTTTTAATCACAAATTAACTTCTTTTTTATCTTTTTATTGAAGTTAATTAGTTCTCTATTGGGTTCTATTTTTAAGTAAAATAAACTTTATTGAAAAGGATATAATTTCCATTAAAAAATCAGATATCATTGTAACAGCTTTTTGTTTTTACTAAATTTAGTAGGAGGTCAAGGGGATTTTGCAAAATGAAAGTATGCATTATTTATTTATTTTTGTTCTTAACTTTTGAAAGTGAAACATTTCACAATGGCATTCGTATGAATTTATTCTTTCATAAAACTGCATTAAAAAACTATTACTTCTTGTTAACCCTTAAAAATTGTGATTTGCAAATGGATAGATGCTATATTAAAAAGTTAGCATTTTACCGAAATGAATACTAGATTTCCTTAACCCTTTCACCATCAAGATTTTCTTTTTCAAATTTTGGATATGCAAAATTGTTTTGAGTAAGACATTTTAAGAGTTAGAATGAAAATGAAATTTAACTGGGACACTGGTGTCCCAGTGGGAGTGAAAGGGTTAAACTAGATATAATTTTTCATTGTACATCAAAAGTAAAAATTAAGGCATACCAGAAACTGGAAGTAAATTTAGATAAAAGCATTTAGACTGAACAAATATATATCTTTAAATGAATGCCTTTTATGGAGTAAGATGGTCTTTCAGATCATTACTGGTGAGTTTGATCCACACTGAGTGCTATACTTGTGGCCCTGTACAAAAGCTTAATAAAGGACTATTTTATTTTAAAAATACACAATTCAATAAAATATTACATTATTTAAATAAATGTATTTTGAACTGTATCAACTATGTTGTGGTTTGTGGTCAGAGTGACTATATTAATATAAAAAAAATCTTGAATATAAAATTATATAATCAATATTCAATACTTTATTAAAATAATTATAATTGAGAATGTTATACAGTTTTACAAAATAACTGCTTTTAGTTTATCTAAAGCAAAACTAAACAGTTGTTGTTTTTTTTAACAGAAAAAGAATAAAATGAAATTCTTATAAATTTATTTAAATAATTTAAAAGATAATTCTATTAAAAAATGCAAAAAACAATTTGCATAATTTTAGTAGCAAGTAAGTATGAAAGTAAAACTAAGCACTTGCGTTTAAAAAAAGCGTAGCTACAACTGAATAAATATTTTAATTGTCTTTTTAATCCGTTAAGAAGAAATCTATGTAAACAATAATATTAAAAATCTCAGTGGTTATTGGAAATATTCTTTTCATTATAGAATTGGAGAAAAAATCGAGATCTTTGAGTTGAGTTCGATCGCAGCAGGGACTGCAGTAGGAAAGCAGTAGATATGCAGTAGAAAATCAGTATGACTGCTTGTAAGTTTGTTGTTTTCCCAATACAGGAGAGTTCTCTCGCCTTCAGAAATCCAAGTTCATGGTAAGTGCGTCGTTGAAATTCCTTCTAATTACTTCTTCTACAGATGTGTATCAGTTTTTATAACCCCTAAAATTTGAAGTGCAATCCCTGTTCTATTAAAATATATCAACGTCTTATCGTTTATGTGTCGCAAAAGTGTAGAAAATTGTCTTGCAAGTTCAGGCGCTTTATGATTCAGCAGCTTGTCACCAGAAGGTCAAGGCAAAACTGTGTGGCAGCCATTTTGTCCCACAGCTGAATATGGGATGAGTAAGGAATGGCGATAAGATAAAGAGGACGTAGTTCTCACACTAAAAAGATACTTCTAAACAAGGATTTTAGACGTTTAACTCAACGGATCTGGTTAGTGTGTCTCTTTGACTATTTACTGATATTGGTTAGCTCGTCCTTAGTATTCTGTATCTTGGTGAAATAGCAATTTATTTGCAGCTTGTATTTACTTTTCTAGTGTCGCAAGCCCTAGTCTCTCTGTTATGTCTATCCCTCTCTTTTGCTTTTCTTCAACTCCCACCTCTTGTTTGTTTATTCCGACTGAACACTCCTTCACCAGCCTTCATCACCCAGCATTCATCATATCGCTACACTTTAAACTGCTGTTGTTGTCGATTGATGTAGTTTCTTTATTTCATAGACTGACTTTCATTATATTCATAGACTTTTCCTCCATCATTCGCATTTTAACATTAAAAGAATGGTCGTTCAAAAGTTAAAAAGTCATGTAAATGTCTGCCGCTTGGTGTCTTTTTAAAAGTTTTTTTTTTCTCTCATATAAGGAATGGATGAAGGAGGACTGTTAAAAAAAACAAAAAAAATTCAATGCAAATTTAAAGATTTAAATAATTAAAACAAAACATTAAACGATTTAAATTATTGTTAGATATTACGTATTAAGTATTTTTCTTTTTTTTTTAAATTGATAAATTTATAGTGCTCACTTTTTCAATGCTTTCTTTAAAATATTTTTAACAAAATATTACATCAATTATGTATCCTTTTCAGAAGCAATCACGAAATCAATTGATAGTATTCCAATTTTGAACCAACGTAAGTAAGGTTGTAAATTTCCTTTGCCTTCCCTAAATTCGAGGAATCAGTTTTCCCTTGTTTTGAAATATAGCAAACTGATTTCTCTATTATGAAGAGATTTTAATTTTTTTTTTTTTTTTTTTGTTGCTTTTTTTTTTTCTTTTTAACAAGCTACTCATTGCTTGCTGCTTTTTTAAAAAAAATCTATATCCTGACGATCCTGTCCTTTATTTTCGATTAGTATTATGTACAATGGCTATTATTTTTATTAAATTACTACTGTATTTTGGGAATGTGGTTGGTTAAATAATCGATTTTAGCTTAACTGTAACAACTGATAGATAAGAAAAATGTGAGCGCGATTATTTGAAAAATACAGTAGCTTGTAAATTGTGTATGTGCGTGCGTGTTTCTCTTTAATAATAAAATGAAAAATAATCTGACACAGTGTCAACATTGGTAAGTACTTTGGGTGCTTGTAAAACCCCACACGAACTTTGGCTTTTTTTTCTTTTTTTTTCCTTAAATGTAAACTCACTTAATTGCCTGCGCTGCTCACCATTTATTACCTTTTTTAAAATTTTACTTTTTTTTTTTTTTTTTTTTTATCTTATCGGAAGTTTTGTCTTAATTATATTCAGCCTAATACCCCTTTTCTTCCTTTGTTGAAAATGAATGATTAAATAGGTAGACTTCCTTGTCTTCAGCATAACACAGTAAAGGGGAACATAAGTCGGGGATCATTAAAAAGAAAAAAAGGACGAAAAAACGTTCCATGTCTGCATGTGCTAAAAAGAAATGAATGGGCAAAAAGTTTTTACTCTGACTATCATGAGATTTCAATTGACATTCTGAGATATAGAATACCGATTACATACTCTTTTGAGTCGTTCTATTGTTTTTCATATTTTATATGAATATTTGCTGCTTTTTTAAATCGATCCCTCACTTTATGATCGCCCCTCGTCTTTGGAACTCTTCTGTCAGCGGGGGTTTCATTTTTCGCCTTGCTCTTTTCTTATTTTGAAAATCTTTATCTCTAATCTTAAATTGTTCTTTTAATTCAAATATGTAATTTATTTTATAATTAAAAAAAAAAAAACCTAAACTTTATTCGTTTTTATTTTTGTCTGATGCACGAATTTATCTACGAACAAAATGTGAATAGCTGAATTTCTGCCGAGTCTAGTTTAAATTACAATTATTGCTTCATCTTTATTCCTAATTAAACTTTAATATAAAATTATGTTCGGACTGAACTGTTTTGCTAGGGTTTCTAGGGGAAATAAAATTACCATTTTTTTTTTTAAATTTAAAGATATCTTGGTGTTATCAACCATTATTATTTTTTAACTCGTCGGATCGCTCAAACTTTTGTTTTTGTTTGTTTTTTGTGTCTGTACTTTCATTTTTTTTTTCTTTTTCTTTTTGGCATTCATACCCAACCTTCTGAAAACTAACAAAGTTAATAAATAATGACCGACTAATTTTTAAAAATTGCTACTTGATGCGAATTTATAAAGCAACTGTCATTTTTGGCATGGAAACATTTAATCAACGGAAACCTATTAAACAATTTTGAAGATTACTGTTAGTGTTAACCAATGAACCATAAAGTTTACTTTCGTATTTGTATTGCTAACACAACGGAAATATATTTTTTACTGTCAATGGTTACTTGAGGTATTTAGTGCTTGTTTTTCTTGATCATTTAATTTTATGTGGCCTTTATTTTAAACAAGGTAATTTATATTGTAACTAAATTGATTGAAAACATGCCTCTAGTTCTGTACCTGCTTTTATTACAACTTTTAAAAATTGCGTGCATTATTGAATCTTCATATTATGACAAATTTACTGTTTTCATGAACAAAACATTAATATATTTTTATTAATCACATAATCTCTAAAATATTTTTTTGCATTCTGTATCTCTTCTAATATAATTTTACTAATTGAAATGTTCACTAAATATTAATGTTCCTAAATCATTAAAATGTAAAGTAGTGCTGAATCATTTTTTATTCATTTTATTTTTTAGCTTTTCATTCAATTTTATAGATTAAAAAAGAACTAACTTAAAAGCCTATATAAATTATTTATATACATGAATTATAATGGAATCTTTATCAAAATTACTTTTAAAATGTCAATATTGTAATGTACAAAGCCATATTTTAAAAAAAATTAAGTATTGATCTATTTTGTGTGCCTTTTTAAAATTAATAAATTTGGATATTTTCATACCATTTTCTTTCTTTTAAAATTTGATTTAGAATAAATATTTAAATCTTTAAATGTGTATGTGAACTTTCCTGTTGATCTTGATGTGTGGATGTGGGCCCAACAGTTCAGTAAATTAGTGGACTACCTACACAGGTGATTTATTTATGGTAGTGAAGGCTTGTGTAGATCTAGCCACACTTTTTGGATGAATTAATAATAGAAGTATGGTGCAGTGGTTTGCCACAGATTCCTCAGGTTTTGAATTCAGTTTTTCCTTTTCCTAAATTGGTTGCCCTACCAAAATTAGAGAACCCAGTCTGCTCTATTTTATAATAGCTGGAGAAAGAAAAGATGGATAAATGCCTTTTCCAAGGGTATTTGGTGTAAAGGGAAATGCAAACAGGATTTGAACTTGGCTTGCTGAGTCCATTTTGCTGTTGATAACCATTATTAATATTAGTTTAATCTATATTTTTAATATATATCCATTTAAAAAAAACTTTTTGTTAAAGTACTCCTTCGTGGTTTTTGCTGTTGATGATGAAAAATTCAAAAGAATGAGAGAAAAATACTATAAACTGGAAGTCCTCAAAGCATAATCCATTTGACAGCATTTAAGTTTTTATTACTTTGAAAGATATATATATATATATATATATATATATATATATATATAAAAACAAATTATCCTAGATGAAATTTTGTATGTTCACTTGTATTATTTTCAATATTAATAAAAATTATCTAGTATGAGGTCACTGTTGATGGCAAGAATTTAAACTTCATTTTTAATTGAAGCAAAAGAAAATTTTGAATAGTTCCTTAACATTCAACTAACTTTTCCCAACCTTACAGTATAAGGCCTAGCAGAAATTCTGTTGCATTTTACAATTTGTAGCATTATGATTATTTATTGCATGAATTTGATATTGGTTTGAGTTTTTTAAGTTTTTTTGCTTTGAACTAAATTTGTGTGTAAATTTGGTTTTAGCTGCATCACAGACAGGAAAGTTAACTAAATAAGTGCTTGATTCATTCTTGTAAAATATTCACTTCTATTGTCGCAGGGCTTCCCATCATGTTGTAATGTTTAGCAAGCTAGTCTTGTAGATCCATTACTACTAAATAGAAAGTTTGATCCTCACTTGGTGCCCCACACTTGCGACCTTGTCTCATCCTACTCGTGTTGAATGGGTTGGGTAAACACCTACACTTCTATTGTAGCAGCATGTATTTATGTCATCTAATTCATCTTTACTTTAGTCTAGTATTCAACTATGCTTGGCTTGAATCTGTTCTTTTAGATTGGATGATTATATTTTGAGAGATTTTTTTTTTTTTCATGTTAGTGTGACACCAAAGGCAGAATAGTAACTAAGTCTTATTAAATATCTTTTGTACAAATATGAAAATTGCCATTTGTTGAGCTTTAAAGTTTGACTGTGTAGTGATCGGCTATATTTCTGCATTTTTACTCTCTTATTTGACTCGTGTACAAAGACCACTGCTTGGTATGCTGTGAAACCTGCACAGCTGATATAGTAAATGTAGAAGTATATTTTCTCTAATTCATAAATGCTTGGCTACCATATTTATACAAGTTATATATAAATGGATAAAATAAGAATATATCTCTGAGTCAAACAACAAATAGAAATTAGCCATGTCTACAACATACCTTCTAGTCAGTATTCAGACCATTGGCTGAATGGTGCCATGTTTTTCATCCTCAAAGTGAACACACATTTCATCCATGTAACTGTTTTGGCATCTGACTATTTCACAATATTTCATATCTTTTCACTCTCTCATCAAGTAAAACCATTTAATCTTTCTCACTAGTTAATTTTCTCTTTGTTTATAGACTTTTTGTCTATCTCATTGTTACATTTTTGTTTCTTTTAATACATGTCTGTTATTTTTCTTTTTTATTAAATATAGATATTTTAAATATAGCAATGTGTATGCTTACATATTTATTTCACCCAACTATATATTTTACCAACTCTGAAATAATCTGGACTTCTACATGCTTGAAGAACAAAGAAAGAACAACCTGTAACTTGTAGGTAAAAACATGCAGATACCACCTATCAGCTCTGTCAGTCAAACCTTTAAACTAGCCACTACTAGACACTTAAATTTCTTACTGTTACAGAGTAAAATACCACTGACAGAGTAAATATCTATTATTACAGCTACCCTATAAAGAGAATCCTTTCATCCTAAACCATATCTCCTTACACATCTTTATCCACTTGGATTTACAGAGAAATACCTCTCTTCATTAGTAATGCCAGCATTCATAGAATGTTAATATCACTAAAACTCTAATGATGCTTTAATGTTACAAGTCTTGACACTTATTTGGTATTGTTTTGCATTACTGATTTAGATTTTAAACATGCCACCATAAATTGTTAACACTGCTATGAAGATAGTGAAACTACTAAAATTGGTTGTATTTTTTTCTAATTACATACTATGTTTTTCTTTCCACTCAGAATGAAATTGTAGCTAATTTAGTTTTTGATGTCAACTAAATAATTTTCTATCTAATGTTCAAACATGTTTCATGTCCCTCAGTGACAAGCTTCCCTTAATATCAATAATATATTGCTTTTCTATTTGCCATTTTAGAAAGATTTTCTACTTAGTAAGGATTGGAGATTTTAAAATTTTGAATTATAGCAAATAATCTTGTGTAAAATAAAAAATCTGTAATGCTTTACATGAGTAGATCTTTTATAAACCAACAAAAGAATTGAGGTTATACAGAGCTTCCTGTGTATCAAATGATAATACTTACATATATACTATTCTATATAATACTTATTTTAAATTGGTGATAAACTTGTCCTTAAGATCAATGTTGTGATTTTTATTAAAGACAGTTTGTAAATTAGCTAGCATACCTGTTCAGGAGAATATTGTTTTCATTGTCATGTTACTTTTCTGAAAATATGTTCAAATGTATTTTATATAAGTTAAGATTTTCTATTAAATTTCATTAAATTATTAAAAAAATAGCAATATTACTCAAAATACCTAGTAATTCTATGTACTTGAATTTATTTCAGACTATTTCAGTATAAGCATATGCTATGTCCATCTTTTTTTCTTGAATATAGTACAGATATTTTCTAGATGAATATGATGTGTGATTACAATGTTTTGTTTAGAAATTTTCTGTTTATAATAATCTATGTTAACAAAAGAAAAAAATATTTAATTTATTACTCATAAAAACCTTTTGTAATTCTTTCTATTTAAGAAAAAATATCTGTTGGTAACTTTCTCAACATTGTTAATTTTGATTTATGATGATAGTGCTACTCATAATTTACCATTCTTGGCCATTATTTTTTTTCTCTGATTGTCCTAAAAAATAATGTAGTAGTACCTGTTAGTGTTCCATCTATGGATTAAATAGATCTGATTACATCTGCACGAATAACAACCATACTCAACAAAGAATGAATAAAACAAAAAAACCTAAGGGTTGACATGCCATAAAATCCAACTAACCTAACAATTTATTATTATGTTTGAAAATGTTTCAAGAACTAGTCCATCATCTGAGAGGAAATAGCATCGATTATCTTTTTTAAAATCTTTATATATTGGTTGTAATATTTTGTTCTTCATTTCTTGAAGTTAACAAGGCTATAATTATTAATTTGAAATGTGAATTACTTTGAATATCTTTAATTAAAATTATTTATTAGTATCTCTTAAGGACATCTAGTTTACTAAAGTCAAAACCTGAATTGTTTGCTTATAAATGAAAACCAAAATGCATTTTCCAACTTAATTCCTTGTATTAATTTTTCTTGTTCTTTATGTAACTTTAGTACAACTTGTAAATGGTGGTTCATTTTTGAAAAAAAAAATAGTTTGATCTTGAGGTTTTTGATTTTTGGATAAGTTAAATTTTTCTATTTAGTAGCAATTAAGATGAACTTACCTCAGAAAAAAGTATGCAAATATTATTCTGCATCTCATGTACTTTAATGTTAGCAGCACTGATGTTGTGCAATGGTTTGTATTACTTATCTGAATTTTAAAATTTTGTTCTGTTGTCTGTTAATATGCCAATATTGCTGACAGAATTTAGTCCTTATTATAAGGTTACTATTTTGCTTAACTAATTATTATATGTATAATTGTTATTTTTAAAGTGTAGACACTGTCTTAGTCTGCATATTCTTTTGAAATCTCTAATTAAAGCCAAATGACCATTTATTTCAAGGTAGTAATAGACATTGTTATCTACTATTGAAGTATTCTCAGATGACAATACTCTTGTTGTGGTTGTTATAGCAGTAGTTAACTAATTGAAAAAGTGCTTTTCTTCAACTTAATGCTTGCCCAAATATTGGTAGCAAGAGACAAAATGTGGGTTGAGCATTCTGCACTGAAGCAAAAGCTTATTTTACTCCTGAACATCTGACACACTACCTAGCTTTCTGTCTCAGGTTAACTTTACATGCTGGTGGGTTTAGTAAGGCTGCTGTCACCACTCCTCCTCCTCCTCCTCCCCCCATGTCTGCCTGCTTATCTATATTTCCCTTGCACACAACTGTTCACTGTTAATGGTGAACCTCTGATTATGCATGCTTCAGCCTCCACATGTTCTAATTACACTTAAAAACTGCTGCTGAATCTTTACTTTTCTCTTCTATTAATTATATACTCAGTGATTAATTAGTTTTAATTTATGAAAATGTGTATAGATTTGAATTATAGATTTTATTACTTAATCAGAAAACCATTTCTCAACTTTTGAATTTATTTATAAGTTATTACTGTTGAATTTTACCTTTGTGGTTAAAGATATCAATTCACAAAATATGATTTTAGTGATATTTCCTTCATTAAAAATTATACAAGTTGTGAAATGTATCTTTTCAAAAAACAAAAACAAAGTAGCTGATTTGATTGGATCACTAAACTACCTTTTAATTTTGTTTTTGTTGATCTGAAAATTTATATTTTTTGCAACTATAAAAATTGCAAATCTTTTGCAACTTACAAAATGTAGTTTTAATATATTTTTTAGGTGCATTTCTGCAAGTTAGATATTTATTCTTTCTTCAGAACTAAGAAAAACTTTTAGTTGGAAATCAAAACCAATATTTGCATAAAGTAAAAAAAACGAAAAAATAAACATTTTTGATTTCAGAAATTGGAAATATCATTGTACATGTGTTAGTAATTTTTAAAGACTTATTGGGTATCTTTTTTTTCTTTTTCTTTTTTTTAAAGTCATACCATAATGTAGAGAAGTTTAACTTTCTTTCTTTTCCCCTTTTTAAAAAAAAAAAAAAATTTGTTTTTTTGCCTCACTATTGCAGGTTGTGTTGTTGATCTCGTTCTTCAGCGCTGATTCTCAGGTGAAACTGGTCACTGGTAGGTGACTGATGGCATTTAGGAACCCACTAGACATGGCTGGGATGGGACAGTAAGTATAATTTCATACTAATGCATTTAACTTTTGTCCTCATGTATTGGCAAGAAAAATCAAACCAAAAACATGTCTACTTTTGAAAAAAATGTACTTCAGTTGTTTTTTCATTATTAGGATAATTCTAAAAAGATCACAATAGATATCAGAAGGTGCTACAATATCTAATGAATATGGTGAATGAGCTGAAATTTCTCAGACCAAATTAAGAACTTTAGCTTGGTCATCAAAGAAACATGGTAAAGCATTGAATTCTGGTGGATTATTCTTTTTGCTTAAAACTTCATTTGAACAATTTCTGGTCTAATTGGAAGTATTTTTTATTTGAATCAGTTTGGTTTAAAAGGAAACCAAACTTGTAGAAATTCCCTTCTAATCCTATAATATAAACAGCATTATTTTTTCATTAAAATAATTCTGTAAAGATCGCTTTGGTCAGTCATAGTTTATATAAACATAACCAATTTGGTATGGTTAATTTATTTATTGTATTTGATTTAGATGTTTTAAATATCTTCTCTCTCTTGATTATTTTCAAGTAATATTTTTATTTGAACACTGAATTTTGACTGGTTTATTTGACCATAGAGCATTGTTAATTGTGAAATTTTCAACACAAAACTTTGCAATTTTAATCCTTCATATTACTTTTTCTGTAAATTACACAATCTTTTTGTTTAAATCCTGGTTTCACCAACCTTAAAATAAAATCATGATATGCTGCAAAATTTGCTTATTCTAATATTAGCTAAGAAACAAAAACTCATGTTAGAATTGTTTCTAAATTGCATGCTGACATAATAGTTATTAGAACATAATGAAGAGCTATCATTTTTTAATGTTAGTTAAAGCCAAGTTCTAATGTCTTCTCATAAATGAATTTTATATTTTTCCTCAACAAGATTTGATATGTTATTGCAGATTATATAGCATTCCCAGTTGATTTTTTTTATTTGAGGTTATTGTTATTTAATCACCTTAGTTATAAAGAGCTCTGTAAATGGAATTCAAAACTGAATTGTGCAAATATCCCCAGTGGTTCAAAAGTTATGAGAATTTAAAGCCCCAGAATTGGGGGTAGTGGACATGATTTTGCTCAAAAAACTTGTCAAATGACTGACCAATTCAAATCAAGAAATTCAGTAATTTCTTCACTGTTTCTTTATTTTTGGAGTAATTTTGATAAAACTGGACATTCTGATGTAAAATTGTATGTTCTTTCTAATTCTACACTCAAATTGTATGTATTGCTATACTGTAACCCATTATTTAGAAGGTGGTAGCTGTGGGTTGTAATGTCTTGGGTATGACATTAAACTTTATCTGATGGTAAAGTTCCAATTCTGGAGCTTTGGGGAATGTGGAATATCCCTTGATCACCATTACTCCCAGTTCCACTTTGACCAGTAATGGTAGTACCTGTTAGGATCCCATCTATGGGTTAAATAGAAAAAAATTAGTTTGAAAAAGTATTTTTTTTAAATTGAGTTTAAAAAAAAAAAATTGAGTACTCATCAAGAATGAATCAAACAAAATGTCTTTGGCATAAAATAACCCAACAAGGGTTGACATGTCATGTAATCCAACCAACCAACCCATTATTTAAAGAAGAATGGTATGGATAACAGGTTTTTTATTTTATGTATTTTTTAAAGTTTACCATAAGATTATTTAACATTTTCATTATAATACTGCATGTATACACATGTATAGTATTAATTTAGATAAATAACATTACTTTAAATGTAAGACCTTTTTAAATACCTGCTATGTTGTATTACATAAATAGAATACCTCTTTCTTTGCATAATCTTTTTTTAAATAGTCTTTATTTTTATTTTTATTTTTATTTTTTTATGGTAACATCAAAAAAGAAAAGAATGTAATTAAGCTAGCAAACGGATAAAACTTGCTTTATTTTACTTTTAGTTTTCATTGTTTTAATTAATGAAATTTTGAAGTTGATTCTTAAAAAAATAATTTCCAATGGACTAAACACGTATTTGTCGCAAACAAGTACCAACAATTTAAAAGTAATTTCTGTAAACTTTTTGGAATATGTTTACAAATTTTGCACATTTTAAATTTTCAAATGTAATTTTAGTTAGATTTTCATGATATCTATATTTCGATACATATCGAGCTATTTTCAAAGCCCAATTGTATATATGATAATACAAAGAAATCAAAGAATTACTTCCATTAAAGAATTACTCAAACGCCACTTTCAAATAATATGGAACCTCATTTAATGAAATACTATTTTTCAAAATAAAAGTTAGACAAATTTTTTTTTTTTTTAAAAGGAAGTTATTTTTAACAATTTAATGTTTTTTTTAAAACCATTTAGCACAAGTGTGAAAAAGAATGTAACTAAAATGCCAGTCTGGTATGTGTTTACATTTTTGTTTACATCTTAATACCAGCTTGCAAAATTTCGCACATTATATATCAAAATAATTCTGAGAATATCTTCTATTAATGAGACATTGCTTTTTTGTTTACCTTAATTTTTGAAGGAAGCTCAGTCAACTTTGCCCAGTTTTTTTTTTTTTTTTTTTTTTTTTTTTGCTTCCATGGGAGAAAAAACCAAAAAACTTCCTGTTTTAGTTTAAGGTATCTTCTAATAGTGTACAATTTCAAGAATATTGATAAAGACGGGTCACTTGGATTTTTTTTAATACAAAACAAAGTGATGTGTAAAATTTGATCTTTAAAAAAAATCATTTCACATTTTCAACTGTTTGAAGCAAAATACCGTTTTAACTCATTGTAAAAAATAATTCAATGGATAAAAGCACATACAAATTACATATTTAGAAATATTATTTTCTTTTCTTTCCAACCATGTAAATATTTCTAAGATTGGACCAGAAATATTAGAAATTACGAGTTGAACAATTCTACTGTAGGTCTTTACAACAATTTTTCAGTTTATGGTGTTTCCTCTTGTTGGACTGTTTTTTCTTTTTTTTTTTTTTTCTTTTTTTACAATATGATCTTAAATTTATTTGCAAATAAGCTATATAGTTTGATTTTTAACAATATTAGGCTTTAATGATAAATATGGCATTGATAGTTTGAATGTTCAAAACATTCCCATAATACTGACAACCTAAAAATACAGTTTAACAATTTTAATTTAGAATTCATATCATTACATGCATGTAAGCTGTGTATGATGCTAATAGATAAAGCTTTTATGTGACCTGTACATACTGTAGATTTATTGATTAGAAACTATAAATAGATAGTTCAAATTCAATTAAAAATTTATATTAAATTTAGGTTTCAATTTTTACATATACTTGTTTCCTTTTTCTTTTTTCTTAAAATGTGTCCTCTTCTGCTTATGTCACTTTTTCTTTTGTTGCTTCTATTTTCATTTGGCAGATTTTTAGACCAACCTGATTTACTTTTTGATTTAATCTCATTGTGGAGAATTGCTTAATAAAAGTAGTTTTAAATGTTTTATGTATTTCTCCAATCTTCATGTAGTTTACTAATTAGTGTTTCTAATATTTATAGCTTTTTATCATAGTGTCATCTATTTATTACATGAAGCATCATGAATGTATGAATTATGCATTAAAATTGCTCCCACTTTTTAAATTTAAAAAAATTAAAAAGATTTCATTTTAATTCATCTTTTAATATTCATATAAATTTACATTTGAGTTGCTATTAAAAACAAAAGTTAAATTGTTTTTTTTTTAAGTACTAAAAGAAAATTTACATAAAAGGTTTTTCTTTTCATTGAATAAAGTGTTTTTTTCCCCCAGTATATCATATCAACCAAGGGGGCTTAAAGTTCTTTAGTGTTTTTCTTAAAAGGTCCTTTTTTTTCAACTGAACTATATTATCATAGCTGTTAATAAAACCATTTTATACTTATTGACCAGTAAAGGGCACCCCATCACGGTGTAATGGTTAGCAAGCTAGTCTCACATGTCCATCACTACTGAATAGCCTGTTTGTTCCTCACTAGATTCTCCATACTTGTGACCTTGTCATATCCTACCCATGGCAAACAGGTTGGATAAATACCTACTTACTGACCAGTAAATAGTCAAATCACAGATTTTAACATTTTTACTTAAAAATATAATTAAATAAATAAAAAAAGTGTTACTTCATCTTACTTAATCAATTGTTTTTATCTGTGTTTATGTTGAGCTTCTTAAAAAATATTGATTTTATAAGTAATATATTAAATTTTCATCTTTTTAAATTCAATTAAACTATTTTTCCATGGCCAATTAAACTTTCATTCGGGTGGATCTATAAACCTGATCATAGTTACATGTTTGCACATGTTATTTAATTTCATTATATAATACCATTTCAGTGCACTGTAGAAGAGAACTTAAAAAAATAAATAAATGTAATTTTTCATGTATCTGAATAAGACATGATGGTGACTAGAGAAATTGTACACGCTTATTTGCACATAACTACATCCATCATTGCCAAAGCATAAGGCTATAATAATATCTGTCTTCCATTTGTTAATTGATTTATTTTAAGATTTATCAATGGGATTTTTGCTCCTATTAAGATAAAACCAGACAATTTAGAATCAATAAAACCAAGCAAATATTTATTAAAATCAAATTTTTAAGATCAATATGTAAATTAGACTTCCTGTTCACTGTAAACTGCTATTTGATTGTATATATAAATACAATTGCATGTTATTAGTATGTTTATAAGACAAACAGTATTAATAATAGCAATGAAAGTGTAAATAACTAAAGGAATTGTGACATTGGTGTTGACATAGTTTCAGTTACACACACAATCTCCATTACTTATGGGATGTGTTGGTCTGCTAGTTTGCCAAATCTACAGCATGTAACTGGCATTAGTAAAAGAACTTGGCTTTAACATTTTGGCACCTGATCTCCAGAAACCTTTGGAGGTCTTGTAGAGTTTGATTAGGTAATTGTTATATAGACACATGGAGAATCCAACACCTTATTAGGCAAATATCCACATTCTGGCTAATCATTGTGTGTGTTATACATTTATTTATTTTTACTTTCCCTTTTTTCTAAAACTATATGCTCATTCAATCTTTGCACTCAGTCCTGGGATTTGGTTGGTTGATATGTTCTAGATGAAAAAGTGTGAAAGATAAAATATATATACTGAACAAATTCTTAAGACTAGATACACGTGAGTTAGGCCAGAAACTTATATTGTATCTGTCAAAATGAGTTAGCAAAAATAGTGGTGTGTAATATATGTTATTGCACCTCTACAAACTTATTGTGGAAATAAGTATAATTAATTTTGACAGCTGTAGAACTTTGATATTTTTATAGGTTAATAGTATAACCAGGAATTAATTTGTAGGATGTATGTTAAGGAACTTAGAGATGGGTCACCACTTTACAATTTAACTTTTCTTAAAATTAAAAAAGATTGGGTAGTTCATTTTAAATTTTTGAAACTATTCAACTGAAAAGAATATAAAAATTATAATGAAGCTCTAAATAATTTTTGTCAAATGTTATCTTGATATATTGAGTATAGTCTGATTTTTAATAAATCCACTACACCTATTCAGTGAAAAGGAATATTTTGTTTTGTTACAAATAACTTATATATTTCTCACTTGAAATTGTTTTAAATTGGACAGTTTACTCTTAACCATATATCAATTTGATATATGTAAATAATCTGACATTTCCTCCCTAATAAATTAATTTATTTAATGATTTACATATGATGTAATTTTGTGAGCATTCTAAGTAAGAAAGTATTAGTATAAAAAGAATGAAATCTTTGATGTTCAGCATAATATCACCCAGTATCATAAATAGCAAGAATTAAGCATATGAGAGGGGGGAGAAAAGGCCATCATTCATGCATTGTGGGAAGCTGGTAAGACACAAGATAGCTGTCCCGGTTCTCAGTCTTGTTCAAACGGTCCAACTGCAATTCCAAACCCAAGACAACAGCTAGATTAACGTCAGCTGAATAGGATCCTTATTTCCAATTGATTTGCCAATTGTGGTGAAATTTCCAAAGCCTGGATTGAGTCTGGTGTTGCTGTTTCTTAATCCACAATTTGACATTTCTTCAGTTTGGATATGACAGAATACAGATTTTGAAGTCACTACTTTCATTTAAACAAATAAAAGCTAGAGATCATCAAAATTAGTGTGTTGATCAATGGAAATTCCATATTTCATTCAGTGATTATGGCTCCTGTATCTGGAAATAGTCATATGAGAGAGATAATGCAGAATGTGTGAAAACAACCCAGTAAAACCTGCTCAATCTGTAATGGTTTAGGGTTGCATGTCTACCACCAGTGTTGAAAAGATCTGCTTCTTGAAAAGACTGATTAATGCTTTTGTCTGTCAGGATCTGTCCTAGATCATTTCCTTATCCCATACACCGAAATGTTTGGAGGCAATGAATTTATCTTCCTGCATGATCTTGCTCTATCCCACACAGGGAAATCTACAAAAGAATGGTTCAGGGAGAAGAGGATACTTGTTCTTGATTTACCTGTAAATAGTCCAAATGCAAATCCAGTAGAAAATATATGGGGAATCCCCAAAAGGAGATAAAGAAAATACTAACCATCAAATTTTGAATTTAAGAATAATTGTGAGCATCAGTGTCACCGGAGACTTGTGATTTAATTAGTTTGTTACCAGAATCAATGAAAGAAATAGTAAATTCAAAAGGTGCTACAACAAAGTATTAAGTGTATTAATACAATTCTTCAAACGTGTGTTCATTAATAAATACTTTTTCTTGATTTAAAAAAAAAACAACACTTTTTTCCCCCTTCATTACTAGATACAACAATCTTCAAATCTCAAATAATTTGCATTTTAAAGAAAACTGGGTTTGTCAGTGAGAATTATATTCATATAAAAGTTATTTGCAAAAAAATGAATATTCCTTTTCACTGTAGTAGTGAAATTTTAAGCTTCTGATGATTGACTAGAGTTGGTAATAAATTATGATCAATTAACAAAACTTCTAAATACCAATTCTAAAAATGTATTCTAACTCTGAAAATATGTGAACCTATTTTGATTAGATTAATGTTGAAATAATTTAATTATGTCTCCATTTAAAAGAAAACAAAAAAACTTGTTTGAAATGTTTTGCACATTTTTACTATTACATTATTTGTAATACAAATTATAAATGAAATCTCTATATTTTAATCTAAAATTATACCACTGAAAAATTTCATTCTGTATGTCAGAAAGACCAAATTTTGACATGTGTAAGGAAAAAATTCAATTTTTTTTAATAACTTTTGTACCATTTAAAAAAATATGATTGGAGAATATTCTTATATTAAGGAAGCATGTGTGCTCAGCTGATCTGGAGAACTATAGTAGCATGAGCAAGTTCTCCTGGTATATTCAAGTAGACTAAAATTTGATCACTCTAAAGTAGTCACCATGCCACCTGTATATATTTAGTGAAAGAAAATCAGATCTTTCAGCCAAGATAATGATGATTCTGTGCAATCTATAGATATTGTTTGATATGTTTACAATTAAAATTGGCAGAACAATTTTGATATCCAGTACTTCTACATTTAAACAATCTTTACGAATTCAACTAAATACAGGAGTTCAAGAAAAAAATTGTATTATTACAGTAGTAACAAAAATAATCTGATGTGGATGTTTTTAACATGTTTTAAAAGAATTTCTGGAAAGTATTTAGTTTCTATTTTAATAAAAAAAATTCTAGTTGAACTCTACAGAAATTTAAAAACTTCAAAATAAGTGGGTGTAAAGCAACTTTACAGTTTTATTTAATAAAATAGTTATTTAATTACTTATGTGATATATATCCATATAGATTCTTTTTTTAAATAATGCTTTTCTAAGAATATTTTTAAAAATTACATGAGAAAATAATTTTTTCAAGATTTCTTTTGTTTAAAAATAACTGCCTTTATGGTGACCTATAAGAATCAAACTTCTTTTTTAAAATTGAAGCATTTTATCATTATATATGAATAAGACACTATCTGAAAGGTGACAAATAGATATTTAAAGGCTTGTATATACTAGCAAGAATTTGCTCTCTCTGGGTGTTAGTACTTAAGTTTTAATGTAATAAATATATTAAATTATAAAAACTAACAAAATTAAATAAGAACGTTTCACTTATTTTAATTATATTTTAATTTTATATTGAATATAAAATCATTCTTAGGATTTATTTTAATGTTTGAGAATTAAACAATGCTATTAGAGATTAATAACACCAAATTATTTATTAAACCCGGTTTTGTTAAAACCAGTATGCAAATTAATCACACCATATATTATGTAAACCTTTATTTCTTAGTAATATATAAGATATATTGCAGGATTTTAAATGCACTAATAACATGGGCTATTTTGAGGCAAATCTAACTCCGATTTTTATAGACCTTTTTAATAAATAAGATTTATTCTATGCATTAATGATTTTAACAAATTTTAATACTCCTTGATAAACTTACGCAATTCCTTAAGGTATTGTGACATAAGCAGTGACGTAGTTTTTGTTACAACACATTGAATCTCTTATAAGATATATATTAGTTAGGCGGTTTGGCAATTTGTTTTGGTATCAATTTCATTTTTTTCCCTTGATACCGCAATTTTTGATTTTTTAAATTTAGTATTCATTTTCTTGTGTAATGATAGGATTTCCATTCAATATCTGATTTCATTTGAGATTGACAAATTTGCAACTTAGTCCGTTCAACTCGCAATTTCACTTGTATTTCTAGTCCAATCTTAAAAATATTTAAATGATTGGAAAGAAAAGTCTTTCTAAATAGGGAATTTGTATGTGATTTCATACTTAATTTTTTTTTTACAGCCAGTCAAAATGGTATTTTGCTTTAAACGGGCGAAAATGCAAAATATGATTTATTAAAATTTTTATTTATTTATTTATTTTTTTAAAATTCATTTATTTTCAAGACTAAATTTTACATGTTACTGTGTTTCACAAAAGCAAAGTGACCAATCTCCGACAATATTCTTGAAATTGTACACTTGGTTAAAAGACACCTTAAACTACAACCAAGAAGATGTTCATTTCTTCTCCGACCGTGGAAGGGAATTCCTTAAAAAATTATAAAGTAAGCAAAAAAAAAAAAGAGCAATATCTCATTAATAAAAAATAGTCTCAGAATTATTTTAATATGTAATGTGTTAAATTTTGATAATGTTTTAATGTTAGGCTTTTTCATGAAACTTTCAATTTTGGAAAAAACTAACTTTAAAAAAATTACAAACTATTAAAAAAATGTAAACAAAAATGGCGGCTTTTTCATTCGTTCTCTTTCGAGCTAAATAGCTTGAAAAAACATTAAATTGTTAAAAATATATTTCTATTTTTGAAAGAATTTTGACTTTTATTTTGAAGAATAGTATTTCTTTATATGAGGTTCAATATTTGGTGATAGTGGTGGAGTAATTCTTTGATTTATTTGTATTATTATACAATTGTGCCTTTAAAAAAGCTTCAGATGTGTTATGAAAAGCTATCTAAAAAAAAAATCAATTTACATTGAAAATTTAAAATTTGTAAACACACATTCCAAAAAGTTTATAGAAGAAATTACTTTAAAATTGTTGGTTCTTTTTTGTGACATACATGTGCTTAGTCTAGGTACTAACAATTTTGACGTCATAAGTGTATTTTACAAGACCAAATCACTACCCGGATTGAAAAAAAATTACTGAAAATCAGGGAATTATCCGATTTTAATAATTTTCCGTGTTGATTTATCAATGAATGAATTTTATAATGCACCACTTATTTTATTTATAACTTTCTGATTCTTTTCAGGTCATTTAACTTTGACCCCCTCCCCCTTATTTTGTAGCACAAAATATCGGTGGGGTAATATATCATTGAAACTAATTTCTGTATAAATAAAGACAAAAGACCGAACATGTGAATAGAAAAAACTTTTAAATGAAAGATTTTGGAAAAAAAAAATGTCCAAAATTTAAAATGTAAAAAAAAAAAAAACCCAATGTTTTTGTGATTTAAAAAAAAAACCAAAAAAAATGCTGTATATGAAATATGATTTTCTTTTAGATTATCAGTTAAATAATTATACATTGATATTTGTTCTATTTAAAAAGGTGGGGGCTAAACTTTTAAACAGATTTCTCAATTATTACATCAGCCTACTAAACTAAGCTTATTATTAAATAAATGTTTTTAGAATCTATTTTAAATCAAGTTTTATTGATTTAAAACATGATATACTTAAAAATCTAAGTAGACTCATTTGGATTTCACTTGCTTCCCCTAAGTCAGTATATATTTTAGACAGCCCTAAATAATTATTTTATTAGATTTTACAAGAGGAGTAAAAGTTGTACATATGTTCATGGTAGAATGGTCTCTGATTTTGATTCTGGTAACACATCTTTTATCTTTGAGAAATATCCCACCCAACCCCAATTTAATAAAATAACTATTTAAAAAAAATGGTATATCTAGATTTCCATGGTTTAATGACATTTTTGGTTTGGTTTATTTGTTTAATGGCATATCAAGTCATGATTTAATTAATGCTGAGACTTGATTCACATGTAAATATTTATTAGCATTCCACAGTTTTTTTTTGTTTTTTTTTTTTTGGGGGGGGGGGTTGTTATTTAATCACATTAGAAAAAAAAGAAAACTATGAAAATGAAGTTCAAAACTGTTCGAATTATGCAAATATCCACAATTGTTCAAAAGTTATGAGAATCTAAAAACCTGAGATTTTGGGTACATTCCTTTTATTATTAGAGCAATTTTGAGGAAATTTGGTACTTTTATGTAAACTTCTCTGTTCTTTCTGATTGTATCTCTAGACTAAGTCGCAATGCTTACTTGAATTTTTAATTTCTTTTTATTTGATGTAATGTATATAAAAATTTGTTTTTGATAGTTCATTGAAAAAAGGAAAATGCTTTTTAAATTTTCATAGAGGCCATTAACATCAATAGATAATATCACCTAATGTTAATGGCTGCCATCATTAATTAAAGCAGCCATTTTGAATATAAAGTGTCTTGAGAATTACATAGTCAAGGTATAGTTATTTAAAAAGCTCTCAGTGAGTAGGTCAACAATAGTACCACAATAATTCTTTTGAATCAACTTGAAATGAACATCATCCTAAAAACAGACCTACCAATTGTGACAAAGTTATTTTGGCATTAAACCAACAGAAAAAAAGAAATCTGTCCTACCTTATAAACTCATTGATCTCAATTTACACCCATGTTTTTTGATTTTACTGGTTAATGTTTTAATTTTGAAAAAATTCAAAATCACATGCATTTTGAAAAATAAAAATGTTCACACAAAAATTTATTCTATTGTGGTTCACAGTTTCTGACACCGATCTCATGTCCTCTTCATTTTCATATAAAGAATTTGAAAGTGGTTCTTATTTAAAGGTCTTCCATACCATTTAGATAACCACTGTGCTGAGGTGTGTATTGGTTTGTTCCTGGCTGCCTTATACACTTCACGAAGGTGCATGGCATAATGGTTAGTCGTAGGAAATGGACTTGTCGACCTGAGTTCCAATCCTAGAGAAGGCTGTTTGCATTTCACATAGCACTAATACCTTTGGGAAAGGTATGAATCCCACTATACTCCTTCCAGCTATGGATAAATAGTAGGGTAGACTGGACTCTTCAACCTTGATTAGGCAACCTGTCTAGGAGAAGGAAAACTCTGAATTCAAACCTGTTAAACTCCGTTTAAGAAATTGACCTTCTGTTGCATCCTACTCGTGCGGAGGTGTTGGTAAATATATATACACTTCATGAAGTAGATATTTTGTCATTGTCAGTGCTAAGTATCTTTCTAAATTGTTCTTTTAGTTTTTCAAATGCCATTTTGAAAGAAATATGGCCTGTGACAAAAATAATCAGCTACCACACAAATTTTTGGTGGAATACCTTATTCTTCTATTCTAATGAAATTAATTTATTTTCTTTAATACTGGCATTAGGTTTGTCTGGAGGGGAGCAGGAAGTATGAATCTTTAACAGCTCCATGTTGGATTACATTTTTAGCATGTCATATTCATGTGTACAAGTTATAACTGAAAATAAATAAGTAAAGCAGTGGTAAAAACTGATTCCTAAACTATTCGTTATATGAAGTTAAAAATAATTAATTTTTAGACAAAATTTCTGATTTTTGTATCCCATTTTTTTTATTCATCACCCAAGTGAAAGTCTATTCCATAGATAAACTGCCCTGTCAGCTGAATCCTGCACCCCTGCAAAAATTTTTTTTAAATGTGGTCACTGATGGCTATGGGTGGTGACTCGTAATGTCTGAGGACAGGATTGTGGTCGCTGAACAATCTGTGACCTGGGTACTAAGTGGTCCTGTGACACCCAACTTCAGCCCTTACTTGGGCTAGGTGGGTGATCAAAGAAGCCCAATTTGATTAATCTGTAAGTCGTGTCAAGCCCTAGGACTTATATGATTGAACCCTATTCTTCAAATTGCTCTTATGGCAAACACCCATTCCTTTTTATTATCTATTTGCAAGAAGGTGGTTGCTAAGTATCAATCATCAGTTTATTAATATATATAAAGTTGTTTCTTCTAATTTATTAATACATATGAACTTAATGAAAATCGTTTCAGCCAATTTGTTAATACACATTAAGTTAATGAAAAATCAAACATAAAAATTATTTCTACCAATTTAGTGTCCTGGGTATGACAACTGCATCTAGTGGTGAGGTTCAAATTATGGAAATCTGGGGAGTGTTGAATACCTGTCAAGGTCCCATCTCCCATCTATGTCGCAATCCCAGCACTTAACTGGTTTTGGTGAACATTGACAAATTCTAAACCTTAATAGGTTAGACTTGGAATTTCTCGCGTATTTCTGGTCCAATCTTAAAAATATTTTTGGGAAGAATATAAGATAATCTTTGTAAATATGTAATTTGTATGTGTTTCTATTCATTGAATTACGTTTTACTTTGTTAAAACTGTATTTTGCTCCAAACAGCCAAAAATGCGGAATATGATTTTTTTTTTTTTTTTTTTTTTTTTTTTTTTTTTGACTAAATTTTACATGTTACTTAGTTTTTCAAAATCAAAAATGGCCAATCTTTATCAATATTCTTGATATTAAAAGACACCTTAAACTACAACCATGAAGTTATTTTCTTCTCTGACCCGTGGAAACGAAAATATAAGGACCAAAATTGACGTAGATTTCTTCAAAAAGTATAAAGTAAGCAAAAAAAAAGCATATCATTAATAGAAGATACTCAGAATTATTTTCATATATAATGTGGGAAAATTTGATAATGTTTTAACATCAGGCTTTTTTGTGAAACTTTCAATTTTGGAAAAAAAACAAAAACTTACAAGCTAGTATTAAAATGTAAACAAAAACTGCACATGCCGGTCATTTTAAAAAAATTATATAAAGAGGTATTCTATTTGTTGTATATATACAACATAGGTATTTGAAAAGTTATTTTTAAGTTCAAAGTGATGTTATTTATTTAAATTAATACTATATATGTGTATACATTCTCTTTTAAAATGTTGAATAATCTTGTGGTAAACTTTAAAAAAACAAAGAAAAACTGATATCCCTACTTCTTATTCTCTAAATAATGATTTACAGCATAGAGATACATACATTTTGAGTGCAAATCAGAAAGAACATACAATATTACATAAGAATACAATGTTTATCAAAATTGCTCCAAAAATGTAGAAATTACCAAATTTTTTGTTTTGTATTGGTCAGTGATTTGACTTTTTCTTTTTTTTTTTTTTTTTTTTTTTTTATATAAACAAAATCATGTCCACTTTTGTAGCTCCAATTTCAGGGCTTTCATTCTCATAACTTTTGAACCACTGGGGATGGCTCCAATAAAGGAGAGGGTGAGAGATTATACCAAGAATTACTTTGTGTACTTATGAAGAGTTCCATAAATCTATTGATTTTTAATTGAATTATATAACTTAATCGGTCAAAATCAAACCCTAAATTTTGTACTTTCCCTTATAAATGTGAGGTTTTAATGCTGAATGACCTCTTTTGAATTATAGTTATAGTTTTTGTAGTGTAACAGATAGCAAGTTAGAACTTACAGACCCATTATGACTGAATAGGGAATTCAATTCTCACTGGATGCCCCATACTTTTGACCTTGTGTCATATTATATACCTGTGGCGAATGGGTTGAGTAAATTCTTACTTGGTTCAATAATTTTGTCAGCTAAAAGTTTAATTGTCAATAAATTTTCAATTTTTATTTTAGACTAAGGTGTAAAAATTTCATAGCTATTGGCTTCACATTATATGGAAATTCTTCCCAAATCTTTCATGACTTTTAGGCGAATGGCCAGATATACTCTATTAATTCTAAGACTCAACGACAAATCCTCTAGATTGACCTTAGACTGTGCCATAATTACCGCTTCGAAGGAATAATTTTTAGTTTTAAATTGAGGAAAGGCCACATTTTTGCTAATAAAGTTTAAGAAATACAAGTCTTATTCAACTTGTATTTCGACATGCAATATTTTTAGCATTCTCAATTTTTTTTTTATTTTTTTAATTGAAGTTATTGTTATTTAATCACATGAGTTATATAGAGCTCTGTTAATGGAGTTCAAAACTGTTTGAATTATGCAAATATCCCCAGTGGTTCAAAGGTTATTAAAATTTAAAGCCCTGAAATTGGGGGTACAAAAGTGAACATGATTTTGTTAAAAAAGATGTCAAATGACAGACCAATTCAAAATAAGAAATTCTGTAATTTCTTTACCATTTCTTTATTTTTGGGGCAATTTTGGTCAAACTTGGCATTCTAAAACTTGTATGTTCTTTCTGATTCTTCACTCAAAATGTATATATCTCTATGCTGTAACTTATTATTTAGAGAATAAGAGGTACATATAGCAGGGTTTTTTTTTTTTTTTTTTTTTAAGTTTACCAAAGATTATTCAAAATTTTCATTTTAATACTGCATGTATACGCATATATAGTATTAATTTAAATAAATCACTTTGAACTTAAAAAATAAGTTTTTAAATACCTGTGTTAAATTACATACAAGAAATAGAATGCCTTTTTACATTTTTTTAAACAAAGCCAGTCCGGCGTGTGCTGTCAGTTTTATTTACGTTTCTTGTAATTTTAAGGTCCCCCCTCCCCCAAAAATTGAAACTTGACAAAAATCCCTGACGGTAAACCATCATTATAATTTCACACATTATATATGAAAATAATTCTATTAGTGATATAGTGCTTTTTTTTTTTTTTTTTTTTTTTTTTTTGTTCATCTTAAGAAATCTCCAACTTTGTCTGTGGGTTTTCGCTTTAAAGGTCGGAAAAAAAAAAAAGATCCTGCTTGTAATTTAAAGTGTCTTCTAATTGAGTGTAAAATTTCAAGAATATTATAAAGATTAGCCACCTTTTATTTTACAAAAAAAAAAAAAGTAATGTATAAAATTTAGTCTTGGAAAAAAATTCATATGCATTTTCAGCTGTTCGAAGCAAAATACTGTTTTAACTCACTGTAAAACAAATAATTCAATGGATAAAAACAAGTTCAAATTACATATTCAGAAAGATTTTTTTTTTTCCAACTATATGAATATTTTTATGATTGGACCAGAGAAATTGTGAGTTGAACCAATTAAGGTGCAAACTTGTCAATGTCCATCAATTTTAGCTAAACTACTGGTAATGCAACAATATTTCATTTTGATTAATTTGAACATCTATCTTACAATACTGCTATGAAAACTCACATCAATCAGCATAAAATTTAAGGCCACTCTATTCTAAACATTAAAAAAATACTGGTCATTAAAAAACATACTCTATAGTATAAATTTAAAATAAGATTACATATTATGAGCATTACAAGCATTTAGCTGATAAATGCAGACATTTCAAATTTGCGACCTTAATCAGTAAAATTTGCAATTTCTTGGGTATTTCTGAACCAATCTTTAAAATATTTATATGGTTAGGAAGAAAAGAAAATAATCTTTCTAAATATATAATTTTTACATGTTTTTATCAATTGAATAATTTTTACAGAGAATTAAAATGATATTTTGCTTTGAAAAAATGAAAACATCAAATATGACTTTTTTAAAAAAAATTTTTTTAAGACTAATTTTTACACGTTACTTTGTTTTTCAAAATCATAGTGGTTAATCTTTATCAATATTCTTGAAATTTAACACTCAATTAGAAGACACCTGGAAGTACAAACAGGCCCCCCCTTTTTTTTCTCTAGTCCCCGTGGAAGTGAAAATTCAATAGAGAGAATTTGAAGGCGATTTCCTTAAATAAATATAAGAGTAGAAAAAAAAAGCACTATACCAGTAATAGAAGACACTCGGAATTATTTCCATATATAATGTATGAAATAAAAACGATTGTATGATCTATGTTTGTAAAGAAAATGAAATAATCTTTCTGAATATGTAATTTTTATGTGTTTTTTATCCATTGATCTATCTTTTACAGAGTTAAACAGTATTTTGTATTAAATCGGATGAAAATGAGTGATAGAAATTTTGTTCCGCAGTTGAATTTTCTGTGTTATTTTTTTTTTGTAAAATCAAAGTGGTTAATCTTTATTAATATTCTTTAAATTTTACAATTAAATAGGGGACACTTTTAACTACAAGCAGAATTTTTTTTTTTTTTCTTTTCCGACCTTTGGGAGTGAAACTATAATAGACCAAAGTTAAAAGCAATTTCTTCCAAAAATATAAGATAACCAAAAAAAAGCACTATATCCCTTATAGGAGACAGCCTTAGAATTATTTACATATATAATGTGTGAAATAAAAACTATTGTATACCGTCAGGGATTTGATTTGAAACTTTGAATTTTGAAGAAAAAAACTCAAATTTAGTTGTCCTCCGTTCCATAACGTAAACTCAGCTAGACATCGTTTATCCAGACCATATAGTTTAAATAGTAATTCATCGCTTATTTCTCGTCCAATTTTTAAAATATTTATATGGTTGGAAATAAAATAACAATCTTTCTACATATGTAACTTTTATGTGTTTTTAACAATTGAATTATTTTTTACGTCAGTTTCAATTTTTTGGGGAAAAAACAACTTTACGAGAAATGTAAATAACGTGGACCAGGGTTTGTGTAAAAACATGTAAATAGGTAATCTATTTCTTTTATGTAATTCAACATAAGCATTTAGAAATGTATTTTTAAGTTCAAGTGATGTTATATATTTAAATTAATATTATATATGTGTATACATGCAGTATAAAAATGAAAATGTTGAATAATCTTGTAGTAAACTTTAAAAAAACAAAAAATCTTGACGTCCCTACTTTTTATTCCCCAAATAATGGATTCTAGCATGGAGATACATAAAATTTAAGTACAGAATCAGAAAGAACATAGAATTTTACATAAGAATGCAAAGTTTTATCAAAATTGCTTAAAAAATAAAGAAATGGTGAAGAAATTACTGAATTTCTTGTTCTGAATTGTCCATGAGTTGACATATATTATCAAAATCATGTCCACTTTTTTACCCCCAATTTCGGGCTTTAAATTCTTATAACTTTTGAACCACTGGGGGTATTTGCATAATTCAAACAGTTCTGAACTCCATTTACAAAGCTCTATTTAACTAACGTGATTAAATAACAATAACCTCAAATTAAAATCATCTAGGAATGCTAATATTATGGACCCTCGTTCTCTCCTAAGCATTCACTCTGGGAACCAGATGTATTTAATAACTAAAAAAAATCTGATTAACTACATTAAAGAGACATAGCTATCTAAATCTTTCTAAATAAACTAACTATAGAAAAACTACAAATATTAAAAACCTCTACATTTTAGGCAGAAAGCATCTTGAATATTAAAAAAAAATGTTTACTAGTTTTTAAGGGAAAAATAACCTCTCAATTATACCATTGAAAATTACCAATGATGGTAGGAATCATTTGGGGAAATTTTGGACAGTTTTAAGGTTAACCAAAAAAGGTGTCCAGATACTAAACTGCAACTGGTGGTGAGGCTCCAGTTCTGAAACTTGAAAGAGTGTGAAGTCACCCTTTTTGTATCCATTACTCCCAGGTCCCTTCTGACTTGCTGTTAATGGGTCAAGTAATGTGTTTGAGAATGAAGTGTTTACCTTTTTAAAAAATATTGTGAAGATACATTTTTGTACTTGGGAGATCATAATTGTTAAACTGAATAAATAATGTGTGATATGCTGTAAGAGAATCACTTGTTTAAATCTACCTTTTTATATAATGTATCCTTGTGAGATTAATAAACACAAAAAAGTAATTTGTCATCCATACTATGAAATGGAGGAAATGTTTTTCTCATCCATCATCAGTCAGCACTTGGCAGTAATCTCCTGTTTCCTCATTTATGATCTTTGTTCAATTAACAGCTTCACAACCTCTCACAATTTTAAATTTATTTTTTAAATTGCTTTTTTTCCCTCTCTATCTATGGTCAATAAGATATGAAATATTTTTCACACTTCAGTTAATCAACCATTAAGTTGACTTTTTTCTTTTCTTTAGATAGTTGTATTTCTGTATTGCTTGAAAATTTTGATAAACAAAAAATATGAGGCTGTAATTATCAAATGTGTATATTGTTACTTGCTTTTCATTTCCTACTCTTAAACCAAATGACTTGTTGCGCCAAATCCACATAAGAAAATTCCCCTCCGTAAAAAAAAACAAAAAACATCCTTCCTTTTATTCTAATAAATAAAACACTGAATAATAAAAAATATAATTTTTAAATAAAATTTACCCTTTCCAGCATAAAAAATGAAAACAAAAAATAAAAGGGTAGGGAAGAAAAATAAATATTTTAAGTTTTTCCCGTTTAAAAAAAAGTGTTACCTGGAATAAAATTCAGCAATTAAAAAAACTTTGAGAAAAAATTCTAAATTAATTTCCTTAATTGTTCAGTTACTTGAATTTTTTTTTTTTTTTTAAAAAAAAAAAACCTAAACTTTTCCGTCTGTAGTAATTTTTTTAAAAAGTCAATTCTGGATTCCAGTTTTTTTTATACCAGGCATTTATCTTATGGTAAATGGAAATTCCTATTGGGTGATAGTTTAACTAAGTTAGCAAACACAAACAAATAGGACCAAATGCAATGTGAAATATATTTATTTACTGTTGATATTGATTATTGTGAATGTCATTAAAAAAAAAAATAGAAAAGTGTTAAGAAATATATCTCTGAAAATAGCTTGTTTTTCTTCCTATCACTTTTTTGGGCAATCTATAATTTAATTTTCTAACCATCAGAAAAACTAAAAAGATATAACTTAATCTGAATAGTTGAATCATTTGTAATACTCTTTATGAAATCTAAACTTTATCTCTGTATATTTTTAATTATATCATTAAAAATATTAAAGCTTTCTCTCAATCTGTTAGAATTTTAACATAAGGTTAGTGTTTTGTTACAAACTGAGTGTCCATTTTGTAATTATAAAACCAGTTAAATAGATTACCCAGTTTATAGCCAAACACAACTGAACCCGGATACTGAAAAAGTGCCTATTCACCCCCTCAAATAAAATGTGGCATACATCTATTAAAATTAAATAATTATTTTGAATATTTTACACAAAATCATAGGTATTTATTTGTAGACTTTATATTCAACTCTTTGTTACTTAAAAAAGGGCCAGAGTAAAAATAATTTTAAAATTTGATTACAAATTTCACATTTTTTCCATTCATAGTTTTATTTAAATTGTCATTACAATTGAAAGGATTAAAATGTTGAATTATAAGAACAACTTTTATTTCAACTTAAATATTAGTTATAATATCTAGACTACTGTCAGTGCTAATTTGATAAAAGAATTATAAAGCCATACGTTTTGAATTGATTTTTTTTTTTTTTTTTTTTTTTTTTGTGCAAAATACAGGATTGTGCAAGTGCAGCATTCTCCATACTCAGCCAACCTAGTTCTGTGTGACTTTTTTTTGTTTCTTAATGTGAAAATTCAAAGATTTGTTGGACATTAAATGTAATGTGACAACACAACTTCACATCATATCAAAAGAAGTTTCAGAGGTACTTCAACTAATGGAAAATTCTCTGGAATAATTCCAAAGGATCTATTTTAAAGAAAATTGTTCCATTCATTTCTTATTAAAGTCAAAGTGTGAAGTCTGAATAAAGTAGTTTCTAATGTTATTAATCAAATTAATCCTGGAAACTAACTGCTAGATAGATGTATTCTCGGAATTTTTTTCCGAGAATACATTTTACACTCTACATTTCTTTGGAAAATCTAAGTGGCTAATCTTTATCAATATTCTTGAAATTTTGCACTCAATTAGAAGACTCCTGGAAATACAAACGGGGGCCTCTTTTTTTTTTTTTTTTTTTTTTTTTTTCTCCTAGGACCCATGGAAGTAAAAATACAATAGTGCAAACTTCCAGGCTATTTGTTCAAAATGTGTATTAGAAGCAAAAAAGAAGCACTATGTCCGTGATATTAGAAAGTTTCAGAATTATTTTGATATATAATTTGTAAAATCTAAAGATTGCTATACCATTCGGGATTTGCTTCGAAAGTTTGTATTTTGAAATAAAAAAACTCAAATTTATTTGTCTGACAGGCGTACGTAAACTCTCAGCTAGGCATCATTTATGCAGACGATAAAGTTTAAAAACATTGCTTATTTCTCGTCCAATTTTTAAAATATTTATATCGTTAAAAATAAAATAACATAATCTTTCTAAATATTTAACTTTTATGCGTTTTTAACAATTGAATTATTTTTTACGTCCGTTTCAATTTTGGAAAAAAAAAAAAAACTTTAAATTACGAGAGATGTAAACAAAACATGGCACACACTGACCGGGTTTGTGTAAAAACATATGTAAATAGGTAATCTATTTCTTTTATGTAGTTCAACATAAGCATTTAGAAATGTATTTTTAAATTCAAAGTGATGTTATATATTTAAATTAATATTATATGTGTATACATGCAGTATGAAAATGTTGAATAATCTTGTACACGTTTAAAAAAAAAAAAAAAAAAAAATCTTGACATTCCTACTTTTTATTCCCCAAATAATGGGTTCTAGCATGAATACATAAAATCTAAGACCAGAATCAGAAAGAACATAGAATTTTACATAAAAATGCAAAGTTTTATCAAAATTGCTTAAAAAAATAAAGAAATGGTGAAGAAATTACTGAATTTCTTGTTCTGAATTGGTCCACGAGTTGACATATATTTTTATCAAAATCATGTCCACTTTTTTACCCCCAATTTCGGGGCTTTAAATTTTCATAACTTTTGAACCACTGGGGATATTTGTACAATTCAAACAGTTTTGAACTCCATTTACAAATCTATATATTAACGTATTAAATAACAATAACCTCAAATAAAAATAAAAATCAACTGGGAATGCTAATATTAATCACCACTTTAGTTTTATTCCAAATTATACTTAATCTAGATTATTTACTGTTATGTTAATAATTAAATTTCTATTAGGATTTAAATACTCCGTTTCTTCAGGTATTTCTTGCCTTGAAGAAAGCTGGAGGGCACATCGGCCAAAACGTTAGTCCGAATAATACAAAAAAATTATTTTGAAAATCTGGTTAATAATGTTTATCCTTTGACTAATATTGTATTTATCTTGTTTTTCTCCTTAATAAAGTATTTTTTCCTTTTACTACAGAAGATTTGGACAAGACCAGTTTTCTTGGAATGCTCAGTAAGTATAAAATTAATTTGATTTATTGAAATGTGATGCTTGTATTTAAGATTTTAGTATTGTCTAAGTTTTTAAACTAAATATTTCTACTGAAAGTGCTATTCAGTTGTTTACACTAAAAGAAAATAAATTGTTTAAAATATGATTTTGTAGATTATTTGAAATTTTCAAATGTTGGATTGCATCTGTAGATGATTTGGCTTATAAATTTCTTTGGAATGGTCTAAATTAGACTTTTAACTATGTTGTTTATGTGCATTGAAAGAAAAGAAAACTTTATAATTACATTTTAAAAAGAGTATTTCTTTACCTTCATTTCAGACTTTTAAGATTTAGTAAATGAATTTATTAATGATGAAATATTGTCTTGTTTATTTAAATTAGAATAGATATTTAGTATGCCATTTTATAAAATTATTTTTTAGTTGCAACTAATATACATACATACACACACACACAAGAATTTCACTTGATTTGGCATTATTTTAAAAGTAGTTTGGGAAATTGGTGTTGGCTAAATTTGGAAGTATAATAATTAGGTTAATAATGGTATAGTAAATTTGAATAAGAAAAATCACAACCTAGTCAAGTTGAAGTGCAGTTATTCTTGAGTTGCCTAATTTACTTTAGAAAGTCTTGCAAAAATTTTTGTTTTTTTAATTTTTTTTTTTTTAAATTTTCAAAAAATTGCAATATATCATGTGTCAGGTAGTGTTCTCACTATTCAATGGCTAATTCCCAGTAGAATAGAAATTCTAACTTCCTTATTAATCTGAGGTTTTAAAAAAAAAAATTTTTTGTTAATGTCCATTGTCTCCCCCCCCCCCTTCGCCCAAAAGAAAAGCATCTGGTAGCTGTGATAATTTGTTGAATAAAAAAAAAAAAAATATTAAAACCTTTTAAGCAAACCAAATGGTTTAGTTTGTTTTATGGCATATCAACCTTTTTCGGGTCATTTAATGTTTCTACATTTCAAGTTCTTGATATCTTCAAATTGGTATAAATAATTTTCATTAACTTCATTTGGTTTGTTTTTTGTTTAATGGTATAATAACCCTATGGGTTATTTAATGCCAAAAACTGTTAGTGAGATAAAAGTTGGTACTCAAGTTTCCTTTACAGGTGTATTTTTATAGATGTATTTCGTATATCTGATTTATAATTTTTTATATATTTTTGTTTCTCTCAAGAAGGATAAAATGTAATCCATGTTAGTATTCCTAACCAGATTCCTTATTATTTGCATTGAAGTATTTCTTTCTGATTGGAGTGAAAACTCCATGAGTAAATTTTTGACAGTGTAGTGTGTTTGGCATATCCTTGACCATGGTTGATCATCCTGCTTGAATATTAGTGTGCAAGTCTTGTATGACCAATGCACAGCCGAGCCAGTATTACTTCTTCCTCTCAGGATTTTCTATATCCAGCTTCCATTCTCTTACTGTTGGCTTAATTGATAATAATTTGTTTGGTGTAATACTATTCCAATATTGTTATCATTTTTGCTTGATAAATCTTTTTATTTCGTTCTTTAGATCTGTATATGGGATCTTGACGTTTTCATCAATTTTTTTTTTATTCATGACATTTTTCAGCTGAATCGGTTTTGTCTTTTCCCATTATTCCAACATGACTTGGGATCTAACACATCACAACTTCTTTTGACTCAGTGAATTGAGTTTACATAGTAACTTGACTATTAATGGGTTGTGTTACAGGTGTTGATTTTTAGTGTAATTAGTACAGACAATGAATCGGAAAATATAAATTTTGTTTGTATTTATTGAAAAAAAAATGGCAAGTGCTAGATCTGACACATGCTTCAGCATTGAAGATGAAGATTTCACTTGGGAAATGTTTCTTTCTTATTTTATTGTAACATATTGCTGCACTTTCTGTTGTGTTTTCATGTTTGGGGCCATCTGTAGAGATGTATGGATGAGATAGTTTTCTTTGATTTTATAGAGTTCCTCCTGGAAATTGTGAGGATGTGTATTTGTTTTTTGGAATTTGCTTAAGTCTAATATTACTTTTGGAGTTTGTATGGTCCAAGGTGCAATGTTTGGTGTAATAACATTGTGTGTATTTTTGATTACTTGATAAGGGGTTCTAAATCCAATGAGAGGAGTGGGAAAAAAAAAAAAAAAAAAAAAAGATAGCTTAGAATGATAAATTTCATTCTCTTCTATCCTTTTGTCTTTTTTGTTATAACTTGTAGTACATTATTTTGAAACAAAATAGCTAGTACTTTCAGCAATTTTCCAAGTTAATTTTCATATGAATAGAATATTGTCTGGTCTGGCTAGCATGTAACTTAAATGCCTTATTTTCAACAGTCCAAAAATGATAAAAAAATAATTGTTTGATAAAAAATAAGTTTTATTTGTTCAGTTTTAATACCATTCATTATTCAGCACAAAAGGGGGGTACTTCCCTGTATTAAGTGTGTCATGTGCTGCAAAAAAAGGTTCATTTTTCACATTATTCTACACAGTTCTTTCTCTTACACCTGGGGCAATTTTAAAATTAAAATACCATAACTACCTTACTGTACAAATATTGTCTGGTATAAATAGGTTGTTGAAATAACTTGAGAAATAATGAATAAGCTTTTCAAATAAATGAAAAATTTCAGGCAGTTGTACCTAATGATTCACCTGAAAATTAATATAATTAGCAATAAAGGTGTGTGGCTCTATGTACGGTTATATTATACAAGAGTTTAGATATGAATGGTCCCTCATCTTTATTATTATTATTATTATAATAGCCTGGGTGTCCCACCCTCACATGATATATAGCATGTGAGGGTGTCCCACTTGTACTCCTAGATTCAGCTCTCATAAAAGAAAATAGGCAGGTAAAAATGCTGAAATGTGGTACTTCTATTGTTTTATAACTTTAAATTGTGGCATTGGGAGTTGTTTGGTTATGTGTAGGGGTGCCCCCACCCACTTTTTTATACAAAAATATGGACCTCTGAAAACTTCCCAATGCTATAAAAACTGTAGGACATCAAATTCCCAGCTAACACTCTTTTGTAAGAATTTCTACATTGAGGAAATTGCTAGATAAATAGTATATCTAGCTAATTTGTTTACAAATTCTTATATTAATTTGTTAATTCTCATTTTTCATGGATCCTTATTTAATAAATAAAATCTTTAATTTCAGTTAGCATTTTATATTATTAAATAATATATTTAGTCATTTAGTGTTTAAAAAGTGGAATTCAAAAAATGAATTGTAATTTGTAATCTAAAATTCTATTGTTTGTCATTCATTGTTCACTCATAAGTTTTTATGTTTGTGTCACCCACTCAGATATCCTTTGGGTCGGAAGGGTGGAACTGGTGAGCTTTCTCCTGGAGGTCGGAAAAATCCGGGCATGATAGGTATGCAACAGCAGCAGCCCCAGCAGCAACAACAACCAGCACCAGTTCAACAGCAGCAACAACAGCAGCAAACGCAGCAACCACAGGTGCAGCAGCAGCAGCCACCTAAGGCAAGAAAGGTAATTTGTCTACTCCCTTCACTAATAAGTTTTTCATACAGGGTATTCAGGCTAAATTTGACAATTTTTTTTTCTTCCAGGAACATCTTGATGTATTAGTGAACAATGAACAGCATTGGAGAGCATAAAGTTGTTGTTGAGAAAAAATTAGCTTCCAATCCTCCAAGCCAGCTATCTAAATATTGGAAAATAGTTATCTGTATCATGATAATTTGCATATCAGGTATCAAAATACCAATATCATGACTGCAGCTCGGTGCTCTCTGAACACTAAAGGCTGTAAGACATGGCATAGACAGCTGCAACAGAGACTATGAAGCTGTGGCTAGCAGGTCTTCTGACTGTCTGTATGCTGGAATTCATCCACCAACTGCAGGACAGGGTGATAGAAAATCTTAGCAAGGAAATCTAGGCTTTAATGAGAGATGGATATTAGTTGCCACCATGAAGCTAGCCTTGAATGATGACCTTCGCCACCACACATACAAGAACAAATTCTAACAACCAAGGCCAAAGTGAACCACTTGAAGGCTAAAAAAGTTCTGAACAAGCTAAAGCATCCAATTAAACCTGGGATGATCTGTTTTTTCTAAAATAAAAATAAGTTCTACCAGGACCAGTTGCACAACTCCCAAAACAACAGATGGCTTGCCAACAATCCATGTGGTGTCCCATGTATTGTGAAAATTAAATTCTCACAAGTTATAATGGTCTTGGGGGTGTCTTCAGTGAAGCTGCTGGAGACTAGTCAAACCCTGTTCGGAAAGGGTTGCTGCTGGAAGTTCAAATGTGTAGCAGCAGGAATTGGCTCAAGCATTGTCAGAATTTTTATGACTTCACCAGCCCCAATTTGCTGGCCTCCTAATTCCGCTGAATATAATCCAATGGATTAGTATATGTAGGGCACAGTTGAAAAAGATACCAACTGTTCTACCTGCAGCACCAAGGCTGAGCTTGTGGCTAAGATCAATGTTCTGAAGCTGTCTTGAGGCCATGATAGAAGCTGGGGGTGCTATTTTGAGTAAACTGTTATCTCCCAGCCATAATCTAGTTTCAATCTTCTGATTTTTGGATTGAATATTCTTTCTTTTTATGTGAACTGTCAAATTTAACCTGAACACCTTGTATACGAGGATTGGCTGAAAAGTTTGTAGGTTGACAAAAATTTTCTCATGGAATGTAATCAAATGTGGTTTATTTTTCAACACCCTTTCCAGTGGTGTTGCAGGGCTTGGGTCATATTGGTCAAAAGTCATCAACAGCAGATATGATCTTGTCATATGAACTTTTCAGACCACCTTTTATATCTTTTTTTAAATTTTTTTTTTTTTGTTGATTAGAAGGATTTCAATTGTGTCTTCATTCTTTGTATATGCAACAAGCTTATTGTGTGTTACATCATTTTTTTTTTCCCTATTTATTTATTTATTCTAACCATTTTGAATAATTTGAGTACAAGAAAAGTGATATGCTCTGACAGTACTAATATGCTGGAGAGTGTGGAGCCAATCAGTCATTTGCACCCCCACTTTAAATGAAGCTTTCTTCAAGGAATCCTCCAATGGAACATAGTTGTTTACGCTACAAATAATGGTAAGTGTAGTACCTTCTGTATGAGTGATATGTCTAGCATATAACGTTTTCCAGTGAGATATATTCCAAATATATCCTTTTTCTGATTCCCTTGAAAAGTGGTAGTGGGTGCCTGGTTACAGTTATACCCAGATAGTAAATGCAAAATATAGTTTTATCAATAGAAATAATACTTTTCTTTTTTCTTTTAATAATAATTTAATAATAGGACTATTTATCATTCAAATATATTTTTAAAAAATGTCAATTTCTAAAAACTACTAATGTTATAAGAATAAAACAGATTATGATACCCTTTGATTCTTTATGGACAAGATGATTCTAATTTAGATTCTGCTCAGATGGATTCTTATATTTTAATTAAAAATTGTCAGTTATTCAAAAAACTATATAAAGAACCCCCTCAAACACTCTAAATTGTGGTTATACCTGTGACTTGAACAAAAATTTGCAATCTTAGTATTTAAATACCTTTGTGCCAAATATTTAAAAAGAATTGAAAAAAATATATAATAATAATTTCCTTGTACTTTTGCAATGTGACCCATGTTGCTGCATCTATAAATATATAAAAGTAAGTTTTTGGTATGTATGTGTCGACATATAAGTTCAAAACGGGAGGTCACTCTGATTTGAAATCTTGCATACATATTAATATCCTTCTAAGAAACACCCAAATTTGGTTATTGATTTTTACTGATTAAGGGATATAATTAATTAAGCCAAATCACCCAATTTGTGAAACTGTCTGTATACCAACTCCTGCTGATAATAAAATATTGTCCCCTGCCTGACTTTTTGTTACAGCGATTACAGCAGACTTTTTGTTACAGTGATTACCATTTAGTGAATAAATTTCCCAGTCTTAAGCCATTCAGCTCGGAATTTATCGCCTATTTATAGTCCAATCTTAAAAATATCCATATGGTTGGAAAGAAGAGAAAATAATCTTTTTCAATATATAATTTGTATGAGTCTTTATCCATTGAATTATTTTTTATAGCGAGTTAGAAAAAAATTATTTTGCTCCGGACAGCAAAAGTATGTTTTAACGAAAAATCAAATCTTATTCATATCGCAATCTTTTTATTCCTGTCTTAAAAATATTAATTTAGTTAGAAATGAAATGAAATAATCTATCTTACAAATATTTATTTGGTAAGAAAGATGTGGTTTTATTGATTGAATTATTTTTTACAGCGATGTAAATAACAATAATAAGCGAAAACATTTAATAATAACTCAACTTTGTTTTTAATCAGTATTTAATTTTTTCGTATATACAAGAGTTTTAGAAAAAAAAAGAAGCCTTTTACAAAAATAGGTAGTTAAATTATATAACTATTTATTTCATAAATAAGTAAACATATAGTTGTAATAACAATAACAAAATTTAAAAAATAAAAATACGATGTAGTTGAATAAATTATATGAAGAAGTTTAAGTGTTTGAAATGTTAAGTTAAGCTTTGTTTCTTTTGTGTTTATTAAACACTAAACAAACATAAAATAAAAATGATTCTATGTATGTAACTTGAATAAGAAAATTTATTTAATTCATCATAATTCTAATGATAAATAAATAAGCAGATTTTTAAAAAAAGTCACCACTTCCTTTTTTTTCCTCTTTCTTTTTTTACTAAAAACCATCAAAAATGGTCTTTCAAACTTATCTTGGCTGAACTTGAAAAACGGTCGGAAAATTAAGGTGACCCAGAAAAAACAGAACCCACAAATTTTGTAATAAAACTGTTAATTTTAACTAAGGAGGGTTAGGGTTAGTTTAATGGGGAAAATAAATAAATTGGGTTCTGTTTTTTTTTTGGGGGGGGTGTCAAACTAATTTTCCAACCGTTTTTCAAGTTCAGCCCTTATCTCGAGATTTCTTTTAATCATTTATTAACATTTTTTAAAAACTTTAGAAGTTACTTTAATTCATTCATATTAGTGTCGTCTCGAATATAACATTTATTTTGACCATTTATTCATTAGATAATTCTCTGATTTTTTTTAAAAATTTGATAAATAATTATCTCTTATTAGTTACCACCAATTTTACCTGTGAAATTTACCCCACCCACCCCCATATTTAACACAATGAAACTTGCATAAAAATTAATATTATCTTGAAAAAATTTTTCCATTCGAAAGAAGAAACATTAAACAAACTCCTGATGATTTTTTTTTTTACAAAATTTTCAGCTTATGGAAATAATGAAAATTATGATTGAAAAACAATGTTTTCATTTTTACATCGTTAAATCAACTGAAATTTAACGTAGCCAAAAACAACTTACGACAAGAGGATTTTAAAAATATACTATGAAAAATCAATTAATCGTCCGATTTTCATGAAAATATATTAGGGGAAATATTTTTTTTTACGATGTCTACCATCTAATTTATTTTATGAGATATTAAAAAGATGAACCGAAATTGGGTATACCTATCTCTTATTTTCTCCCACTCACTCTTGGTGTTCCCTTTTTCTTTTTTTTCTTTTTTTTTTTTTTTTTTTTTAAGTCCGGTCATGGACCAGGTATTTTAGCTAGTATTATATAAAGTTAACCTGAATTTTGATATGGTAAAACTATATACAAATAGTCACTTGGATAGAGAGTATTGAAAACTTTCATAGAAAAATGATTTAAAATTGGTTTGTTTATTTTATTCAAAGATATACATCCGATTTAGCTTAGTCGGTAGAGCATCTGCCTAGGAACCACAAGGGTCCGGGTTTGATACCAGCTCTTGCCAACTCAATACTTGAGTAGCACAGCTTGGATTTTGGAAGTGGGGAGCTGGAGTTGGTTGCAGGAGTGACGCTCCACCTCAGATGCAAAATAATCTTCTTGGTCTAGTGCTAGTGAAAAGGGGATAGACTCTCTCACTGTCTGACCGCCCTGTTGGCTGGGGTGTTAGAATGCACCGACTGCACCTCTGCAGAGAGGTAAGACTCCCCCAATGGGGCCACCTGTTGGCCATGGGTGGTGACCCATGATGCTTAAGAATAGAACCCAGGTGGATGAGCAGTTCATGACTTGCAATACTTCACTTTGGCCCTATCTTGGGCTAGATAGGTGGTTGGAGAGGCCCCCTCCTATCAATCGGTTGGTCACGTCAAGCCCTAGCACCTATATGATTTTCCCAACCCTATTGCCCTTATGGCAAGCCCCAACCCATTTTTATCATATGGGTGCTAGAAGGCGGTGACTGAGGGTCTACATGTCCTGGGAATGACATTAAACTCTATCTGATGGTGAGATTCCAGTTTTGGAGGTTTGGGGAATGTGGAGCACCCCTTCATCACCATTGCTCCCTGGTCCACTCTGACCCGGAGTGGTAGTACCTGTTAGGGTCCCATCTATGGGTTAAATAGAAAAATGTATTTATAAAAAAAATTGTATTATCCATTAAGAATTGATTTATTTCAAAACTTTATCAGCATTACATGTCCCACTGAGGTTGATATGCTGTAAAACCAAACCAAACTCACTGTCTGGCTGATACTGACAATAGGTGACTCCGCCTACTTTTACTTATATACATCTATTGGACAATTAAGTGCATTGAAATGAATTTTGTCAGTTAATTAGATGTAAATAATTTAATAACATCCTTTGTTTATGGAGATATAGTTTCAATTTAAAAAAGAATGTTGTGATTATATTATGATTTTACTTGGTTTAAAAGAATTATCTTCTGAAACAAAAAAATATAGAAAGCTAGAAAAGCAAATAAGTTGGTCAGACATGTTGAAATAATATTTTTTAGACCATCAAAATTTTAAGGTAATTAAACTTAATGGAAGTCAAATTTTCAATTTACTGATTTTGTTTTGATTAAAACTTGAATCTACTTGTTTCTTTGTATTCAAGTCTCAATATTTTCTTTTGCAGGGTTTTTTTGAAGATGATGATGAACCCAACATGTATATGAATCCGTCAATATTTAGGTCTGAGAAGGAGGTAAGTTTTTCTTTTTCATATTTTGCATTTTGAATTCTGAATCTTATTCTGTTGATCTTAATTTATCTTTTATAAAATCAATTATTTGTTGTTAAATTTAAATACTGTAAAATATACTACTTTACAATTCACAAATAGCATTTTGCAACATGTTTACTTATAAGCGTCAAACGTGCGCATTTTGGATGTTACAGTTAGTGAACTATTTTTTATTATTCACTTTTTTGTGATTATTTTACTCATCTTTTTTTTTTTTTTTTTTTTTTTTTTAATGGAAAAATCAACATTTGCAAGCATATTTTCTGCCTTGATTTTTTGGCTAAATAACAGAACTTAATTAAAAACCAATATTTGAAGTGATTGCTGAAATATGAACTGTTTTTACATGTATTTTTCTTTCTTTTAATGTATCTAAACACTTAGAGACTCTTAGTTATATTTACTTCAGAATGATGCAAATTATTATAGTCTGTATGATATATATATATATATATATATATATAGTTTATGTATTCAACATATACTAATACCTGACCCCTTCATAGAAAATTGCACTTTAGGTATTGTATATCCATAAATTTGATTTTGCTGAAAAGCTGAATGTACCTTTTAATTTATAACAATAGAAGCAAAGTAATATATTGGGGGGGGGGGACATTTGAATTATTTCAAAGAAAAGTATGAATTGTTATGAATTAGTGTATAATCTGTGCAGAAATATTTTATTTAAAAATACAGTATTCCATAAGTACACTATCAATATTTTATAAGTTTTCTTTTAAAGATACCAGGATTTTATTGTATCAAGTAGAACATTATATAATCATTATTAGATGTTATGACTAGACTCTACTAAATTGAAACTCTGTACCCAAAAATAAAATTGCATAAATATATTTAAGAAGGGTGTACTTAATTTTGGAATGCTACACATTCATATTTTGGTTATAGAGTTTCAATGTTGTAGAGTCTGTTAATAAATATCTGTTTTGATTGTTCCACTAGAAATAATAAAATGTTGGTATATTCATTATTTATATTTTGGTATGGTTTTAATTAACTGCCAAGGGTAGAATTACTTATTTAGAAAACTAATTTATATATTTAAAAAAAAATTTTTTTATGTAAGCCAACTTTTTATTTTTGGTTATGTTTACAGAACATTTTTGTATAAACTCTTCACATTTCTATGAAATTTCAGAACACTTCTAATTAATTATACACAATGTATAACTTATTAAAATATTAGATATATAGAAAAACTGTTTACTTGTTGTAATTATCAATTTTCTGAGTTACTATCTAAAATCAAAACTTGGACAACTGCAAAGATTCTCTTCTTTCTGATAATGCATAGTTTGTGGACAGACAATTAGAATTAAGTACCCCCCCCCCCCCTGTCCAAATATATGAAATGCTTGATTTATTAATTACACCTTTTATTGTAAGTATTCATTCAAATTTTAATTACTGTAACCCTCTGAATTGCTAATGGGAAATTAATTACTGCTGCAAAGATTATTCATTGTGTCATTCTATGATAATACTACTGTTTGGAACAGATAAGGTAATTCTTTTGGGTTGGAATATTTTTATGCATGGAAGCAAAATGCAAGTATGTAGCATTCCCAGTTGATTGTTTTTATTTTTATTTTTTAAATTTTTTTTATGGTTATTATTTAATCCCATTAATTATATAGAGCTCTGTAAATGGAGTTCAGAACTGTTTGAATTATGCAAATATTCCCAGTGGTTCAAAAGTTATGAGAATTTAAAGCACCTAAATTGGGGCTACAAAAGAAGACATGATTTTGTTTTAAAAAAAAAAAAAAATCAAATCACAGACCAATTCAAAATAAGGAATTCAGTCATTTCTTTACCATTTCTTTATTTTTGGAGTAATTTTGATAAAACTTGATATTCTTACGTAAAATTGTATATTCTTCCTGATTTTGCACTCAAGTTGTTTGTATCTCTATGCTGTAACCCACTATTTAGAGAATAAGAGGTGCAGATATCAACATTCAAAAAAAAAAAAAAGAAAAGAAAGTTTACCACAAGATTATTAAACATTTTCATTTCAATACTACATGTATACACATATGTAGTTTTAATTTAAATAAATAACATCACTTTGAACTTAAAAATACCATTTTAAATACTTCCCATGTTGTATTACATACAAGAAATAGAGTACCTATTTACATCATTTTTACATCTGGCCGGCATATGATTGTTTTGTTAACGTTTTAATATTATATTGTAAGTTTTTTTTTTCTTTTCTTCCCCAAATTGAACGTTTGACAAAGATCTTGATGGTTAATCATCATCCAAATGTTACATTATATATCAAAATAATTCTGAGACTAATCTTCTATTAAGGATATAGTGCTCTGTTTTTTTTTTTGGGGGGGGGTTGTTTTTGGTCAGTTTATACTTTTTGAAGGAACCTACGTCAACTTTCATTGGTAGTGGTTTCGCTTCCAAAGTTCATAGAAGAATAAAACAACATCCTCAATGCAGTTTATGCTGTCTTCTAATTAAGTGTACAATTTCAAGAATATTAATAAAGATTAACCTCTTTGATTTTGTGAAACAAACGAGTAAATTTTAGCCTTGGAAAAAAAAATCATTTTTGTGTTTTCGGCTGTTCAAAGCAAAATACAGATTTAAATCGCTGTAAAAAATAATTCAATGGATAAAAACACATACAAATTACGTATTTAGAAAGATTATTTTCTTTTCTTTCCAACCTTATAAGTATTTTTAAGATTGGATCAGAAATACTCGAAATTGTGAATTAAACCGGTTATGGTCTCAAATTTATCAATGTCCACATATTTCAGCAAAGTGCTGGTAATGCTAAAGTATGTGGTGTAATCAAGAGGTATGCCGATTGAAGCTTTAGATATTTTAAAATTTTAGATGATTGCATATACTTTCCTATTAACTGATATAAAAAGAAAGAGATGTCAACTTATCTATGCTAGTCCGTGCCAATTTTAAGTTTTATGAAGCCAATCTTGATACTTTGATGTTTTTGGTGAATCATGGATTGTGCAAGTGCAGCGCACCATACTGGAAAAAAAATAAGCTTTCATTCATTGTTTATTTCTCTCTTAAATATAAATTCTGGGGGGAAAAAAGGCATAACTTTAAAAGTAATGTGGCTTCCAATAGTTGTGGTCACTTGCTGAAGTTACCCTAATGTTATTTTTGTTTGTTTATTACAAATTGAACTAAGATATCCAATACAGAATATAAAGTTTTACTTTTTGAGCTTGAACTTGAAATGTGTCTACCATTCAGTAAAATCTTTGTCTAGAACACTTTTTTGTACAAAAGATGTTCTGCTAACTAATCAACTCCTCCAATTTCAAACCTTAGAAATAATTCATTATTAAGAATATTTATAAGTATCTAGTACAATGCAGGATAGATTTAATTCTTATTGGATATTACTTATTACATAATTTGTTTTTCTGTATACTAATAAAAATATGAATTGGTTGGTTGTGAAATCTTGTAACTTATTCAAATTTTTTTTACATCATGGAATTTTAATTTTTCTCTCTTTTTGCAGGTGCTGACTTCACAGTCCCCATCACAGCTGACACCATTCACAGGCAACTTTTACAATCAAGGTAGACTTTATTTCCTCTAATAATTGATCACAATACTTTTGATTGCTACACTTTCTATATTGTAGTAACTTTCTTATTAGACAATTGTTTATTTATATAGTTTCAGATTTTACATTTTAAAGTTTAACCCTTTGAACCCGTTATACTGGTGTTACTTTTATTTCTCCCATCTAGTAACTGTTTGGAAATCTTTCTTCTCAAATAGCTCTTGCCTATTGATCTCATGTACATTTCCTTTGCATTTTCATTGGTCAAGATTCTCCCACAGTCACCATGAGGCAATATCTCATGTATGTGCTTCCATGGGACAGGTTTTTTTTCTGTTCATGCCTAGCAACCATACAATTTCATTAATCAAAAGGTATCACACTGCAACTATGCAATGAACCCTAAAACAACATCAGTTTGAGATTCACCAAACATACACTGATTAATAATAAAAAATTATTTGTCTTTTCTTTACTTTTTATTTTTATTCCTCTCTAAATGACACCTTTTGTTCTTAGAGATTTGTAAATATGTCATTATTCTGACTATTTGTCAACAAGGTCAGAGATCATAAATATCCATCCTCCTTAAAATACTTTTCAACCTTTATTATTCTTCACCATTGTTCTATCAACTAACATAAAAAGGTGATAAAGGCAACTATGATAAGTTTGGTCCTAAATATCTGGACCTTTTTTCTTTTTCTCAGTATTGTCAATCCTCAAATACAAGGAACATTCAAATTATAATTTTTATTAAAATAATTATTGTTTGTGAAGCCAAGTATCTTTCAGATTGTTTTATTCTTCCTTTTCTATAATCCCTCTTTATGAAAAAAAGGGGATTCACTTCCTATTATTAGATAAAAGATTATCTTGAAAAAAAATTGATCTTGGATTTTTTATAAGAATTTTAAAATTCATTCCAAAAACTTTTAATTTTAGTTCTAATTGCAAGAAAATAGTATAACATGAGAAAATTTGAGGCTTTTTAATTTTAAAAGGACATGTGGATATTAATGTCAACATTTGAGATTTAATTTTGACAGTAAAGGAAAATCTAATTGATTGACAAAAAAGTATTATAATTAATAGTTAAACAGTATTGTTAAGTTATTACATTAATAAACTATTACAAATATAAAAATGTAGATTTAAAAAATTGTTTTAATAATTTTATGTTAAAATTGCATTAAGTTGTATAAACACAATTTGAAAAGTATATTTACAATTATAGTAGCTATGTAACATGACCTGAATATTACCCTGAATGGTAATAATGATAATAATAATGAAATTTATTGTGTACAGTGCTCAGGTGCACCACAACTCATCAAAGTCTCATGTCAAGTACACAGAATAATGTATTAGTGTCAGGAACATGAACAGTTTACAGTAGTAATGTGTGTGTGTGTGTGTGTGTGTGTGTGTGTGTGTGTGTGTGTGTGTGTATGTGGAGAGTGGCATCAGGTATAGTGTCGGTGGACTACAGGAAGCATGGAGGCTTTGAAAGACTTAGTGCTTCGGCAGCCTACAACAGATGTGGGCAGTTTATTCCATGTCTCCGCAACTCTGAGCATGAAAAAATGTTTCTGAAATAGTATAATTAAAACATGACAAACAACACTCTTGTGTGTATGCCAGTGTATATATACATGAATCTTTCTCTTATTTTAAAGTTTTTTAATCTTTTAGGGTCAAAAGGATTTGATTTAAAAAAAAAAAAAAAAAAAATTTTTTTGAAAAAACTTTTTAGTCTATCTTAAAAAAGCATAAAAATAGTGTTGTTCACTGATTGCAAATTAAAATGTTTTGCTCTTGAAGAAACTTTAGTTTTAGGATTTTTACTAAGAGCTAAATTTTTTTTTTTACCTTTTAATAATCACCCTGATCTGATTATTTAGATATGTAGGTTGCTTGAACTTGTAATTTATGTATAAGTTCTAGGCACCAAAATAACCTCATTGGAAATGTTATTTATGTAAGTTTGTGGGAGTGAGAAATTTCATTTTTGTGAATTTTTAAAGATTTATTTATTTTTTCTAATTGTAGGGAAATATGCAAACACAATGTCCAATCCTAATACTGAATGGATGACACAGAATGGTTGGCCAGGTATGTAGTCATATTACTTATGTTCAGGAATAGAAACCTACATTCTTCTTTGTATTTGTCTAAAAATATACTCTATAAATGTACTTTCTGTAACATTTAAAAGTAAACTGTTGGCTGAAATTTCCTACTGCCATCATTTGCATAAGTATCTTTGAAGCTTACTCAGCATTTTTCTTATATATATATATATATATATATATATATATATATTATGCAGAAATTTGTTAGAATTGTACCTGGAAAAGTGATAGTTTTACTTAGCTGATATTTAGCTAAATATAAAATGTGCATTCAACACGGTTTACACTTGCTGTTTAATTTGGAGAAAGTGCAGCACTACCCAAACAATTGATAGTATGCTGTAGGTTCAAACAAATTTAGAGTAGTTTACAAAGTTTTTGAATTCAAGAACATTCTGGAAGACTCATAACTTAAATTGATGAATAGTAGCAACTTTTAAATGGACATGCAGAGATGAATTAATCAAGTATCCAAAAGATACTAGTGCCATTGTGGGTCTTTGTTGCCTGTGCATTCTGCCCTCAATGATATTGTTAAGCGTGGTCTTCCCTCCCAACTTGAGCCAGTGTGATTGGATCAAGAGACTAGATGGAATGAGTTTTTCCATTCCAAGGCTATTCCTTTTCTAGAGGCCAAATTTGCAATGGATCCTGGCTGGCTGAGGATTGTAAACTGACTAAGTATTGGTCATGTTCAAGCAGATTTATTTTTGTATTTATTGTTGTTGAAACATTTAGTATCCTAGTTCCTTGAACAGCCTTTCTACTCTGACTGATTGGTTCAAAGACTGCTTGGCCTTAGGAATGAGTTCTGAGAGGTTTAAATGACAGATTAAAACAATTTCCCTTACTATTTTTTTCCAGCAATGCATTTTTAATTCTTTCAACTGGGATTGTGGATTTAAAATGACTGCACCCCCTCCTCCTATCTTTTATTTTATTGCATTATTTTATAATTGAACTAATTCAAATTCTTTTTTAAATTAAGCAGCTCTTAGGAAAATGGATTCCATATGAATTTATGGACAGGAATATTGTATTATATTGGTATCAATTAGTCTATCAAGCTCGTAGACTGCCCCTGGGACTGTAGAATACACCAACTGTACCTCAGCAAAGGGGCACCCCACCCTTAGTGAGCCACCTGTTGCTGGTGACCCGTAATGCCTGAGCAGTCTGTTACCTGGGTACTAACTGGTCCTGTGACATCTTACTTGGGCTAGACAGGCTGTTGGAGAGGCCCCATCTGATCAGTCGGCTAGTCATGCCAAGCCCTAGCACCTATATGATTGTTTCAACCATATTCCTCAAATTGCTCTTATCCACATTTCGTTATCATATAGGTGTTAGAAGACTGTGGTTGAGGGTCAACCACCAGTTTATTAATGCATATAAAGTTGTTTCTTCTAATTTACTGATACACATGAAGTTAATGAAAATTAGTTCTTCCAAAATGTTGATACACCTGAAGTTAATATAAAATCTAACATAAAAAATTTTCTACCAATTTAGTGTCCTTGGTATTACTCTAAACTACATCTAATAGTAAGGTACCTATTTTGGAGCTCTGGGGAGTGTGGAATACCCCTTCATTGCTACTTACGGTCAAGTCATGTTGAAAGCATTGGTTCTCGCTAGATCATTGAAGTTATACAGCAATGAGCCTATTCAATATTTAGATGGGTGGCCATTTAAGCAACAGCAGGTACTGTAAGCAACCTTATATCAAAATGACTTTATTCTATATTAAATGACCCACAATGGGTTGATATGCCATAAAACAACCAACCAACCTTCATTGCCATTACTCCCAGTTCCACTGACCCAGGATAATAGTAGCTGTTGATGTATCAAATAGATCTTTTTGTAAGTTAATGTATATTACTTTTACCAATTTATTGATACACATTAAAATGAAAAACATGTTAATGAAAAAATAATTATTTCTACCAGTTTATTAATATACATGAAGTTAATGAAAATTATTTCTTCCAGTTTGTTGATACACATGAAGTTAATGAAAAATCTAACATAACCATTAGTCTATTAATACACATGGAGTTATTTCTAATTTATTGATACACATGAAGTTAATGAAAATTGTTTCTAACAATTTGTTTATAAACATGAAGGTAATGAAATATCTAACAAAATAATTCCTACCAATATATTGATACACATTGAGTTAATGAAAATTATTTCTACTAGTTTATAAAACCAAACAAAAATATTTACCAACAAACTGTTTGCTTACAAATTATATATATATATATATATATATATATATATATATATATATATATATATATATATATATATATATATATATATATATATATATAATAGGCCGGATTTGGCATTGGGTGGCCCACAAGAGTTGATATGCCATTAAACAAAATAACCAAACAACTAATATAAAAATTATTTCTACCAATTAATACACATGAATTTAAACAAATCCTATATAAACAAGATTTGGTATTAAGGGTTAATATACTATTAAAACACCAATCAACCAAGCCCATAGATCTGTGCTTGAATCTCAACACAGTTCTGGGTAAGGTTGTATGGAAGACCTGCTGTTACTCCTACAATATAAGTCACTCTCCAAAACAATGGTGTTGTCCAAGAGTAAAGACAAGTGTTACTACAACTTAACACCAGTGTCATAAGTTGACAAAATGTAGTTGAAGAAATGTCAGATTGCCTTAAGGACTCCAGCAAGGTTAGAAAGCCCAGTCCGACTCCTGACCAATTAGTTGTCATTTAGATAGTTGCATTAAACAGGAAAGTCATTTTTGAACCACCTAGTCACTGATGATGGGGAAAAGAAAGGAACCCAAAATAAAGAAATTTCAGAAACATTTCAATCTAAATTGAATCTGCTGAGGCAATGGGGAATTCTCTGGAAAGAATTCTTGTTAAAATTGCTAAGACCTGGATAAACTGTTTATGTTTTTACATACAGATAAAATACGGAAGACTGAAATGATAATGCAAGACCGTACTGAGCACGTGGTAAGCTGCGTCCACGCACAACCAAACCCAATCCAAAAGTAACATGGCGGAAACGCCATCTTGAGTTTCCCATCTGTCCCCTACTGATTAAAGGGGTGAAACTCTATTTTTGTTAGGTCTTCCTAACACTGTTATTGTGCAGCAGTTGGTTTGTTTGAGGTTTGAAATAGAAACAACTTTTTTAGCTGGGGAATTTAACAATTCCAACAAATTGAAGATATGAAAAAGAACAATCCTTTAAGAAATCATTGAATCAAAAGCAAAATTATTCTTTTGTGATGGAATATGCAATTTAAAAGGTGGTATTAGGTCATAGAAAAAATTTGATGACCAAATAATGATGCCATGTATTTATATGAATAGAATAACAAAATTTCATTTTAAAATTCTTGGAACTTTTGACACAATCTTATTGCTATTTTAAAGTTATTTTATTTCTTATTAAATATAAATGGCTATTAGTAGACAGCTCAATTATATAGATAATATTATAAATGTAATTTTCATTTTCAATTTTGTTCTTAATTGTTTTTCTGTTTCCCCTCATATTATCCAATTTAGATTTTACTCTTATAGATCACACTAGTACACCAATGCCACCAAGGAGTCTTGGGTCACAGTTTCCTCGAAGTAATCAGGGCCATGTCACACCTACAAGTATGAATCCTAATTTTTCTATAAGTTTACCCTTACAACCCTTACAACAAGCATCTCCTAGCAGGTAAGTTTAATAACTATCTTGTATTTTTAATCTTTTTTTGTTTTTAGTTTTGCATATGCTTTTGAAAATTCAGCAAAAAGGTTTCTGTGTATGACAATATACAAATTATTTGATAGCCCAAGAGGCTGGTTTCTATAAATATAGCTAAGAGGTAATCTGGAATTATATTGTCAGTATTTTCAGATACAATTTTATCTACTCTTTTTGAATTAAAAAGGATAAAGCTGATGCCTATGAAAGTGTGTTTTTGCTGCTAGAACTTAATTTTTTACAGCACTGCTAATTTGAAGATGATTTTTTGAAAATGTAATTTTGTTAATTGTAAAATTATTTAAAAAAAATATATAATCATTGACTTCTCTTGTGTTGTATATGACTAGAGAAATAATCATGCAACTATATTACAAATGATAGTGGAAATATTGACTTTCTTTTGTGAAAAACATTTTTTCTGCAAATGAATAACTGAATAATAAACCCCTCATAGTCTCTCTATATTTGATCGGTATTGCTGCACCATCTACAGGGTGTTCAGGTTAAATTTTTTATTTTATTTTATTTTTTTATTATGAAGCTGGCCCTGAATGGGGACCTTTGCTATCACTTGTACAAGAGTCCTAAATGATAAATTCTAACAGCCAAAACCAAGGTAAACCACTTGATGAAGGCTAAAAAAAACTCTTGAACAAGCTAAAGCATCCAATTAAGCCTGGGATGATCCTGTTCTTCTAAAATAAAAATAAGTTCTGCCAGGACCAGTTGCACAGTTCTGCCTGCAACACCAAGGCTATGCTAGTGGCCAAAGATTAAGGTGTTTGAAGATCTTCCTGTGTACACAGTGATGAACGCATGCATCACGTTTCGAAGCCATCTTGAGGTTGTGGTGGAAGCTGAGGGCAGATACTTTGCGTAAACTGTTATCTCCCAGCCATAACCTAGTTGATATTTTAAAATTTTTCTAAAATACTTTTATTTTTGGATGATATATTTTCTTTTCCTTTGATGCAAACTGTTAAATTTAACCTGAACACCCTCTATGTGTTTATATGTTTTTAGATGATTATAGAAAAAGTGATAGAACAAGTCATCACTGGGTTATTTCTAGATTATATCTCTACAAATAATAAAACCTATTATGCCAACTCATTAACACCATGGAAACTCCTCAAAACCTAACTTATCAGCTCTTGAAGCTTAGAGTATTTTACAAAAAATATATTAATGTTTTTAATGTAAAAATTAAATGTGTAAACTATAGCATTTTCAAACAATTTGATAATTATTGTTAATGCCTGTAACTATGATTCTATATTGTTTTGTCTTTCTAGGAATCTTATTTCAACAATTGGTCACAGAAATATTCTTGGTCCTACGCAAGCTAATCAAACACTTTCAGGTCTACAAAAACGTTCATCATTATCTTCTGCTCTTGGAAAGTAAGTAACAATTTGGAATTAACTTTATTTTATTTATTTTTTCACTTTTGAATATTGCAAAATTGGATAGAACCGATATAGATAGTCAAAGTCAGATTCATTTATCTATCTGATACTAGTATTCTTTCAATACAAGATAACGTTTACTTTTATGTTACCATTAAAAAGGTTCATTGACTTTGATGTAAATCATTTGATAATTTTAGTAAGTTTTTCTTTATTCTCTTGATTTTAGACATTGTAATTGTACCTCCAACTAATCTACACCATTTATCATTTCTAGTTTAAATATAAAAAGTAATCATTAAAGTATTGTTCAAAAAATTATATTTTCACTGTTACAATTTCTTTGTAGTTTATTTGATTGATATTAATGTATCCTTAAGATTACATTTTTATATGCATTTTTGTTTTGTAGCTCCAGTAATTCAATAACAACTATATCTAGTACTTTTGGTCTATCGCAAACAAGAGGTAATAACAGAAAAAAACTCTTTTTTTTTTTTTTTTTTTCCTTTTCTATTTTACTTGGCTACAATACTTTGTTAGCCATCAGTATTTATTTTAGTGAAGAGTTTAACATCAGTATAATTACCTCATTCAAAATATTAGGTTTCAAGGGGAAGTAGTATCATCAATATAAATTTTACTATAGGATCCATTATTTCTGTATTGATTATTTTATAACTTCAGGTTTAAATTGTAAAATACTTAATTTAGAATATTCGATTAATTTTAAACTAATAATTTACTTTGAATATTAAGCTTTATTTTAAAAAAAAATTTTTTTAATTATATGATATTGAAAACTTTTTTTTTTTTTTCCATGAATCAATATTCATTGTCTCTAGAGAAAATAAATGTTTTAATATCCTAATTGCAAACATTTTCTAAGTTCAAAATTTTAAATTAAACATTTTTAAAACTGATATTTTTGAGCTATCAATGTTTACTTCCTAATTTTGCTTAAAGGTTTGTTTGTGCTAAAAAAAAATAGTTTATGTAAAAGCACTTAATTTGAGTTTTATTTTTTTCTACATAAAATTAATTTTTTTTCTTTTCTTTTTCTCCTCAGCTGGTGAGAATTCTCAACCTAGCCTTGATCTGTCAGAATTCCCTATTTTAGGAAATCGGGCAGTTCCTTCAACCCCAGCTCCAACTGCTCGGAGTTATGGTAAGACTGCATGTTAGTTATCAATTTCTTCATTCCGTCATTTCTTTCTTGCGTTTTCAATTTAGAAAAAACTAAAAGCACTTATGGACACATCTGAAAATTACCACCCACAGTGAAATACTGGAACCTGCTTAAACCAGATGGTAATACAGCTTGGTTGCCCAACTTCAAATTTGGTTTAGGTGTGAAAGGTATGAAATTGCTGATGGCATGTTTTTACTGTTACAGCTCATTTTCTACTAGGAATTTTTCAGTCAAATATTTACTGCTTATTTCCTATCTAAACTTAACCTTTTCTCAGTTTTAATTGTAAGGCTTAATAATGATAATTTCTGCTTGTCTTTTGAAATTATGGTCTTTTAATTAAAGGGAATTTTTATCTCTATTTTGATTAAGCTCATCTGTATCTGAAACATTGAACTTTTTCAACAAGGATATTTGAATTAAAGCTTTATGTAAGTGGCTTATTTCATTGAATAAGATCTATCATTGTCTAGATCATAAAACTTAAACAATTCTTTCATTTACATAATTATTGTTACTTAGGGACATTAGATTTGATGGTTCTTGTTTTTTTTGTTTTTTGTTTTTTTTTTGTTTTTTTCATTTCCTTTTTGTTTCTTCTGATTAGAATTTGTAATTCTTGTAATATTTATCTGCTTGCTTTTAACAAAATTTTTTTTTTTTTTTTTTTTTTGTTTGTTTTTTTTTCTTAAGCCTCTTACTAACTTTAAGCTCTTTTTTTTTTCTTCTTTTTTTTTTAAACCTTTTTTTAACTAAATTTTTATTTACTCCTGCTTCAATAGAAATCTGGAACTTATAAAATAAGATCATTCAACCATCATGCACAGTAGATTATAAATTTGATATCATTCAAAAGTTTATTTAATAAAAACTCTACTTTGAAACAAAGACGGTCTTAAAAAAAAATGGTTATATACTATGGCATTTTTTCATAGTACATATTGAACCTGAAAAATCTTTTATCAAACCATTGCAATTATTTATAATTAAGTTAAAAGTTGCATCAGTATTATTTTTTTAAAAAGATTTCTATTAAACTAGCAGAAGTTCCCAGTTTTATCTGGGATATAAAAAAAATTAACATTATCTGATGTGTGTATATATACCTGATTTTTCCTTATAAGCAATTAATTTTTTTTTTTATTAGCACATAGTTTGTCATTTGTTAAAGGAAAAGAGCTTTAAGAGTTCTATGAAATTTTTACTTTTTATATTTATAAAAAGAAGTCAAAACAGTCTGTACGGTGTTCTGCATAGCAAGCCATCCTTTGCCGGGATTCACTTGTCAAGATTATTTTCTATAATTATTGAATTTTATGCGATGCATGCATTATAATTGCCTTCAAGTAAAATATAAATAATTTATTCAACAATGCTTCTAAAAAACAAACATCCAAAAATCTTAAATATTACTTTTGTTTAGTATTAGTCTGTCATAGATTGTAATGGTACTACTGCAACACTGGGTTTTAAAATAAATATCAAAAAGTGATATAAATCATAACACACCTACTTGATAATTTTCTTTCTGTTTCCCTATGATTCATGATGATTTACCGTATTCTGCTACTGTTGTAGTTTGTAACATCCTACAGCAGTATTTGGTCATTCATTTGAAGCCACTCCTTTCCTTTGTGAGTGTCCTTACCTCCCTCAGCCACTTACCAAGTCCTTAGACTGCAACTTTTTGCAGTGACAGCTCCTATGTGCCCGGTAGTAGTTTTGACCCTATTACAGCAAATTCCAGGGATTTTTATGTGGATGCTGCTTCTAGCATCTGTAGCACATGACCAAACGTATAGAGAATATTTGGTAATCTAACCTTTTTTTTTTTTTTTTTTTTTTTTTTCAAATTGATATAAAATGTAAATATTTTTAAAAATATTTACATTCTTATATCAGTTTTGAAAAACTTTGAGGTTTTGATATGGGTTAATTCTTAATCATTTTTGCTTAAAGTTTTAGATTTTTTAGAATTATTTCAATTTTGTAATGTCTAAAAATGTCTCAAGGTAATGCTAAAATATGACTGGAATCAAATTCAGGCCATTTCTCCATGAACTGTAAATTGAACTTCTCTGTAAAACATAGATAACATTTTTCAAATTTTTTGGATAATCTAAATTTCTATTTTTTTTAAAATAATCTGAAGACATTTGGCAGAGGCAGGGTATGTGATTCAGTAACAAGATATATTAAAGGAGGTGTGCTTATTATGAAACTCCACAGACCTTTTAAATAATATTTCTATTTATATATTCATAAGATAATTCCATTTTTGTTTTCCAAAGATGAAATACACTCATTCAAGTTATGTTTATGAATAAAAGATTAAAATTAAGGCTTGGACCCTAAAATATTTAGATTTTTGCTTCATTTTTTTGTAATTGATAAAGATTTTTTTAAAAGTAAAAATAAATTACATAAAGCCTTTAAATGATATTTATATTTGTATTATTTAGCATCTCATTCAAAAATATTGTGTGTGTGTATGTATATATATATATATATATATATATATATATATATATATATATATATATATATATGTTGCATCTGAATAGTAAACAATTATAAAAGCTACAAACAAAATCATTGTTCATCATTAAGATCACATAAAACTACAAAACATTTCATTTTTATAGTTGAATATACAGATGAGATATTTCCCTAAAGGAAGAAGCATTAGTTTTTTTTATGTATACACATGTGCCAACAACATGCTTCTCTCCACAATTCAAAACCTTTTTTAATAATAAAATTAAGAGTAGATAAGAAAAAATAAACTTCAATA